>JAABKJ010007545.1:212901475-213046275 GCA_011634705.1 Andricus grossulariae | reverse complement strand
TTTCCATTCAAAAATTCTTTTGAAAATGAAACTGGAAATCTTAATCAATTTAATTTAAGATATTTTTGAATAAAGAGTAATTGAATTAAAACCCTGGGCCTCAGAATAGGGCTTCGAATTAATTCAATTTTGAACTAAAAAATTATGTTGAAATTGAAATTTTGAATCTTAATCAATTTATTTTAAGATATTTTTGAATGAAGAGAAATTAAATTAAGAACCTGGGCCTCAAAATAGGGCCTCGAATTAATATAGTTTTTAATTCAAAAATTCTTTTGAAATTGAAATTGTAAATCTTAATCAATTTATTTGAGGATATTTTTGAATGAAGAGATATTAAATTGAGAACCTGGGCCTCAGAATAGGGCCTCGAATTAATTCAATTTTGAATTCAAAAATTCTTTTTAAATTGAAATTTTGAATCTTAATTAATTTAATTTAGGATATTTTTGAATAAAGAGAAATTGCATTAAAAACCCGGGCCTGAGAATAGGGCCTCGAAATAATTCAATTTTAAATTCAAAAATTCTTTTGAAATTGTAAATCTTAATCCATTTATTTCAAAATATTTTTGTATGTTGAGAAATTGAATTAAAAACCTGGGCCTCAGAATAGGGCCTCGAATTAATTCAATTTTAAATCGAAAAATTCTTTTGAAATTGAAATTGAAAATCTTAATCAATTTCATTTAAGATACTTTTGAATGAAGAGAAATTGAATTAAAAACCTGGGCCTCAGAATAGGGCTTCGAATTAATTCAATTTTAAACTCAAAAATTATGTTGAAATTCAAATTTTGATTCTTAATCAATTTATTTTAAGATATTTTTGAATAAAGAGAAATTAAATTAAGAACCTGGGCCTCAAAATAGGGCCTCAAATTAATATAATTTTCCATTCAAAAATTCTTTTGAAAATGAAACTGGAAATCTTAATCAATTTAATTTAAGATATTTTTGAATAAAGAGAAATTGAATTAAAACCCTGGGCCTCAGAATAGGGCTTCGAATTAATTCAATTTTGAACTAAAAAATTCTTTTGAAATTGAAACTTTATATGTTAATCAATTTAATTTAATATATTTTTGAATGAAGAGAAATTGAATTAAAAATCTGGTCCTCAGAATAAGGCCTCGAATTAATTCAATTTTAAACTCAAAAATTATGTTGAAATGGAAATTTTGAATCTTAATCAATTTATCTTAAGATATTTTTAAATAATGAGAAATTAAATTAAGAACCTGGGCCTCAAAATAGGGCCTCGAATTAATATAATTTTCATTTCAAAAATTCTTTTGAAATTGAAACTGTAAATCTTAATCAATTTAATTTAAGATATTTTTGAATAAAGAGAAATTGAACTAAAAACCTGGGCTTCAGAATAGGGCTCCGAATTGATTCAATTTTAAATTCGAAAATTCTTTTAACATTGAAACTGTAGATCTTGATAAATTTAGTTTAAGATATTTTTGAATGAAGAGAAATTGCATTAAAACCCTGGGCCTCAGAATAGGGCCTCGAATCAATTTAATTTTAAATCGAAAAATTCTTTTGAAATTGAAACTGTGAATCTTAATCAATTTAATTTAATATATTTTTGAATAAAGATAAATTGAATTAAAAACCTGGGCCTCAGAATAGGGTCTCGAATTAATTTAATTTCTAATTCAAAAATTCTTTTGAAATTGAAATTTTGAATCTTAATTAATTTAATCCAACATATTTTTGAATAAGGAGAAATTGAATTAATAACATGGGCCTCAGCATAGGGCCTCCAATTAATTCAATTTCAAATTCAAAAATTCTTTTGAAATTGAAATTGTGAATCCTTATCAATTTAATGTAAGATATTTTTTAATAAAGAGAAATTGAATTGAAAACCTTGGCCTCAGAATAGGGCCTCGCAGAAATTCAATTTTAAATTCAAAAATTCTTTTGAAATTGTAAATCCTAATCAATTTATTTTAAGATATTTTTGCATGAAGAGAAATTGAATTAAAAACCTGAGCCTCAGAATAAGGCCTCGAATTAATTCGATTTTGAATTCAAAAATTCTTTTGAAATTGAAACTGTGAATCTTAATCAATTTATTTTAAGATATTTTTGAATAAAGAGAAATTACATTAAAAACCTGGGCCTGATAATAGTGTCTCGAATTAATTCAATTTCAAATGCAAAAATTCTTTTGCAATTGAAGTTGTGAATCATAATCAATTTATTTTAAGATATTTTTGAATTTAAAATTGAATTAAATCTAGACCCTACTCTAAGGCCCAGGGTGTTGATCCAATTTCTCTTTATTCAAAAGTATCTTTAATTATATTGATTAAGATTTACAATTTCGATTTCAAAAGAATTTTTGAATTGAAAATTAAATTGATTTCGAGGCCCTATTTTGAGGCCCAGGTTCTTAATTTAATTTCTCTTCATTCAAATTTATCTTAAAATAAATTGATTAGGATTCACAATTTCAATTTCAAAATAATTTTTGAGATTAAAATTGAATTAATTCGAGGCCCTATTATGAGGCCCAGGTTTTCAATTCAATTTCTCTTTATTCAAAAATATCTTAAATTAAATTGATTAAGATGCACAATTTTAATTTCAAAAGAATTTTAGAATGTAAAATTGAATTAATTCGAGGCCCTATTCTGTGGCCCACGTTTTTAATTCAATTTCTCTGTATTCAAAAATATCTTAAATCAAATTGATTAAGATTTACAGATTCAATTTCAAAAGAATTTTTGGGTTTAAAATTGGATTAATTCGAGGCCCTATTCTGAGGCCCAGGTTTTGAATTCAATTTCTCTTCATTCATATTGGATAATTAACTTTATAAATGAGAAGGATTCATTTAAGTATTTAAATAAAGTATATTTTATTATAAACTTGTGTCACGTTGCTCGGTTTTCAAAAGACCGGAGAAAAAATTCGAAGTGATAAACGAGAAACAGTCTTCTAAAGTCTGAAGTTTGTTACAATGTTGAATTTTAATATCCAACACTCCCCCTTAAATAAACTTGTTGCAAATTAATATATTAGACCAAGATGTCTTGAACAATTAATATGTTTGGGAGTATATAATCCTTTTGTCAGTACGTCGGCTGGCATTTCTTCAGTTGGTAAATAATTTATTTCAATATCCCCTCTTTCAACAGTTTCTCGCACAAAATAATGACGGATTGCTATATGTTTGGTTCGTTCATGACAGACGGGATTCTTGGTCATTTCCCCAGCACTCTGATTATCACTAAATAATTTCGTTGGCTGTAACTTTCCAGTCACTTCTTCAAAAAATCTTCTAAGATGAATAGCCTCTTTTGCAGCTTCGGATAACGCCATATATTCCGCTTCGGCCGTAGACATTGCAACTGTTTTCTGTTTTCTTGAGACCCAACTAATAGGACAATTTGCATATTGGAAAGCATATCCTGTGTATGATCTTCTGTCATCAATATTCCCTCCCCAATCAGCATCAGAAAAGCCAAGAAGAGGTTTTCCGGTTTTCTTAAATGTAAGACCAAGATCTTTGGTGTACTTTAAATAGCGTAATACTCGTTTTCCTGCTTGCCAGTGCTCTTCGCTGTAGTTCTCGTTGAATTGACTTAGTAAACTTATAGCATGAGCTATGTCTGGTCGTGTAGAAGTGGCCAAATACATTAATGAATCCACTAGGTTACGATATGGAATCTTTAACATTTCCCTTTTCTCGTCCTCATTTTTTGGACTCATTTCTTTTGCGAGTTTTATAGATGAGTTAAGGGGTATAGAAACGGGTCTTTCATCTCAAAAGACTTTGCCAGAGCTTTTTTAAGTTCTAATATTTTTTTGTTGTTGCTTGATGCAAGGATTACATCATCCACATAAATTACAACTATTGTAATTTTCCCATTATCTTCATGAATGTAAACACAGGTATCTGAGATACATGGTTTCAGAATTAATGTTTTGAGCTTCAAGTCCAGTTTCTTATACCACTGGTGTCCCGATTGTTTTAGTCCGTAAATAGCTTTTTGTAATAAGCATACTTTATTTTTATAATTTTCTTGAAAATTGACGTTGCTCTCTTCCAAAATTTTGGTTTTTTCTTCTGGGATTTTCATATAAATCTTTTCATCTATTTCACCATTTAAGTAGGCACTGTCAAAATCTGATTGATGTACTTCCAGTTGTAGTTCTGCGGCTAAAGCCATTACAAAACAAATTGAGCCAGATATGCTTACCTTGTCTTGGATACAACTATTGCTTTTCTGCGTTCGATTGTTCCATCTTTGTAGAATTTTGTACGCAACACCCATTTAGAACCACTTACCTTGTGATCTTTCGGACGATTCACTAAAATCTAGGTTTTTTCTTCATTAGAGCTTCGAATTCAGCATAAATAGCTTCTTTCCATTGGCTGCTGGCGTTAAAAATGCGTCTTTAGCTGTTTTTGGATCTATATCTTGAACCGAGCAAGCTAATTCAACAGCGTCAAAAAATTCTACTTCTTCATCGTTTTCAGATAGATGTATTTCTTCAAATACAGCTTCATTGACTACATTTCCTTCATGAGGATTAAGTTCTTCTCGTTCGACGGGAACCATGTTTGATTGCTTTCTTGGACGACCTTTTCTTCCTGTGTAAATTTTTCTGGGATGTCCTCTGCCAATTTTTATAACTGGTACTTCAGGTTCAATTGGTAGATTTATCTCAGGAGGAAAATTCTCGTCTTCATTTGATTCAGATGCTGAACTTGCTTGAATTTTCCAGGTGTCCAAATTGTCTTTCGTGAGAGGCTCAATTTTTACAGAAGTATGACTCATTATTTTAACACTTTTTTCTTTTACAGAGTCACAATCAGTTTGAAAATGTCACTAAACTGAAGATTTCACTTTTCGTAATTCTTTCCACTTATCTCGTTAAAACTTGCATACTAAAAGTCTTCTGGGCCCATAACCTGTTGGACTATTCACTTTATAATTAAGGAGGATTCATTCAAGTATTTAAATGAAGTTTATTTTATTATGAACTTGTGCCACGTTGCTCGGTTTTAAAAAGACAGGAGAAAACATTTCAAGTGGTAAACGAGAAACTGTCTTCTAAAGTCTGAAGTTTGTTACAATGTGGAATTTAAATATGCAACATTCCCGAATAATAAAATTCCCGAATAACAAAATGACTGAATAAGAAAATTTCCGAATATGAAATTCCCGATTTGGAAAATTTTCGAATAAAAAAATCCCTGAATTATAAAATTCCCGAATAACAAAATTTCGGAATTATAAAATTTCCGACAAATAAATTCCCGAATTGGAAAATTTCCGAATAATGAAATTCCTGAATTATAAAATTCGCGGCTAATAAAATTCCTTAATTATAAAATTCCCGAATTGAAAAATTACTGAATAATGAAATTTCTGAATAGTAAAATTCCCGAATAATAAAATTTCCGAACAATAAAATTCCAGAATTGGAACATTTCCTAATAATAAAATTCTTGAATTATAAAATTCCCGAATAATCGAATTCCCAAATAATGAAATTCCCGAATGATGAAATTCCTTAAGTATAAAATTCCCAACTAGGAAACTTCCCGAATAACAAAATTATCGAATTGGAAAATTCTCGAATAATAAAACAACCGAATAATAAAATTCCTAAATTATACAATTCTCGAATAATAAAATTCGCGAATAATAGATTTCTCAAATAATAAAATTCCCGAATAATAAAATTTCCCAACAATCAAATTCCCGAATGATAAAATTCCTGAATTGTAAAAGCCCGAATAATAAAATTTCCGGATAATAAAATTCCTGAATAATAAAACACCCGAATAATAAAATTCCCGAATTGGAAAATTTCCTAATAATACAATTCCTGAATTATAAAATTCTCGAATAATGAAATTCCTCAATCATAAAATTCCCAAATAGGAAACTTCTCGAATGACAAAATTTCCTAATTGGAAAATTTCCGAATAATAAAATTCCTGAATTGGAAATTTTCCTAATAATAAAATTCCCGAATAATAAAATTCCCGGATAATAAATGTACTGAATCGTAAAATTCCCGAATTGAAAATTACGGAATAATAAAATTTCAGAATTATAATATTCCCAAATTATAAAATTCCCGAATAATGAAATTCCTCAATCATAAAATTCCCAAATAGGAAACTTCTCGAATAATACAATTTTCGAATTGGAAAATTTCCGAATAATAAAATTCCTGAATTCGAAATTTTTCTAATAATAAAATTCCTGAATTATAAAATCCGAATAATAAAATTCCCGAATAACAAATGTGCTGAATTATAAAATTTTCGAATTGAAAATTACGGAATAATAAAATTTCGAAATAATAATATTCCCGAATTATAAAATTCCCGAATAATGAAATTCCTCAATCATAAGATACCCAAATAGGAAACTTCTCGAATAATAAAATTTCCTAATTGGAAACTTCCCGAAAAATAAAATTCCTCAATTATAAAATTCCTGAATAAAACAAATGCTGAATAACAAAATTCCTGAATAATGAAATTCCCTTAATTGTAAAATGCTTACATAACAAAATTCCCAATTAATAAAATTCCTGAATAGTAAAATTCTCGAATAATAAAACCACCGAATAATAAAATTCCTAAATTATAAAATTCTCGAATAATAAAATTCCCGAATAATAAAATTTCCAAATAATAAAATTCCCGGATTGGAAAATTCGCGAATTAAAAAATTCCAGAATTATAAAATTGCCAAATAATAAGGTTCCCAAATAATAAGATTCCCGAATTATAAAATTCCCGAATAATGAAATTCCTTAATTATAATATTCCCAAATAGGAAACTTTCTGAATAATAAAATTTCCGAATTGGAAAATTTCCGAATAATAAAATTCCTGAATTACAGCATTCTTGAGTACGTAATTCTTGAATAATGAAATTCCCGTATTGGAAAATTGCCGAATAACAAAATTCCTAAATAATAAAATTTTCGACTTATAGCATTCTTAAATAATAAAGTTCTCGAATTTGAAAATTCCGGAATAATGAAATTCCCGAATTATAACATTCCCGAATAAAAAATTGCAGAATAATAAAATTTACTAATATTCAAATTCCCTGATTGGAAAATTTCCGAAAAATAAAATTCCCGCATTATAACATTCCCTAATTATTAAATATCCGAATATTAAAATACCTGAATAATAAAATTTTTGAATCATAAAATTCCCCAATAATCAAATTCCCGAACAATAAAATTCTTGAATTATAGCATTTTCAATTAATGCAATTTCAAAATTGGAAAATTTCCAAATAATAAAATTCCCGAATAAGAGCATTCTCGAATAATGAAATTCCCAAATTGGGAAATTCCCGAATTATAGCATGCCCGAATGAAAATATTTCCGAATAATAAAATTTCAAAATAATGAGATTCCCGAATTGGAAAATTTCGTAATAATAAGATTTACTACCAATAAAATTCACGAAGCATGGCATTCTTGAATAATATAATTCCCGATTTACAGCATTCTTGAATAATAAATTTCACGAATTGGAAAATTTCCGAATAATAAAATTCCCGAATTGAAAAATTCCCAAATAATATAATTCTCGAAAAAACTATTTCCGAATAATAAAATTTCCGAATTGGAGAATTCCCTAAGAATAAAATTCCTTATTATAGCATTCTCGAATATAAAATTCCCGAATTTGAAAACTCCCGAATAATGATATTCCCGAAATAGAATAATCCAGAATAATAAAATTCCCGAATTATAGCATTCTCGAATAATAAAATTTCCGAATAATAAAATTCTCGAATTGGAAAATTCCCGAATCATTAACTTTTGAAACAAAATTTCCGAATGATAAAATTCCCGAAAAAACATTTTCCAAATAATAAAATTCCCGAACAATGTAATTTCTAAATAATAAAATTCCCGAATTGGAAAATTCTAGAATAATCATATTTCCGAAATGGAATATTCCAGAATAATAAAATCCCCGAAAAAACAATTTTCGAACAATAAAATTCCCGAATAATAAAATTCCCGAATAATAAAATTCACGAACAGTGAGATTCCCGAACAGTGAGATTCCCAAATTAGGAAAAATCCCGAATAATAAAATTCCCGAACAATGTAATTTCCGAATTGGAAAATTCCCGAATTGAGAAATTCCCGAATAATGAAATTCCCGAAAAAAACTATTTCCGAATAATAAAATTCCCGAAGAACAAAATTACCGAATCATAGCAATCTCGAATAATAAAATTTCCGAATAATAAAATTCTCGAATTAGAAAATTCCTGAATAATAAACTTTTGGAAAAAAATGCCCGAATAATAAAATTCCAGAAAAAAACTATTTCCGAATAATAAAATTACCAAATTGAAAAATTCCTGAAGAATAAAATTCCCGAATTATAGCATTCTCGAATAATGAAATTTCCGGATAATGAAATTCTCGAATTGGAAAATTCCCAAATGATAAACTTTCGAAAAAAAATTTCCGAGTAATAAAATTTCCGAAAAAACAATTTCCGAATAATAAAATCCCCGAACAATGTAATTTCTGAATAATAAAATTCCCGAATTGGAAAATTCCCATATAATCATATTCCCGAAATGGAATATTCCAGAATATTAAAATTCCCGGAAAAACAATTTTCGAACAATAAAATTCCCGAAAAAAGAAATTTCCGAATACTGAAATTCCCGAGTAATAACATTCCTGAACAGTGAGATTCCCAAATTAGGAAAAATCCCGAATAATAAAATTCCCGAATTGGAAAATTCCCGTAGAATAAAATTTCTTATTATAGCATTCTCGAACAATGAAATTCCCGAATTGAAAAATTCCCGAATAATTATATTCCCGAAATGGAATATTCCAGAATGATAAAATTCCCGAAAAAAAATTCCGAATATTAAAATTGCCGAATTGGAGAATTCCCGAAGAATAAAATTCCCGAATTATAGAATTCTCGAATAATAAGATTCCTGAAAAATAAAATTCTCGAATTGGAAAATTCCCGAATGAAAAACTTTTGGAAAAAAATTTCCGAATAATAAAATTTCCGAAAAAACAATTTCCGAATAATAAAGTTCCCGAAAAATGTAATTTATAAATAATAAAATTCCCGAATAATCATATTCCCGAAATGGAATATTCCAGAATAATAAAATTCCAGAAAAAACAATTTTCGAACAATAAAATTCCCGAATAATAAAATTACTGAATAATAACATTCCCGAACATTGAGATTCCCAAATTAGGAAAAATCCATAACTAAATTAGGCAATATCATAATTAAGTCCCGTGTCTCTTGGGGAGAATATCTTAAACCCTTTATTTTTGTATAAAATCCAAACCATTCCTTGACTACATTAAACCTTTGAATGACAGGCATCGTTTTGAGCTATACAATGCTACATATTGGGCGTCCGCATGAAAAGGGGCCCGTATCACCGGTATGGAGTTAAATATTAAGTTATATAACCGGATAATTTCCCGGCATTTTTAATCCCAAGACCAATCCTTCAGGTTGAAAAACAAGTCACCGCGTTAAACAATTTTTGTCCAGTTATGAGCAAAGAAATGCAAGGAGAAAGATTAACACTAGACAAAATACATAATGTAGTTTGGCGAAAAAAGGAGCCAGTTTGGGCTATTTTTGGATTAGGAACAGAAAAATGTATTTTTTTGTCTCAATAAAAACCTCAAAAGGCTTAAACCAATTTTCCCTTATACCGTCACCTTAAAAGACATTTTTGGATACATAAACTATTAAAATTAACTGAATTGTGGAAAAACTGGATCAAATCTTTTGAATTTTCATTCACACGCCTATGAGTAAGATTGTGAAAATAATCATGTAATTTTTTTACATGAACTACTGTAGTCAAAGTAGCATAAAAAGTCATAAATTGAAAATCGCATTACAGGTGATATGGAAAAACGTTTCAATGAAATTGGTTTTAAGCTATGTAACTAAATAACTGAATATTCGTTCGATTTGATACATCGCGAATATTTCCTCATCCAGATAAAGAGTTGCGTTATCATCGTCAGGTGGAAAATATTTACAATGCACTAAAACGTCTTTAGAGAACTCTCTACTTATGCATAGGATGTCGTTTAACTTTCTTTAATACGAATTTAGAGTGTGTAACAAGAAACAAATTAATAATATATATTTTTTCATTTTTCATATACTCATGTTCTCATTTTTGTTGTGGAATAGAACTTCAATTATCTCTTGATAGACGATTCTGTATTTAGACACCAATCTTAAGTCCATGAATAAAAAGGTTATGTTTTTAGCTGCTGATAGTGAAAAACATTCTACTGATATTTTATATTTGAAAAAAAGATTTTCATCTCATCTGATAGTCGTACATATATAATTCTTTATTATTTTTTTCAACCGAACGCCTTTCACTTGATTCTTATTTTCGTCATGGGTGGAATACAACTTATTCTTTTTTACAGTCGTGTCTATTGCTCATTGATTGGGTTGGTTTTGTGCATGTGGCTGTAAAAAAGAATTTTCGTCAAAGATATAATCTTTATTCAAATTAATTAAATTATACTATTATCATTATATTTACTTACCAAAAACTTTATTCTCTTGAGTTGAATGTATGCACTGTTGAAATGCATGAACATGCATAAAGTTCTTCTGAGGTCGAAGCTCGTTGGAGACAATGTTCTGTAAATCGAATTAATGATCTTCATTAGCGATTATCCTTTGAAACACATTTTGAGAAATACAAAATACAAATTCACATACAAATTATAATATGAAATTAATAATTTCAGAATGTTAAAAGTAGTTTTTTGAAGGAAAAAATACACAGAGAAATTATCCTAGTACAATTGGGTCCATTAGAGTCGCCAAAAAACTAAAAGTTTCGATTTCTATGTGGCAACACCCCATTTTTGTAAAATACGTCAAAAACGCGAAAATGAATAATAATAAAACATAGACAATACTTTTCTGATCTTATGAAAACTATTTTGTGAAACACGAAACCATAATTAATTTTTTATTTCAACTCCCCCGAGACCTTTTCATGGTGCCTTAAAAGGTACCCCATACAAGTTTAATTATTACTTTTTTTACAGATCTTCATGAATGAATAAATCAAAAGATTTTATTAAAATTAATTTTTAATTGTTCAAAACATTTTTGTTCACTCTAACAATTTTATTTCCATAGAATTTCGCGAATCACGAATATTTTATGAATTGTATGGTCAATTTAATTATCTAGAAAACAATATAATTTTATTTAAATTGTTTCTTTATTGTTTAATTAATTTGTTTTTGTTTACATAATTTCTTTGGGCTTTGACTTTGACCTATTCCATGAATGTGAAGAGAAAGAGTACATTTTTTTAGTAATCTATTTATTGTTTATACAATTTATAATGATTTAGATGCAACTTTTGACAGGAAAAAGCTAAATAAACTTTTTTCTGCTATTATTTCAATAGGTTTCATTAATTTCTTCTAATTCTTAGATTTTTTAAGTTGTTGCTAATTGCTGATACAATTTTTATTAAAAAAAAATTATTATGTTATAATATCGGAAATAAATGTTATTTTCTGAATTCTATGTCCTAATTAATAAATGTGAACATCCATTTCTCAACGTATTCGCTGTTTTTAATTGCTCTCATTTCCTCTTATGATAACATTGCCTATAATTTATCATACATTTTCACGTTTAGGACGGAATTTACAAAAGTGTGTTTTTCGCATGTTATTCTTATGAGAAACTTCAGGTTTTTTTTATTTGATATAAAAAAAACACGTATTCACTCTTTTTGGAACCCTAACAAAATGAGAAAGTACGGGGAAAGAATCATACCTGCGAAAACTCGATTTTGAAATATTTGTCATGTCTCCACTTAAAATTGTGAATGGTCCCGAAAAAGCCCCTTAAGTTTCCAATTTACTTCATTATCATTGGGGAAAGTGATAATTTTTAAAATGTGTAAATTAGATATGAAAATGCATGAGGCCATTCCATTCACCATCAAAAATCACCCCCTAATTAGAGAAATGGGAGTTTTGCGATATACTGAAGTTTAATAACTTTTTAAACACTTTTTCCCTGGATCACCACTAATTGATGTTGCATATACTTTTATTTACTTCAAGAATGATTTTTGATTGTTTAAACAATTGGTTATAATCCGATAATTGCAAAATGATGACATTGTCTAAATTAAACGAGTTTTAGTATCAATTGTTTATACAACTGTAATTGGTTTAAATATAACTTGTTAGCGAAGAACGCTTCAGAAACATTTTTTTGCTATTCAATTGTTCATGTAGTATTTTACAAACATTCATCAATTTTTTAAATGATTTTTGATAGTTTAAACCAATTTTTATTGTTAAAATAATTAGTATTCACCAAAAAGTTCCTAAATGAGAACGTTTTCAAAATCAAACGAGTTTTCTAATCATTGAAAAGAACCAGTGTATTTATTAGAACAATTCTGTAATTGATTAAACAATCGTAAAGTGTGTAAATGAACGCTGAAAAATGAATATTCTAGAAAACGTGGTTTCTTCGCTACTTGATTATTCATATGTTACTAATATTTATTTGCTTTTCAAAAAATTTAATTGCTTATCAAATCGCGAAGTTAGAAGGGATGAAAACTTTTTTTTAAATACTGCAAGTCCATAAATAAATCGATTTCTAACATAATAAATTAGTAGCTTAGATGGGGTTCATAAAAGTACAGATTATGTTTCTCGTAAGTCTACTCTATTAACATCCACAAGATAAAGTACTCTTATTGAAATAAAATAAAATATTAGGTGTTCTTAAAATTTGAAAATCACTTTAAAAAATACATTCAATTTCTACAATTTTTAATCAACTTGTACAATATATCAAATTCCATCGTTTTTCAACACCCATAATTTCATAAACAATACAGATTTTTTGAAAAGTAGATCAATGTTAGTAACATTTCCAATGAATAAACAAATAGCAAAAAACACGTTTTTCTAGCACTCTCAATTTTCAACGTATATTTAAATACTTAATGATTGTTTAAACAATAATATAATAACTCATTACTCGATTGGATGATTCTAAGTGCTACCTCAAAAATTTTTAAGTTAAAACCATGAAAAAGTCGAAAATTGATCTTTATGTTTTGATAACTTTTTTATTCGTACCAAAAAATGAATTAAAAATTATTGAGATCATCATTTAGGACATCTATTAGAATTATGATAAAAAATAAACAAAATTTTTTCCCGTTTTTAAGGTATATTTTTTTGCAATAATTGGAGATTTCCAATCGGTATGATTTTTTTCAGCGCAATATTTCCAGCAGCCCATTTTCCTCGGTTCCGAATGTACTAATATATTGATTACAATTTCAACATTTTTGAAACGCCAGAAAAATTAGCCCAAAAAATTGTCATTTTTTTAATATATTTATTTGAAAATTAATATTCTTCACCCCTTTCAGGTCAAAAAAATGTATGACATTTGCCTAACTATATTTTTAAGTTCCAACACATGTTCAACGAGTTTTAGGCAAATTTCATATCAGTAAAAGAAACCGTTCTCTAGTTGAAGGGCAGCAAGACAGAACTAGATAATGGTAATGCTAGCTAGTTAATGTTGATAAATTGAGATCAAACAGGTCTGATCTAAAAAAAATTAGCCAGTTTTAAGAAAATCGATCGAGAATTTTGAAATTAAAATTTGATAGTTTTTGAAAATTAGCTTTGGTTAGCGCTTAAAAATCAATTTTTTAATTTTTAAAATGAAATAAAAACTTTCTACTGAGATTTGAGGATGCCAAAGAGAATAATACATTTTTATGCCAAAAAAATTATTCTGTTTCAAGAAAATCAAAATTGAAGATCGCGATACCTAAAGTTTATTTTTTTCTAGACGTCGTCTAGACTTTACATTTTATAATAAAACATCACCCAGGCCAACTAACATTGTTGCAAAACCTATTCCTTCCATTAATAATATGTTTTATTCTTTATAAACTCTCTTGATTCATTATTTATAACAATTTTTATAAATAAAACCCCTCAATGACCAGAATGACCACAAAAGTTTTTAAAATCGAAAAAAGTAAATAAAAAGTTGAAAAATAGCGCATGAGGACCCTAAATACTCGTACTTAAATTTTATCTCATTGATCCATTGTAATTAAATGAAATTATTTTTCTTAACTTGGTGCAAACAATCAGAAGGCTTTTATTAAATTTTTATATTTTTTACTTTTCATATTATATAAATCTTTTTTTAATTACTATACACAGTCCTGAATAAATTTATATATTTTTAATAAGCAGTTAGTTGTTTTTCACTATTAAATTAGAAAATATCTTGACTAACCGAATAAGTAATATTTACTTATCTTAAGTGGCCCACTTTTCGCTAATCAAATCTAAAAAATTTTACTAATAATTAGCTAAGTTTCAACTTTTTTGATTGAGAGAAGCAATAAAGTATTTATTTCGTGCGAAAAAAGCGATAAAATCAAAACGTCTATAGACACTCGAGTTCATCCTTACTTAAGGAAAATCATTTTTACAAAGTTTTTCTGAAAAATTGAAATTTTCTATGGAACATGAGTCAAATATCCAACCGAAACAATTTTGAAAATCAAAAACAGAATCTTCCGGAAAAGTGCCACATGAGGATCCTGAATATGTATAATTATTAATTAAATTTGTTTCCATTGATCCGATATGAAGTTCTTCTTGTTTGAATAGTTGAGAATACTATAACATCGCGTTATTTTATTAAGCTTTTATATTTTTCACGTTTTCATTTTTATAACCACTTTTAATTATTATATACAGTCTTAAGTAAATTTATTTTTTTGTTTCAAGCAATTGCTTGATACAAATAATAAATACTGCATGTAATAGTAATATAATGTAATAGTGGAAAGCAACTAATTGTTGCTTTCCACTATTGAATTAGGAAATATCCCGACTAATCGAATTAGTAATTTTCTACTAATCTTTTATGTCTCTTTATTTGCTAATCAAATCTGTAAAATTTCACTATAATATTTAGTTAAATTTTACCAATTTTGATTTAGAGAGACCGCAAAGGGTTTTTTCATAAGGAAAAAACCTATACAATTAAAATAACCTTCTTGAGGCACTCAAGTTTATATGTATACAAGCTGATGCTTATCCAAGGCAAATCATATCAATAAAGCTCGCTAAGTAATTGCAATTTTCTATCGAAAATAAAAATATTCGAGCTAAAAAAATATTAAAAATCGAAAATAGAACTCTGTTGAAAAGTAGCGCATGAGGATCCTGTATATACATTGTTAATTTATAGCCCATATTGGTCCATCATATTGTTAAGATTGTGAAGAATTTTTATTTTTCCACACTTTTTTCAAACAATCAGAAGGCAATATTTTGAAAATGGAGACAGACTAGGTCACGTTAACAATTTCTCAATATGGCCTTCTTATTGTTTCAATAAAGTTAAAAATATTACACCATCACTTCGTTTCATTAAGCTTTCCTATTTGTCACGTTTTCCATGTTTATACCTTTTTTAAATTATTATATACGATCCTAAAAAAATTTTTTGTATCAAGCAATTAGTTTTCCACTATTTATCCACTTTTTTTTTTTTAATTTTAAGGACTATTGTAGTACATTCGGACCTGAGAAAAATGGTCTGCTGGCAATGTATTGGTGAAAAAATCTGCGAATGGAAAGGTCTAATTATTAAAAAAAGCAACAATTCTCAATTGCCTGTAGACGTCAAAAACTAAAAAAATTCATTTTTTCTCATAACTCTAATGGATGTCTTAAATGATGGTCTCAATCATTTTTCATTCATTTGTTGTTACGAATCAAAAAATGCATTAAAATATGAAGATCATGTTTCGACTTTTTTGCTGTCACTTGACTTATATTTTGAAAAAATCAAAGAACGTATTCACTTTGAAAAAAAATGTGACCACACTAAACGATATAAAAAAGAGAAAAACGCGTTGCGTAATATATGAATGATCTCCAATTGATTTTGCTCAATTTTTCAGAATTTCATTTTTGCGGGTCTAATAACAATTTCAGGGGCTGGCCTGACCGAAAATCCAAAATTGATCATTTGGATCACCCTAATGTCGCAAGTCTCTTTGCGGTGATAAGTTTAATAAGAACGTAATAAAAAATTCTGATACAGCCCGCAAAAATGGAACATGTTGAATTTTTTGCTTGACTGTGAAATATTATTTTATTATTTTTACTGACGTCATGCTCTTTTAAGTAAAATGGTGAAATAAAAATTGAACTCCATTTTATTATATTGCTGTTTATTTAGTGTATGTTCATTTTTCCAAACATTAAATTTTATGGATGAAATTAAATGGCGTTGGAATCACCCAAAGCTGAATGTTTAAGTTAGACCTCTAATTTCTTTTGGCCTTAACAGACATTCACTACTGTAAATACAGTAACAGAGAAATACAAAAATTATAAATCGCAAGGTTGTTAATGTCAAAAGATTTCTTAATGGAATTGCTTCTAAGCTATACAGCTCAATTAATAAATATTCCTTTAGTATGCCTGCTTTATATACCACAAGATGTACCTCCACCTTTTGAGGAAGATCGTTAAATGTGGCAATTGCGATTAGACTTGATAAAGACTGTATGTATTATCAGCAAGTGACAAAATTGGGTTATCATAATAATGTGATGAATATTTGCAAGACAAAATACCAAGTTGGTTTTACTAACACGTTTTTATATATGCAGGTGGGAGGGGTAAATCAACGATTTTTCTATGCTGTCACCGATTTTATCGCCTACTAACATACTAATGTTAGTAATTATACTGAATGTACTCAACTCCCGATATAAGAATGGTTTCAGAAATGGTTTGCAGTGGCCTTGATCTTAAATCGGGGGAATCCCGCAACGAACGCGCTGAGAGTAGGGGAGACCAGGGCTGGTTGGCCAATGGGGCAGGTTGGCCTATGCTTTGTTTTCAAATACCGGAAATGTTTGCAGCGCCACCGCGCCGAGCACGGGTGTACTATGTTGTAGAAAGACATCCGCTGTGATTTCATCGCCTTGTGCATTCGCGCGTCAATTTTTTTTGTTTTCTGGATCAATAAATAATTGATTGAAAACCAACCAATTATGGTTATCAATTTTCCATGCCATGAGCTTGAAAATGAAGTATCGCTCGAATCAATTGTTGACATTCCCTAACCTAAAAATTGATTCAATTTTTTAAAACATCGCCGGGGCTGTTTGGCCAGTTTCTTTCGTGGCACGTTGGCCAGTGCTATGAGCACTGAATTAACAGATTTATATTTGCACTCTGCGTGGAATTCTGAAAAATCTACTTTCTTGGTTCTAGTCACAATGCACACATACGAAAGAAAATTTGACCGAGGCAAGACACCTGACAGCATAATTCGACAAGCTTTTGAACAAAAATGTTAAACGTTATGATTATTCTGTGAACAATCTCCTTAATTGATGAAAAATTATTGAATAAATAAGTGAATAAGATGTATTTTTTGTTAAAAATCAATTTTATTAATGAATGTTATACTGTTTTCGCCCCAAGCCAAGCGTATACATTTTCATACAGTGGAAACCAAATTCTATTCAATTTACGAGGGAATTCAAAAAAAATGTGTACGTAAAAAGTTGGTCAACCAGCCCCGGTCTCATCTACTGCCCTCGTGCTGTTTGTCACGCTTGACTGAGCACTGCCTCTCTTTCGATTCCGCGGCCCCTGCATCGCCAAAATGCCGAAGACCTAAATTCTAGGAATGTCTTAAACTGAGGGTTCGTATATCGGGAGTTGAGTGTAAATGTGAACGTGTCAAGATTTTTTTTTTTTTGGGGATGGAACTTCGAAAAACGCATTTAAATTTGGCGAGTACTGTAAGAACACGTGTTGATTTTTGTTGAATATGAAATATACCCACTTCCGGTAGCTTTCTGCACAGGCTTAGAAAAATGCGACTATCTGATTGGAAGATTTGAACCTTATTTATATCATCAGATATAATAATGCACTTATGATTATGTTATTATAATAATGTTTTTATTATACTATTTTAATGATATTATAATGATATCATAAACATAGCAAGAGATTCCAATTGTATGACTACGTGTAATTTGTATTTATAATAATTCAGTCGCGACAAAAAGAATGAATAATTTTATAATTAATTAACCAACTTGATATGTTTCTAATTCTTAAAAAATAATTTCATATAGTTTAATGTTTCATTTCAATGATTCCTTTGGTTGAAAAGCCTTTTTCTCTCCTAAAACAGAGGAATCGACATTTTTCAAACACTAAACTAACAAACATTTAATATATTTGTTTTCCAAAAATTTTACACAAAGTTGTTTTTAAGATTAAAATACTCAACGCTTTATTTGATAGGAGACAAATTTATGGCAAAAATTTATGTTTTCCTGAATTTCAAGCTTAATTCTAAAAGATAGTCCTTGAACTGTTTTAATATCGTGAAAAGGCTTCAAGAAACTTTGGAAATTCTAAGTTTTGAAAATAAGTGTTAGTTGTACCTGCGCGGATTACAGCTTTTTAGTTGACAATTTTGATTTTTATAGTGCTGTAATTGGACGGGATATGAAAGAATATCAAGTTCTAGACTGATTTTCACTTTCTCGGCCCTAAAAATACTATAAGAATATTTTTTCAAAGAAAATAATTTGCAGTTTGGGCCTTCTTTTTTTAAGGGCTTCGTAGTTGGCATTTCAGGTTCCATCTACAGATTTCTACGTGTTATCATAAGAATTATTAAAAGGCAATCAATGTTAAAAGTTTGAGGACCTGAATTTTTTTTAAATTTTATCTGTACCGTATAGGAACCTGAAATAAACTTATAAAAACATAAAATTCAAATATATTTGAAAATTACCCATATAAAAAATGTACCTCTATTCTTTTCATGGAGAATGCAAAATGTGAATATTACACAGGCTGACAAACATTAACTTTTTTTTATACAAAAAAACCGGACTACGTGACCCTCAATGATTTTGATGCCCTAAATCCGAATTCGTCATCCAAATTGCCAATTGTCATGTGAAAAATATTTACAATACAAATACCGAAATAGCTCCACTAAAACGGCTTTAGAGCACTTGTCTTGGATGTATATGATGTCCCTGAAATATGTTTTTGTAAAACGGATTACAAAAAATAAATCAATAAAATATATTTATTACTTTTTGTGTACAATTCCGACGACAATCAAGTTTATAGCTTCAAATAACTTTAGGTTTGCAGAAATTTGAAATATCTACTAAACTGCAGAGCATCTATATCAAACTCACAAAAAATATGAAACTCAATTCCCAGTGGGCAAAAAATATAAAGACGTAATTGAAACTCACTCAATAACATTCTTGAATGTAAATGCCAAAAAGTGTCATCAAAACGTCCCAGAAAACGTCCTATATGAGGCCAAGTGACATTCTGAAAACTTAATCTGGCTTGACATATATATAGGACATTTCAGAAATTGTCAAAAATAGAATGGAAAATTTTTATAACATTATAACGATTTGATTAAGAGAAAATAAATATTCATTTGACCAATGATAAATGACCGGAGAACGGTGCACTTACCTTACATTAAAATTCCAAGATGTTCCATAAGACTTTTCATATGGAAAAATATAATCCTAGTGGTATTAAAAATTGTTAAATGATAATTACTTTATTATTATTTATTAAAGAATTTTTAACTACCTCTTTTTTCAGTAAGAACAAATATTAAATTAAAAATAAATAATATATTATATTTTAAGGAGTATAGGCATTACCGATGGAAAAAAACTTAAAATTTGAAATAACTATAGTTATTTAGGAATTAAAAGGTATTCAAGCTATTCAGAATTTATAAAATATATCCGTCATATTAGCAATATTTGTATTGCACTGTCTAGCACTACGGAAATTTCCATAAGAAGCTCATCTAGGGTTTGAGAAACTTATCTTTTAAAACGCATATGTAAAAATCTTGCAACTTCAGCTTAGATAGTAGATCCACAATTTTAAAATCATAACTTGTAACATCAAATTCGAAATGAGCGCCCCTAAAAATCCCTATTCACGAATTTTTATACAAATTCAACAAAATACTGAATGTTAGTCAGGCATCCCTAAGCTTACTATGTGTTCCATGAGTTCCACTCAGGAGAAGCATCTTTGTTTCAGTAATCGAAGACAAAAAAATTACCACCCTGGAATTCAGAACTTTTATAGAAAAAATGTCAGATTTCTTTCTAGACTATTTACGAAAAAATCAAAACTGTCTGAATTTGAAAAAAGGCCGAATTTATTTTCGACCTTCCTTTTTGAAGGTTGAATATTCGTTTAAAAAAAAGGGTTATGTTAAATGAAAAACGCGTCTCAAGACCTATAGAAACTGTGCTAGAAGAACTTATTTGTATCGATATTACAGCTGCTAAAAATCGCCAAAAGAAGTTGCATCATCACAAAAACCAAAAATGCCACCCGTTCGGAAAACATTTGACCAATTCGCAATAAAGGATGAATTAAAGAATGTTCTTCTCGCAAAACTTAATGTAATTTTTCGCTATCCGTGGATATTTCAATTTTAAATTAGCCGTGGATACTGCAATTTCAGAACAAATGTCCGCATTTTCCCGTACGTTTAGACACTCTCTTATTAATATTTATTATTAGAATTTTGAACTTAGTTACACAGAAGTGAACATATTTGAGCATTATAGTTATTTTTAAGTATCATGTATTTAAGAAGTTTTCATTTAATAAATTATTTCATGATTTCTGTATTTATATTCCCTTGAACTGCTTCTTAAGCTGAAACTCTATTTTCAAAGCATATTTTTTTATATTTTACGAATTTTAAATGATCCTGAATATGAAAAAAAAACACATACTGCGCACAAGCATGTAGTAAATGTTTTTTTATGTTTTCTGTTATGTTTGAAGTTCGTAGTATAAAAAGTGCGGATGTCCTATTTTTTTATGAAGAATGTATAATCGGCGGTAACAAACATACTAATGAAATTTATTTTTAACTTTTTTTTGTACACTGTCAACGTTAACTAAGTTTTTAAATTGTAAACCCTGTTTGAGGAGAAATGTAGACGATATGCAAGAATTGCTAAGAAGATCAAATTTTGAAATTAAATGACTTTAAATAACTTTAGTTTTACAGAAATTCAAACCCTTTGAAACTGTTTCAAATTGAAAAAACATATCTTTACTATTACGCATTCATATTTTATACTTTATAGGATTCATACAACTGACAAAAAAGGAGTTACTGAATACCACGTTGAAAGTATACTTCTTTTTATCTTCTCTGCATTTTAAAGAAATGTTTAAAAATATAATTCTTTTTTACTTAAAGCAATTTTAAATTTCATATTTTTAATTTCATGTTGAATTTAATTTTTTAGTTTTTACAATATAGACAATTTAATCCCAATAAAATTAAAGATGATGTGCTACTTCTGAACTGGAAAATTTCACATTTTTTACTTTATAAATATCTTTCCTCAAAAAATAATAATTTTATGAACAATGAAAAATTTATAAATGAGGTTTCAATTATCCTGACGTTTCATTCCTAGATAATTTCTGTTACACTTTCTGAATAAATAGGGATGAATTCAGAATTTATTTGTTTTTAGCAAGGCAAATCATCTTCTTCGATTTGCCTAGAATATTAAAAAAGTTTTAAAAATACGAAAAAAGTAATTGTTTTCAAACAGGTAACTGAAAATTTTCGTTGATTTTTATATCTTCAAAGTTTCAAGAAAATTCATGAAATTTTGATTGATCATTATTTTCACGACTAGTGTCCAAAAAAAGAACAAGGATTTTTAAACATATTCATAAAATTTGTTGGCACTAAAGAGGGGTTTTTATTCTAAGATTTTTACAATTAACATAATTTAAAGTTTATGCAACAATAGATATTACTCATTTTCATGCGAATGCCCACATATTAGCAAAAAGGTTCATATAAATGAACAATTGTAAAATAACACAATTCACCTTTCCTTTGAAAATTTAAACAAATAAAAAAATGTTTAGAAA
This sequence comes from Andricus grossulariae, assembly GCA_011634705.1. Taxonomy (NCBI): domain Eukaryota; kingdom Metazoa; phylum Arthropoda; class Insecta; order Hymenoptera; family Cynipidae; genus Andricus; species Andricus grossulariae. The sequence goes on along the minus strand of JAABKJ010007545.1, from coordinate 213,024,148 downwards.
GTGAATTCTGAGAAATATTTTCCCTTTAAACATAAATCTCCATCATGAGAACAAATGTTTTTTCTGATATTAATAAATATTTTCAAATGAATTTGGCAAATCATGCAGTTTCACGCGGTGCACAAGATAGTATGTCCTACTTTTTGATAACGAACGTAAGATAGATATCGAAGAAACAAATACAGGAAATTTATTTTGTAATATGTACCTTACCGACGGCAATTTAGATGAAGCATGTTCTTTACAAATAGGGTAGTTGCAAAAAAAAAATTAATTATTTCTTTAATTCAAAAATTTACCGTGCTTACATTTATTAATTTGTAATCATGTCAAATTTTTTCTAGTATATTTTGTATGAGTAGAAAAGCCTCAAATATCTAAAATAATTCTCCCGACGTTTCTGTAGATTTTAAAAATGTTTTTTGAAAACAGGGGTCTACTAAATCTAAATTATTTTCTAGAGAAAATTTATTAAAGAACTGTCAGAATTTTTGGAGACGAGGAAGATCCCGAAAAATATGAAAAAAACTGAAACACAAGAATATCAAATCTATGAAAATGATAATTTTTTCAAAAAAATTTTCATAACGCGCGCTCAGAAGGCCTTCATCAATCGACACCAAATAATTCATACTTTTTTTGATTTAAAGTATTACTAAGTTATTTTTCGTTTTCCTCAAAAACAAAGTATCTAAAACACATTTCATTTCACTAATTAAAAAAGTAGATAATTTATTATCAAAAATTTAAATTGTTGTAAATCATGCAATGACTCGATATAATGGCATACGCCTTGAATAATTTTTACTTGTTGCTTTGATATACACTTTTTTTCATTTTAAGCGTGAAATAAAAAAACGTCTATTTCAATTATGATGAGGGGTTTCTTATTGTTTAAAATCCGTGCAAAAATATTAAAAAGTTTAAAATTTGAAAAATGGTGACCTTTTTCTGAAAATCAAAAGTTTCGTCTTTTTGTCTAATATGCGAGATACAGAAAAAGGTTAAATTGCAAAATTGTTTCTTTCCACTACTATCCAACCGAGCAATTCACGCCTACCCCGAAAGGGAAACGGCTTAATGATATAATAATAATAATAAAAAGTTAGACTTCAAAATAATTCTGTTACATCATGCTTTCACCGCAGAGAAAAATGCTCTCCATGGTTACCAAAATATTTGGCTCATCACTTTTACTATTAGTGCCATCTAGCGTCGTAAGCGGTTACCATATTAACATCGCATTGGATCAGTGAGGTTATATTCAATGTCTGTAAACCAGGCGCGGCTCTACAATGGTGGCGAGACAGAGATCGCACCCCCCCCCCCAGGATTTTCTGACTTACCTTAACTTTTTTCTTTTTCACTGAGAAATGATGAAAAGCTATAAAAAGTATGCAATTTTATACTGGCAAAAATAATTTAAAATGGTTAATTAATTTTTGAAAGATTGCAAAATATATAAAATAATATTAAATGTGTCAATTGTATATAGCATGTGTATACAATTTTCTCATCCCCCCCCCCCATGACACTTCTCTGTATCCGCGCCTGCTGAAAACGGTAGGCAATCTCAGGTTTTACATTGTAATTTGTGAAGACAAATATTATTCAATACACGAGGCTTCACGGGCGGAATCTTTCTGCTCGTGTAAAGGCACAGCTCTAACCCTTCGGCTCGGCTACACTTTGCCTTCGAGTTCGCGCTGGGCCTTCACACTCGCAGGGAGCAAACAGCCCATTTGACCTCACTTATCGAAATATACTATTTTTAATCTTTCTTCCCTGTAAAATAATAATTCCAGGAAAATCACCCATATATTTATTTATTTATATGGGCGATAAAGTAGAGAAATTGCGTGGTCTATTGAGCCCCAAAATAATTAGAAAATACAATGATTGAGCCTTTTATGATTTTTTGAAAATTGTTGTGGCGATTTGCCCTGGAGTAAGAATTCGCCTCAGTTGAAGGTACTCCTCTTTCTTCTCCACATTTCAATTTTTTTCAAAGTAACCTCTCCTCTCCCTCTGATGTATGTATGTATGTATAGCCAATATTGAAGCCAGGATTTTTTTCTTCAACTTTGAATCCTTTTCTTTTATTTATTTACTAAAAAGTCATGATAAATCGAACACCCACCAAAAAGCAACACGGAGAAAAATGGAAGTGAAAAATTGGGTGTAAAGTGCTGGTAGTCAAGGTATTAACTACCTTAGGCAACTAAAGAGATTACAGCTTGTTGACGGTCCGACTCCTCTAGCGCACTATACGGAGTCCAGTCCAGAATAGGAATCGTTCCTATACTCGCAACAGTGAAGAATGATCAACAGAAAAGAATTTACATGGACACAGAGCGGCCGCTGTTGACATGTCGATATAGTCAATTTTCATTTTATAAACTTACATTTATTTATATATTTACATTTATTTTCTGAAACCGAAAAATTTGAGTTAGATGTAAAAAAAATAGCGGCCGAGAATTGAACCCGGGTTTCCAACGCAGCAATCAGCTTCTCCGTGCAATCTGGTATTCTGGATGCTTAAGTAAGAGGCACTAAACGTCCTGATGATTCATGCAAGCAAGCTTCGGTTCGGTGCTGCCCGAACATTATTTAGTGCGGGGCATTCAGGAATGATTACTGGACTGCTGCAAACTTAGCCTAGTTCCCATAGAACACTATAAACTATACTTCGATTAAGACTTTGTCCTTCTGACAACTGTGACACGACATATATATTTCCATTATTGATGCTAGAAAGTACAGTAATTTATGCTTTCTATTCTTTTTTGAAAAGACTTTAGTTTATCATTTTTGCAAAGTTTGGCGCACTTAAATCGTAGTTGGTAAACACGTACGAAGTGTATACAATAACTTTAAAGTATTAAAAGATAAGGTTCTATGCAGGAGAGATACAAATTTTTAATGATTAGTGTGTAGTTTTACATTCCTTCCCGTGTCTCCTGCATTTATTCCAGAAGTTTGGTAATCATTTAACAATTTGTGTACTGAGTATCGAACTCTTCAATCTCATTTTTCTCCGTATAACCATTCAGTATTCTGGGATGAAGATTCATCATTTTAGTTGAAAAATCATCTTTTTTGTTGAAAATGTTAATATTTCGTTGAAAATTCGTCTTTTTTGTTAAAAATTTCATATTTTTGGTTAAAAATGCAGTTGAATAAAAATAATCTTCTTTGGTTGAAGATTGAACTATTTAGTTAAGAATTGTGGATTTTGAAGGATTATGAAACAAAATTTAGAAGCATTTCAAAAACGTTGAAAGATTTCAAGAAAATAAAAAACTTTTCTTAAGTTTAATGGGAAAATGTCATATGATTTTTTATTTTGAAAATGGATTTTAAGAGAAAATTGAAAATTATTTAAAAACATTTCAAATGATTTCCTACAATTTTAGAAGTTTTGAAAATATTCAAAAATAATTTAAAATAAAATGTACATTTTTGAAAATTTCGAGCAAAGAATTAAGGTAGTTTTAAATTTCTTTGACATCAGCGATTGCTCATTGATTAATTATTGAAAAGTTGTTACACAAAAACCAACATAAATAATATTTAATTCAATACTAAGATACTAAGTGAATTTTACATTAACTATGTTGTAAATATATGTAATTATAATTAAACTATTTCAACCAAAGAAATGAAATTTCAACCAAAAAGATTAATTAGTCACCAAGAAGATTAATAATCAACTAACTAATAAAAGATAGACATTGTTTTTAATATGTCAAGGCTTTTTTCGGATAATTTTCACTTTTAATAATATGCATTCACATGCAATGGTGTAATATCGGTGTACATCAAAATTCAGAGTTATCCTGTATAATATATACCGTCAAACGGGGTAATTTTGGACATATGGGGTAAATTCGGACATTCCTAAATTTATAGTTTAAATTACTTAAGGAGGTTTTAACCAGAATCTAGAACCAGGTAACCTAAACTATCAATTTAGGTATTTCTGAATATACCCTACATGTCTGAAATTACCTCGTTTGACGGTACAATACATAAAATTCTTCTTTTCCTCCTCTTTTATAACAGCCTACAGTACGTTACGTATTCTCTTTCCCCACGATTTCGCTTTACTTTCATGGCAGATGATATCTGAAGACTCATGATAAGAGTAACAATAAAAGTAACAGTAACAATAACAGTATTTCGATAATGTTATCACTTAAATGACAAGAACATAATCGTTTCCATGATGAATACTGTCCTTACTTCTGCACGAGAGTCCTTGAGTATTTTCTAAATATTCAGTAATGCATTTTTTTATCCATAGATGGCTTTCCTTACTCAATAATATAATATTTCGCAACCGAAAGATATGCCGAAGCTATGTGCACCATATTATGGTTATGTGATGTGATGTAAGAAAACAGGAGCATTGACCAGTAGAAATGTTAGTGAGGTAGAGCGCATTTACATTCGAATATAGATATGCTTTTGTTTGCTAGAACTTCCCTAGGATTTTGTTACTGCATCATTCCCTTCCATACATGCGGTTTACCCTAAGTTTGAATCAATATTAACTTTACTTCATTATCTTCTCTGTTAATATCTCCTCGGAGTATTAAACTGATAAACAATATAGTTATCTTTATTATAAGAAGATATACATTTCGTTTAAGGAAAATGTATACTAGATGATATATACTAGAAATATGTACTAGCAGTCTTTCTAGAGTTCAGGGAATTCCAGAAAGTCAGAAAAAATCAGGGAATTTAAAACTTGTCAGGGATATATGGGATGTATGTTGAAAATTCCTCTTTTTGGGATGAAAATTCATCTACTTTTGTAGAAATTACATCTTTTTTTATTGAAAATCTTCTGTTTGGTTGAAAACTCGTCTTTTTTGGTTGAATTCAACTTTTTTTGGTAGATATTTCAACTATGACATTTTTCGTTTAGAATTCGTCTTTTTTGGATGAAAATTTAACTATTTTGTTGAAAGTGGAACTCCTAAGTTAAGGATTCATCAATTTTGTGGAAAACGATTTTTTTTGTTCAAAATTTAACTATTTTGTGTATATTTTTTTAAAACTGAAAATTCAACTATTCTATGTTTGGTTGAAAATTTCTCTTCTTTAGTTGAAAATTCTACTATTTGGTTGATTATTAATCTTCTTGGTGATAATTCATCTCTTTGGTTGAAAATTTATTTATTTGCATGAAAATTTAACTATTAGGTTGAAAATTCCTTTAAAAATAAAATATTTGATTAATAATTTATATATTTTGTTAAAAATGAATCTTTTTTGGTAGAAAATTTATCTTATTGAATAAAATTGATCTTTCTGGTTGAAATTTTTTTTTTGTATTGAACAGGAATTTTTTCAACTGAAAATTGCACCATATCATTTTTTAGCCATAATTGATCTTTTTGGATAGAAATTTAATCTTCTTGATTGAAAGTTCGACTGTTTAGTTGAAAAAGTAACCATTTTGTTGGTAATTCATTTTATTTTATTGAAAATTATTTCTTTTTTACCGAAAGTTTAACTATTAGACTTTTTTGTAATTTTTTAACTTTATTGATAGAAATTTAATCTTCTTGGTTGAAAATCTAACTATTTTGTTGAAAATTCGTTTTTTTTTTCGTTGAGCATTTATTTTTGTCTTAATATTTAACTTATCTATATTAGGTTGAAAATTTACCTTTTTTAGTCGAAAGTTCATGTATTTAGTTGAACTTTTGTCCTTTTCGGACGAAAATTAATTTTTTTTTTTTAAATTCAATTATTTGGTTTGAAATTCTTTTATGTTGTAGAAGATTCATCATTTTGGTTAAAAAAATCATTTCTGTGTTTGAAAATTGGACTATTTTATTGAAAATTCTTTTTTTTTGTAGTTGAAAAGTAATTTTTTTACCTGTAAATGTAACTATTCCATTTTTACTTGAAAATGTATCTTTTTTAGTTGAACTAATGACTAATTAGTTAAACTGACTATTGCATTTTTTATGGAATTTGTATCTTTTTTTATAGAAATTTAATCTTGGCTGAAAATTCGTCTGTTTGAATATTTAACTATTTCGTTGAAAATTCTTTTTTTTTCTTAGGTTGAGAATTTATTTTTATGACTTAAAATTTAACTATTCTATATTAGGTTGAAAATGTACCTTTTTTTAGTTGAACGTTCATGTATTTAATTAAACTTTTGTCATTTTTGGTAGAAATTTCATTTTTTGTTTTTGAAAATTCAAGTATTTGGTTTGAAATTCTTTTTTTGTTGTTGTTGTTGTTCAAATTTGATCTTTTTGAGTTAAAAATTCAACGATTATAACTGTTGTCACTAAAAGTGTTCAGAATAAATTTATAAACAAACATTTTAGGTACATTAACATTATTGATCTCCTAGGTTTAAGGTTGTTTTATACCTAAAAGAAAAATTTGGAAAGGCGAGGAAAATAAAAAATTGGTCAGGGAAAGTCAGGGAATTTCGAAATTAGGATTTTGTAGCAACTACGACCAGAAAAATATATTTCTGATTAAACACGCATCATCAATGTCCTACATTTATCAAAAGTTCTTATTAAGCACAAAAATTTTGCTGTGGCAGCGAAATTGACTGACCAAAAAGAAGTCGCTGAACTAAGAACAAATTTTTTCCCTCTACTCTTAACTAAAGTTATCTCAAGTTAAAAAATGAGCATTGTTAAGATTCAATTATAAAATCGGGAAGAATATGGTCATTGTTAATTGTAAATAATTTTGGAAGAGAACCGATGGCGAAACTTTAGTAGAAAATATTTCAGGAAGAAATTGTTTATTTAACAATAGTTATTCAGAGTTTTATGGTTTTACTTTCTCTTTAGGTAAAAGTTGCAATTCTTATTTAATCTTAATCTTGTAGAGCTAATTTTATTCCTTGCCAGATTCTCTATACAGATCTCTTAGGTACATTTTTATTTATAAAATTTTATTGAGGAGTTATACAATATTGTTAATTTTATAAATGACATTTTTCTTAATTAACATTTTTTTAATAAAAATGTATCAATGAGATTTGCAGAGAATATTTCAAGGAATAAAATTAACCCCGTAACATTAGGATTAAATAAGAATGGCAACTTTTGCCTAAAGAGAAAGCAGAAACATAAAACCCTAAATAACTATTGTTAAATAAACAATTTCAACCTGAAATATTCTTGTCTAAAACTGGTCTTTAGTTCTGTTAAAAAATTAGTTACAATCAACTTGAGATAACATTGGTACACCCTGGACACATTTTTAATCCTAGTCCAGAAGGAAAATTACACCTAAAAGCTGCGTCACGTGTTTTGTCAGTTAATATTAATTAAGTGCGAAGCGTGTATAGACTGCAGTTGGCGTTTTCTTCAATTCGCGAAGTGTGACGTCAATTAAATGCAAACCTGCAGCATCATCATTGCCAGAGTATTTTATCTTTATGGCCAGTAGGACGATAAAATAAGGTGCAAGAAGAAGAAGTGCTGGTGAAGAATTGCTAATCAGAATCACGTTGGCGCGTTACTTGCTCAGTTCATTTTAAACGTCGTCGAAGTAAAGGCTCATGTGCGCGTAGCTCACATTCAAGCGACACTTCGATTAATGGCACCGTCTATCAAGACACACACACACACCCACGCACACAGTCATCGGTAAACTGTATATCGACTAAACCAAGTGTTTGAAAGGATGGTTCCTCTCGGGTGCACAAGTTGTCGGGAGTTCCACTTAATCGTAATTAAACAGCACCCTGCAATTAATCAGACCTGGAATTGCGTTCTATTGTGACCCAGCTGCGCTTTAAAAAAATACACGCCGCTCGACAGCTAATTTCTTTATTCTCTGAACACTCCACTGTTTGAATTTCAATTTACTTACCGATTTCGCTCTCGTATTTCGAGTGGATACACGCCACTGCAGGTTTTATGCAAATTAAGTGAGCTCCGTTGAAGCGATAAGTCTCGAAAATTATCATGAAAATTTTCCTTTACTGTATGTTAATTTCCCTCAGGAGTCGCAGCACTGAAACCAATAGTTTTCGAGATAACGTTTTGCTTGGCGTAGCTTTTGAATACCAAGAATATCCGTATTTTCATCAAATATGATATCAGTCTACGTGGACTGAGCAGGCATGAGGAGGGGTGGGCAAGGCAAAAAGTGGTAAAAAATTGTCCACATGGTATGTGGATGATGGCCCCTATCAGGGGGCCGTTCCCCTGGCAATACCCCGTGTATTATACGTTACCAATTTGTGGGCTATCTTTGACGTCCAGTTCATTTTCAAACAAGAAAGATGAATTTTCATCAAAGAAAGATTACTTTTCTTGTGGAAAAGATGAATTGTCTACCAAAAGACAAATTATTGACCAGTCGAATTAACAAAAAAAAAATCTTTTAAAGAAAATAGTTTAATCCTGAACCAAATAGATGAATTTTTAATCAGGGAAGATGAATTTAAAACAAATAGTTGAATTTTCAACTCAAAAATATATTTTTTGAAGCAAAAATGGAATGGTTACATTTTCTGTTGAAAAAAAACTAATTTTCAACAAATAAGATTAATTTTCTAACGAAAAAGACGAATTAAAGAAAAAGATAAATTTTCAACTTATTAAGGATACATTTCCAACAAAAAATGGAATAGTTAAATTTTCAGATAAAAGAAAAATGAACCAAAGAAAACGAATTGTCAAGACACAAGCTGCATTTTTAACCCGAAAATATGATTTTTCATCAAAAAAGTTAATTTTCTGCCAATTTGTTGAATTTTAAAGCCAAAAAGACGAATTTTCTACAAAAACTTTAATTTTTAACCAAATAATTGAATTTTTAAGCCAAAAAGATGGATTTTCCACAAAATAAGCAAATAGATACATTTTTAACTAAAAAATTGAGTTTTCCACCAAGAAGATGAATATTTCGCAAAAAAAAAAGAAATTTTAAACAAAATACACCAATTTAATTTGGTAGCAAAAAAAGACGAACTATCCACAAAAAAGTTGAATTTTCAGTCCAACAGAATTTTCAATTCTACCAATTACATAGTTACATTTTCATAAACAAGTGTAATGGTCAACAAAATAGCTGAATTTTCATCAAAAAGTTTACTTTCTACCAAATTTTTGAATTTTCAAGCCAAAAACACGAATTTTCTACAAAGCAGTTGATTTTTCAACCCGAAAGTATGAATTTTCAATGAAAAAGTTTATTTACAAAGAAATAGTTGACTTTTTAACCAAAAAATATGATTTCGCAACGAAACATCCTTAATATAAAATCTCTAAGCGATATTCTTAATTTTGATAGCCACGATTATAACATGTAATAATAGTTGAATCTTCAAACAAAAAAGATTTTAATTTGTAATGTATGGGTTTGTATTTCAGATCTCATAAAATATAAAGATGTTTTTTGGTTTTGACCTTTTTTTATATTAGTTTATGTCGAAAATTGCAAGTTATCCAATTTTTTATTTAAGGTACGTTAAAGTATTTTGAAATTTATAAAATGGAATTTTTGAATGAAAAAGAATATTAGTTTTTGTTTGATTAATGATATTGTTGGGAAACAGGTTTCTGTTCTTACAATGTTGTAAAGTACATAGATTTAATCCACTTTTTTTACGAAAGCGGTCACCTGTGGAGTATTACCTGATTTTAATCCTTGGAAGAAACAATTAGCTGATGGTGTACAATTAGGGCCTCCCGTACTCGTTAAAGAGGGACCCCAAAATCCGCCCCTTTTTTGCGCCCTACGTAGTTTTCGAAGGAAAGTACATTAATTGACGCAACAAAGCTCAAAATAATCCTCAATGCATGCTTTAACCGGATTTGTCATTATTTTACCCTTTCAACACCTTTTAACACTGGAAAATTTAAAAACCACCCCCAATTGGGAGTTAAAAGTACTTCATGCATAAGAACGTGATTCAAATAGCTTCCAACTATGTTTTTTATGTAGGTACGATCGCGTTGGTATATTAACGTATAGTCTTCACGTCCAATCTTCTTACATAGCACCATTTCAACCCCTAAAACCCCGAAAACTACCCCTTTCAGGAGGTGAAATGTACATCGGTACTATAAAAGTAGGTAGAATAAATTTCAATATTTTTTCATCAAAAATTGACACTCCGACTCTTGAAAATCGAAAAACTACCCCTATGAGTGGTGGAAAATACGTCATAAACAAGAATGTGTATAAAATATTTTTGAATTATTTTTTTCCCATAGATAGAATCAGTTAGTGTCAATGTATAATAACTGCGTTAATTCTACTTACTTAGCAGCATTTCAACCCATAAAAAGCGAAAAACTACCCCTATCAGGGGGTAGAAATTACTTCATGACCAAGAACGAGGACAAAATATTTTTTAATTATTTTTTTTCTATAGATATGGTCACGCTAGTGCCAATGTATAATAACTTCGTTAATTATTCTTACTTAGCACCACTTAAACCCTCAGAATCCCGAAAACTACCCTTACCTGGGGGTGGAAACTAGACCGGTACCATGAAAGTAGGTGAAAGAGTGTCTAATAGTTTTTCCTCATAACAGTGTAATATGTACCTCAATCATAATTACTCTGTGACGCTTCAACTCTTAAAAATCGAAAAATTACCCCTACAATGAGTTATTGGGTTATTAGGGTAGTTTTTCGATTTTCAAGAGTTGAAGCGTCACTGAGTAACTATAATTGAGGTAGATATTATACTGTTATGATGAAAAACTATTAGACACTATTTCACCTACTTTCATGGTACCGGTGTAGTTTCCACCCCAAGATAGGGGTAGTTTTCGGGAATGACAAACCCGTTTACAGTTTGCATTGACGATTATTTTGAGCTTTGTTGCGTCATTTTATGTTCTTTCCTTCGAAAACTACGTTGGGCGCAAAAAAAGGGCGGATTTTCGGCTTATTTTGGGTTCCCTCTTTTTGGCCAGAGTAGAAGGTGTTTTGGTTTGTATTTTAGACCTCATAAAATATAAAGATGTTTTTTGGTTTTGGTCTTTGGTAAAAAAAAACAAAACCAGAAAATTATTTATATTTAATTTGTAATCAAAAACAGTTCAATTCAACCAAAAAATAAGAATTTTCAACACAAAAGTTTATTTACAACCAGATAGTTGACTTTTCAATCGAAAAATATGAGTTCTCAACAAAATATGTAATAGTTGATACTTCAAACAAAAAGACTTTATTTTGAAATAAAAACAGTTGGATTCAACCAAAAAATACGAATTTTCAACAAAATAATTGAATCCTCGACCAAAGAGATTAATTTTCAACAACAAAAATAGAATTTTTAACCAAACCAGATGAATTCCGAACCAAAAATATAATAGTAGACTTTTCAACTAAATTAGTTGGATTTTCTTATTGGATCCTATTAATTCAGTTCGCATTTAAGTGAAAAAACGAGAAAACGGAGAAAAAAGGGAAGGGAAGAAGTGTGAAGCCTGAAATAAGAAAGTGATTTTTTAACTTATCATGTTATTATTGAACTTTACTATTGCAGGGCCATCTTTCGCAAAGGTCGCTGTTACCAACCACAGTTTTTTGCGCGACCCCCTCCCTCCCTTACAGGGAAAGATTTTGTTGGGCAGCTCGAGCAGAAAAGTATGAAATCTAGAGTATGAGGTAGCCAAAAAGTCGGAGGAAAATCTAAAGTGAGAGTGGAACACGAGAGCCGTTGAAGAAGAGGATTCTCTTGAATTAAGCATCAGAGGATTAAAACTTTTTAACTTGAAGATTTCCGGAGTGGAATGCAACCGATACGCAAAAGTGTACACCCATGGCTGTACACTGTTTCGCCTTATGCATAGGGCGGAACTTTTCTCGTTTCCGGTAACATGCCCGGCGAATTTTTCAAATTTCCGCCGGGCAACTGTTCTCGAGAACGGGAGTATTCGCCAGGTTGTAAACGAAGTTAGCCTTCCGTTGTTTCGGATTACGTAGTAGGCATACCCTAATGAAGGCACGCAGTCTCCGGGCACGGTATGCCTTTGTCACTGGGCTCCGTAGCAAGGTCCATGGCAAGGGCAGAGCTTACCAGCAGCTAGACATAGTTTAATTAAGCGAAACCGGCGCGGCGTTATAGCACTGCTCTGCTTCTCTATATGTATAGAGTCATATACATATATAGATTATCCATCCTAGGGAACAAACGCCCTCGCAAACACAGACACGCAATGGACCACTGCCTTCTACTGTCTGCTTGGTCCAAGTGCGCACGATACGTCACGGTAACGATCCGACCGCTGCTTAAAACACGTCGCTCTTTGACGAAACACAAAATGCCAACAGTATTTCCTCTCCTAAATGAATTCATTTAAACGGTCGAGTTTTCAACCTGGAAACCGATAGACAGGGCAGCCAATGACCGGGAAATTTTCTGGTAATTTCGATACTGTCGGGAATTTTTCGGGAAAATGCCGGAACGATTTATTTTAATTAGATTTAATTATCTTTGAATATTTTGGGAAAATTTTGCAGAAAGTAATATCCAAAAATATTGTGTTCTAGCTGTAGATGATGATTTTACAGTAAACCAGTACAAATTATACCATACAATATTTTTTAAACTATTTCTTTTATAATTTAATCTGATTTTTCAGTTTTAAAATGTCCGGAAAACTCCCCGGGAAATTTTCGAAGTTGTGGTCTAAAAATTCGATTTTTGTTGATCGACCCCCCCCCCCTCCCCATAATTGGGTGGGAGGTCATTTGTTAGGGGCCTTCCATAAACTACGCTAACAATTTTGGACTATTCACCCCCCCCCCTGAAAAGTAACTTAGACCAACATTCTCTCAAAACAGGTAAAAAAGGGCAGTTTTTTTTACAAAAATAGTGAAATAATAGGGGGGTAAATTTTTTTAAATAAAGTATAAATTAAACATTTTTAATAAAATTTGTATCCAAAACAACGAATTTTTAACAACAGAATTAATGTTCAACCAAGAAATTGCAATAATAACGAAATGGTTGAACTTTCAAATAAAAAAGAAAAAGAATCTTCAACAAAATAGTTGAACTTTGAACCAAGTAGTTCAATTTTCAAGCCAAGAAGACGATTTTTTTCGAAAGCAGTTGCATTTTCAATTAGGAAAGTTGAATTTTGAACAAACCAATCAAGAAAGATGAATTTTCTACCATAAAAAATGAATTTTCTTCCAAACAAAAGTCAAAAGTGGAATCGTCCAATTTTCAGTTCAGAAAATTATATTTCAATAACAAAAATTGTATTTTTAACCACTTGATTTAAAAACATAGAAGACGAATTTTTAAACCAAGTAGTTAAATGCTCTAACAAAAATATGAATTTTGAACAAACAAGATTAATTTTCTAACAAAAAAGACGAATTTTAAACAATATAGATGAATTTTCTTCCAAGCAGTTAATTTTTCACTTTATAAAAGCTAAATTTCGAAACAAAAATCGAAACGCTACATTTTGAATTTAACAAAAATTAATTTAAGCCCAGAAAAAACAGGAATTTTCAACAAAAAATGTATCAATTTTCAACAGATCTGTTGAATTTTCAAGCCAAAAAGACGATTTAGCTACAAAACAGTTGAATTTTCCACCCGAAAATATTATTTTTCAACAAAATAGGTTATTATCTGCCAAATAGTTGAATTTTATACCTGCTAAATTTTCAATCCAAGAAGACAACTTTTCTACAACGTAGTTCAATTTTCAAGCCGAAAATATGAATTCAAAACTAAAATGATGAATCTTCGAAAAACAAAAAAATGCATTTTTTAAAATGTAGTTTAAGTTTGAACAAATTAGTTGATTCTTTAACAAAGATATAAATTTTCAACAAAATGGTTAAATCAGCAACAACAAAAAAACTATTTTTCAAGAAAATATTAAAATTTTTAATCAAATGGTTGAATTTTCAGATAAAATTATGAATCTTCAACCAAAAAAATGAATTTTTAACAAAGTGGTTATACTTTCAACCAAGCAGTTCAATTTTTGAGAAAAATATGAACTTTTAACAAAGTAGTTACATTTTCAATAAAATAGTTGAATTTTCAACCCAATATTACGATTTTTGACCAAACAAGATGAATTCCGAACCAAAAATATAATCCTAAACTTTCCAACAACAAATTTCAACAAAAAAATCATCTTATTGGGTTATAATACTAAGTCAGTTCGCAGAAATCACTTCAAAACAGAGGGAAAGAGAATAATTTTGCAAAAAAGTGAAAAAGAAGGGAATAATAAATAGAACAAATTTGATGTTAAAAATATTACAAGATTAAAATGCTGGTCTTTGAATATTAATAGTTCGGAAAAATAAAAAGTTGGACAGGGAAAATCAGGTAATTTTGAAAATAAAGTTTTGTGGCCGCCCTGATTGAATACCATTACAGGTAAAACTGTACCTTCAGATTTACTGTGATTAAAAATGCTATACATTTTGTAATGTTTTATCAAATATTTCCTTACATCTTATTCATGTACTGTATCACCTAGAAAATCTGTGTCGGGCAATTTTAGTATGAATGTCAAAGGCGTTAATAACCAAGGTACAACGCTGTTTATTGCCCTCAATGTATCGATGTTTATGCAAATAATATTTCATTAGAGCATGAAGTGATCACATAGGAGGCACGTGCTGTGTCCGTGATCCGAATATTCTCTACTTCAGGCCCAGAATTCAGAGCAAACTGAATTCTCAGGTCCCGGAAGCTGGAATTACAACATTATCATATCGATATGGGCACTATGCCATCATTTAGTGCTTATTTAGTGCCAATTGATGCCGCAAAAATTAAATTTTGTGCCCGGTAATTTTGGACAAAAATATGTAGTAATGTCAGCTTCAGCTGAAGCCACAACTCCCCTATGCGAAACTCGGAAACTATTAGAGATATCAAATTCTTCTTCGCGCAGGCTTTACTTCAGCGTATATTTCCGTATCTTTCTGATAAATCGTACAATCAGAAAGATTTTTTCCAACTATCTGAAAAGAGGAGAAAAAAATTATCTTAGTCGTTTTTGGAACATATATATGATAAATTTTTTAATTATTTCAAAATTATTCAAAAATAATCGATTGGCAAATAGTAGTGTTTGGTAGATGGTATAGATTTTTTAGATTAATCTAGAATTTTCCTGTTATTTATTTAAATAACACGTTCCTTCCGCAAAACTGCTCCCACCCAGGTTGCTGATCAATCTCTCTAGCGATCACCCCAAGTGAAGAGCTTCACAAAGTTGTTATGTGAGGATCCACACTGGAGCCTATTAGTATCCAAGGTCTTTTGTTTCAGTTGTCATTCACTCTTCTCACATTCTTTTTATAAACTATTTGTCGCCACACTTTTTTGTCCTGGCACACTTCACTAGCTTCCTTCACGTCCATGCATTTTTTTATGCAATGTCTCCTGTTCTATGGCTTCTTATGTCTTTTCGGATTAAGGTCTCATTCACACATTCTAACCATTATTTCCGCGGTCTGCCTCCGGGCATACTGACATTTACCTTATAACCCTTTTTCTTTGTGTCAGGTACACATAGAATATCTAGTTTCCTTACGTGCATAGTTTCTCGTAGTTCTGTTACCTTGAGATCATTTAGTCCTCTAGAATTCCATACACCCAGTCTCCATTCGTCGCCTGAAACTCGACCTTTACGTTTAACGTGTCTATGCATTTCGTCAATCGAAGTTTTAGTCCATTCCGAGGCTATTTTATTGTTTGTATTATTCATTATTTAGATTGTACACCCAACTACCACCTTTATGCACGAAATTTGTGTTGAGAGTCGAAATCATGTCCAAGTTAAGTAGCGATTCGTCATATGGTGGAGAGTCCAGGTGTAATGTCAGTCCCACTAAAACTTCTGTTACTGTGGGTAGGGGGGGGGGCAAGGAAAGGAAATCGATAGGGTCGCAATTGGTTGATGTTTTATGCTGAGAAGGTCACCAGCCTTCAGCAGAGTTATATTAGATAGGAGTTCATATGTTCCTATCTGCCAATTCCCGGCCTACCCCTAGACATGGAACCAAAAACATTGTTTTTTTTTTACTTATTATTTTTAATCATCGTTTGGCGTATCTTGCATAGTTTGACCGTGAAATTAAATTTATGATTTTTCATTATTTTTTACGCATTAAAATGAGAATTTTCGATTTTTCAAGAAAATTCACAAAGTCGTGATGATAATTTTTTCAAGAATTTTTGAGTACTATGAACAGGCGCACATATAATTTTCAAATTATGAAAAAAATGGTCTCAAAAATTTTCAAAATGCGCTTACTTTTTGAATTTTCATCCAAAATGGCTGGCTAACGAACTTGCCCTTTGTTTACGAGACTAAAAGAGTATACCTAAGGCCAATTCAATAGGTCAATTCTTTCGAAAGTTATCCTGCTCACAGACAGACATACACACAGACATACAGACAGACACATTCGTAAAAACCTGTTTTTTGGTTTCAGGAGGTCTCAAAACGTGGACATTTGACAAAAAACGGGATCAAATTTTACACAAATCTGATACCTTCTCTGGATGAGAATGTAAAAAAAAAATACGTGGCCTTTTTTTTTAAACTGTACAAATTTATTGGCTAAGACCTTGAGAAAAAAATATTGTATTTTAAATTGGCACCCTACTCTACATGCAATATTGTCGTGTTTTGATTATCAAAAAAGTTTATTTCATATAAGCAGAATGAACCATTTTTTTCAAATTTAATAAATCAGTACTGGTGATGTCATAAAAGGTTCATCAATAGGTCAATCGATGCGTCTCAAGGACGCGAACAAATACTCTACATGTAATTCTGTCGCATTTTGAATTTCAAAGAAAATTTTCTTAT
Source organism: Andricus grossulariae (assembly GCA_011634705.1). Classification (NCBI taxonomy): domain Eukaryota; kingdom Metazoa; phylum Arthropoda; class Insecta; order Hymenoptera; family Cynipidae; genus Andricus; species Andricus grossulariae. The sequence goes on along the minus strand of JAABKJ010007545.1, from coordinate 213,007,309 downwards.
ATAAACAGAATAAACCATTTTTCGAAACTTCGTAAATATATACTGGTGGGTCATAAAATGTTTATCAATAGGTCAATCGATGCGCCTTAAGGAGGCGAAAAAATACACTCAATATATTATTGTCGTATTTTGAGTAACAAAAAAGTTTTTTATATAAACAGATTAAACCATTCTTTGAAACTTCATAAATCGGTACATACTATTAAGTCATAGAAATTTCAACAATAGATACATCGATGCGTCTCAGAGATGCGAAAGAATACGCTAGATATCGTATATATTTTGAATATCAAAAAAGTTTCTCTTATATAAACAAGGTAAAATTTGTCTTTCTATATCTCTAAACGCAAAAAAAAACTACTTATAAATGGTAGATCTAGCTCAAAATCCTATCACACCTGGATGTCAATCAGAGCTACACCCCATCAAAACTTCATGATCGTAGCTATTTTACTTTTCGAGATATGGTGAAAAGAGAAAAGTTACACGCAACGTTACATTTTGTTTAACATTTTTTGAAATATTTTCAAAAGGCGTAGCCAGTTAAGCATGTAAAATCTACCCCTGCACATATTAAGTTGAAATTTACGTCATAGTTTCATGCCCATGTGATGTATAATTTCGCCCAATGACAACCTTACAATTGCATTCTTGAGTGACTTATGGAGTGGGAAAGAAAAATAAAAAAAGTGGTTTTTCTCAAAAACGACTCAACCGATTTTGACGAACAAAATATATGTTACATAAATCGATGAGAGTAATTTAAAAAAAATATATGAAAAAATTTCGTTGAAAAATATGACCAACAAATTTTTTTAGAATTTTTCAAAATTTTTTTTTCATGTCATACTTTTGAGATACCTCACAGCGTTGGAGTTTCTGGTTACGCTTGCGAGTGTGCGAATGGTAGACGAACTGTTGGTTGCTGTTCTCACGTTGCTGCTATAGTGTATTATTTATCCCATGCAAGATACCTATCTATAAAATTTTCAACCCATGTTATACCTCTACAAAAAATTCAGAAAAAATATATGTCAAAGCTAATAATCTGAAGATATTTTTCAGAAAAAATTGTAGGTGTATCTTAAAAATATTACATAAAAAAAAAATTTTTTGTCATATTTTCTATCAAAATTTTTTCATAGTTTTTTGTAAATTACTCTCATTGATTTGTGTAACATTTATTTTGTTCATCAAAATCGGTTGAGTAGTTTTCGATAAAAACCACTTTTTTTATTTTTTCCCCCTCCATAAGTCACTAAAATGCAATTTTAAGGTTATCATTGGGCGAAATTATACTTCACATGGACATGAAACTATGACGTAAATTTCAACTTAATACGTGTGGGACAGATTTTACATGCTTAACCGGCTAGGCCATTTTTATTTATTTTTTAATCTTTTCAAAACTTCTAAGCCTTCTGAATATCTTTTAAAATTATTTAAAATTTTCCTAAAATTGAATAAATACTCTGCATAAACTTCTAATCCTGCTAAATATCTTTTTAAATGATTTTAATTTTTCCTATTTTTTTTAATTCTGCATAATTAAACAATTTAGTTTCAATCTTCTGGATTCTTGTTTGACAATTTTAAAAATATTTTTAAAATAATCAAATGATCAAAATAAAAAATAAATAGCACAATATTTTCGGACATGTTCAAGATTTAATGTTCAGTATCACTTAAAAAATTAAAAAAATGATATTGTGTACTTGCAAAAACGTACCAAAAACATAAGGTCATTTTTGAAAACATAGGGTGCATCAGACTTCAATTTCAGCCCTATTGGAAACCTTCAGCATTTCCGATTTGTTTGATACAAGGTTTCAGAAACAGCCGAAAAATGAGTTTTTTTTCACTTTTTAAACCTGTTTTTCTGAAAAACACAAAAAGATAGAAAATTTTCTCCTTCAGTTTCGCATTCTACCCGGAAAAATACTGAAATGTTTTATTAATTGATGATAAAGAAAATCTGGTTACTTAGTGTAATAGATAAACAAACTGAAAACAGCTATTAAAATTCATATTCTCGTTGTCACAATCAATCAGTTTATCGAGAACAATTTACACGAGATTTATATATATTTTTTATATATTAATAATAATATATAAACTGAATTCAATTATATTGTATAAATAACAAGTATATTGAATTAAAAAATTTAATTTTGATATTTAGAAAGTAGTTCAGCCGTCTCTCAGTTCATGATGTAAAATTAAGCGTATAGCGAATCAGAAACGATAATCGCGGAAAATCTGTTCAGTTTGAAGTCGTCCAAAAGGGCAAAATGCAACGAGAATGGGGAATCCCCTACTTCAGCGTATGGAACATCCAAGAGATATATTAATAAATTTATGCACCCCGATGCTACCGAAGCAAATAAGATCCGATTTGACACGCTAAAATTGGACGATGCTTATACGGCGCTTACTCCCGCGCCTTGCGTCAACCATCAAGTTAGCTAATATCTATTTAATTAATTCGGGGCTTTATTGAAAGAGCAGTCAAAATCGAACAATATGTTGTTGGATTTTTCGAGTCTGACTAACACGTGGCAGTATTTGCCTTACTGGAAAGTGACTACTCTACTGGAATTCATCCCATTATTTCATCATTTTATTTATTTATTGTTATGTATTATGCTAGGCAAATTTTAAAATTAATTGAATTGTTTTTTTAACTTTGATATAAATAATAATTGTTGAATTTAATTTAAGAAAGATTGGTCTCAATTTTATTATACTTTATATTAAATATATTCCAACTTAAGGCTCATGTAGGGGGTAATGTAACCTAGAAAACTCACCTGAAAAACTCAATTCAAAATGCTAGCGCAACGAATGATTAATTAATCTTTATTTAATTAATTCAATTAATTAATCGATCTTGTTCTCTATTTGGTCTTTTGTTCACTTAAATGCTGTCCGCTCACGGCTAAAAAACCCGGGCCATTTTCATATTTTGAAACATTTGTTTCGGTTCAAAAAAGAATCTCTAAAATTGAGGAATCAAATAAAAAACAATTCTAAACGATGTAAGTTAAAAAAAATAGTTTGAGGCAACGAGCTATGTACTCATATACTAATTATTTCGTTACCACTCTTGTCTTAGTAACCTTCAAATTAAAAAAAATACTCATCCTTTTTTTTGAGATCTTAATTTTTATTGTTATACTATTCTATTTTTTTTTTTGTGAATCAGAAAAATCTATGATGGTGGTTGCAAATACAAACTCAAATAGCTAATCGGATCAAGAAGAATGTTGTTTTTTGTCAAACATCGTAAAATTCACCATTCAAACATAAAATTCTGTCTTTATGTTTTTATTCTTTTTTATGTTATTGAAAGTTGGCAAAATATAATCTATGTTGAATGACAGAAGAAGGAACGTCGAGATTGATGATAAATTAGAATAAAGCAACCATGAACATTTCAAACGAGATGTATATTTATAAACAAACAATTAGTTGAGTAAATATAAACTGCTATATTAGGTTATATTGAAAATCGTATAACGTAATGAATAGGCGAAATTTAATAATAATTATTTGAATGAGGAACACTGCGATAATGATATTATAAAACCACTTCCAAATTACCCGTAACAACAAATAGACATTCATTTTTTCTGTGAGATTGAAATCCACGGAAATTTTGATTCTGAAACACTTTAGAATAAACTTCCTTGCACAAAGAAGGCTGCACATTTTTGGAAACGGTTATCGATGTACTTTAGGAGCAACTCACAAATAAAAGCTACAATCGAAATAGAGCATTCGAAAGTGATAAGGAAAATCAGTGGAATGAGAATGCTAACTGAATCAGGTGATTCTTCTGTTTCCCATTGATGTGACTTTCCTTCTTGTGTTGAAATTTGATTCTCCCAATGATACTTCAAACCAGACTCTATTAGCCTGTGTATAATTGCGTCGACTTGCCGAACATATGGTGAATTCGGTTCAAAGTGCATAGCTTTGTTAGTGAAAAATACGCGTTCTTTCATGATTTTAATCACAGGATCTTTGTCTTTGTGTTCCCTGATTGCAATTAGCGCCGTTGTTTGTCTCAAAATACAAGCAACATTCTTTCCCTGCACCAGCATATCAATGCATTCTTTATATTTCAAAACAATGCTAGATTTATCAGCCAATGCTTGAATAACTGGATCATTTGTTTTTCTCATTAGATATGCCATGTTTGCTAGTGTCGTTGGAATGAGATTTGTCCTATTTAACACTTCTAACGTGTCAATAGACATTTCTGACCTTTTTGTCAGTTTTGTGTCGGTTAGAATTGCGAAGATGTTGGAACAGAATATCGAAAATGCCATGACAATTGAGATCAATACAATTCTTTCCGATAATTTTGAAGGTTCACGAGGTACTGCCATTCCTAAACTTCCCCGTAATATCTCAAACCAGGGCCAAACATCATTTTCGAATTTCAGCAAGATGGTTATGATGTGGATGATGAAAACCAGTAAAACCAAGTAGATCCATTTTAGCGTGGGAGATGCGGTAGAAATCTCAGAAGTTAGAACTGGTATCAAGACGCAGATCGGTATAGAACCAGTACTCGTACTGTACAGACTTTGTCTAGCACAATTAGGTACCACTGCTCCCTGGTTAGTAATAAATCGAATTGTATTATTTCCAAGTAAATGCTGGAAACCAGTTCGATTTTTCTCGTTATCGCAATGCCAGTTACCAAACCATTCCGCTTGTGATGGAACTTCCGATAATCTAAAGTTCATCTTTTTCGAAAGTGCTTTCGCAAATAGAGCATCAGGTCCAGAAACTACAACGGGATATCCTGTCGAGTTGCGCTTTGCGTTAATATTTGGAGGAAAATGAAAGGTTCCTACCTTCATTTCGAATCCATTTAAATCCAGCAGTTTATTTGGAAAAAATTTGATTTTCTTCGTGTACTCTTGTTCTGCATAGACTCCATTAAACGGGTTGAAGTTGTACACCTTTGTGATGAATCGATAACAATCCCAAAGCAAACAACTATTTTCGACTTGTTTGTCAGCAATTTCAAGAATAGTGAAGTCGAGAAAATGATAAGACCACATGCTGCGAAGTAGCTTTCTGTAACTGACTATTCCTTTCTTTGGAAAAGCAATCATCAAACACTTTGGTCGAGTTTGAGGTTCTGATAACTGATTTAAAAAGTCTGAAGTGTCAGTGGATAATGATTGTTGTGAGTTTTCCTTTAGAAATGGAATCGTAATGAACAGGGTTGAACCTTCAAAGCTTTGATAGAATAAACTTGAAGCGTTTATTCGAGTGTCATGAGTAGTGACATTACGTAAACTGATCACCAGACTTGGAATCTCCTGCTGAATTTTTCCGATGACGTACGAGATTTTTTTGTCCTGCATTTTTATATCTTCACTAATAATCAGCACTGTTTGAGTAACTTGCATGTCTGTTTTAATGTACTTGATTAGACGATTCACCCATTTTTGTTCATTCAACACTCCGGAAACATTCAGAATAAAGAGCACAAAAAGAGCAGCGATGCTTCTGAATTTTGCATTGAGTATCATTGTGTTGTGAAAAATAGTTTTATTGCAGTTTTATAATTAAATTTTATTTTGGGTTATAGAAGTAACGATTTCTCCAGAATATGAATCTATTTCAATTCGATTTCGAAGCAGACTGATTATATTAAATGTTTCCTTAGTAACTTTACCAACACAGTTCGCGATCCAAATATTTCAAAGTGAATTCAAAGCTTTCTAATAACAGTAATGCACTAAGTCTAAAAATAGGATGAGATTGTATCTTTATTTCTGATAAGTATTCAACGCACAGTGTATACCTTTGCAGAAAACTTCTTTGGATTAACTTGCAACTTGCATTTTTTCCATTTATTAATTCATACAACGATCAATATATGTCAGGACATTTTAAAAGTAATCTTTTTAAAGATCGAAATAAAATCTACTTTCTTAAGATTTATTTTCATGCACCAAAAGTAGAACAGAAAAAAGCTCACAAATCCATATTTGACATCCACCTACCTCCTTTCCAGCTCATTAGAGACAAAAGTATAATAAAAGGAAAAATTGGGATGATGTGAAAACCCTTTAGCAACTATAAAAAATTCAAAATTCATAGATATGTTATTTATCAAGAGAGAGAGAGGGTAACAAAGCTATTAATTACAAATGGGATCGTTCGAGACGTCAACAATTTTGGGATGATGTTATTAATTGTATGCATTGATCTTTATTGTCTATAATGATTTTATATGTGCAAATCAATTTTTACCGAAGAATGGAAAACTTATCCAAATAACATTTTATCTAAATGTCTATGTTTTATTTTTAGGTGATATTTGAATTCGAATAGTATACGTTTTTATTATTTACACTATTGTCAGATTTCCTATAAATAATCTCTAATGAGGAAGTCTAAATTGGACTTGAAGCATGCTAATTCCCTAGAATTATAAAAAAAGACGCAGGAAGAATCAGGAAAGAGTGAGAGGTTGGTTTTAGTTGACTCCCCCCCCCCTCATTTTTTCCTACTATAATAATTGCCTAAATGACCTAAATGACCTAAATGACCTTGAACCTTCACATATTTTCAACAACAACAAAATTTTATTTTTTTAATGGTATCTTAATTTTTATTGTCTTACTGTTTTATTTGTTAGTAAAATTTAAAAAATCTATGATGATGGTTGCAAATATACTAATATATAAGTAATGAGATCAAGAAAAATTTTTTTTCTTTGTTAATGTCAAACAATTTACCACTGAAACATTAAATTCTGTCTTCATGCTTTTAATATTTCTCACTTTATTGAAAGTTGAAGAATATAGTTTTTGTTGAATCGTAGCAGAAGGTCCAGATTAACGGTAATGTAAAATAAAGCAATCATGATCATTTTAAACGAGATTTATATTCAAAGAACAAACGAATATTTAAGTAAATATAAAGTGCGATTTCAGAATATGTTAAAAATCGTATGACATAATAATGAGTTAAAATTAAACATTAATTATTATATTCACAAACACTGCGACAAACACTTAACAGAAAAATTATTGAAGGCACACAGATTTGCCTTAACCATCTAATTATATTTTCACAAACTTTTTACTTGAAGCCTAAAACTTTACTCACCTAAAAATTACTCGCAACAACAATTGGCCATTTATTTTTTCTATGAGATTGAAATTTACGGATACTTTCAGTCGCCCAAAGAAGGTTACACATCCTTGGAAACAATTCTCGATATAAAGCAACTGGCAAATGAAAGCTACAATCGAAATAGACCATCTGAAAGTGAGTTGAAAACTGTTTCTCTGAATGGTAATAAGATATTATCTTCATTTCCAATACCTATACGAGAGACAGGGTATGCCTGTGCAGAAAACTGTAAAAGAAGTATTTTTTAAGATCGAAATGAGATCTACTTTCTGACGAACTCTTGTATGCACCAAAAACAGAACACAAAAAAGCTCACAAATCAATCTTTGACTTCCAACCACACGGGAGAATCTGGATAGTCAGTTTCACTATTTCACATTGTTAATTTAAAGTTTACTTGCTCGCATTGTACAAAAAACAATTTGAATAGTTTTTGATACTGTATGAGATAGTGATCTTAAAATATACAAAAACTAAAGTCAGCATTACCACTTTAAAATGTGAAAAGAAAGAATACTAGAACAAGCAGCTTCAATAACTATTTGAAATATACAGTTGAACATGTAAGCTGTTATGAATAACTAAGTTTCATAGTAAGCAAAGAATTGCGAGTATGACTTTTGCAAGTGAGTTCGATCTCTTTTTTGGCATTGCAATAAGCACTAAGCTAGATCATCAGCCTCAATATTTGAAGCGGTAAATACATAAGTTCAGAGACGTAACTAGAAATGTGCAGATCCTCTTCGCAAAATTTTATATACGGTCCGTTTAAAATTAAAAAAGAAGTCCGACTTATAACTTCCTTAGCACTAAGACAGCAGTGTAGTCTAGTACACTATTTTTTCTTCCCAATCTAGGAGACCCCCCCCCCCCCCAACCCGGTGGCAATACGGGGTTTTGCTTTACAGTAGTTACGCTACTGAAATGTTACAAAGTTAAATTTTCGGAAATGATTTTACAATGTTTCATATTTTATCCTAATATTATTTCATATAATTATTAGGAAGAAACATAGTGAATAACGTCTAATTTATACTTCAGCACTGTTTTTTGTTTGGTACTCAATTTTCAGAATTTAAAAATATTTTGACGAATTATAAAAAAATACTTTTTTCACATTGTTTCTGCAAAGTAATCTTCTGCTTATGATATTTTTAATTCTTTCTTATAACACTAAAAATGATTAAGATCGTATTTAATCAAGCCAAACAGGTTCAAATATTGTATTATTTGAAAGAATTCTTTTTAGAAGAATAATGCATTTTTAACATACACTTTCATAAAAACTGGGGTCATTGCATAAAAGATTCTTAGAAAATCAAATACGTATTGTAGTTAAAGGATTTTCTCGAAATATAATTTTTTGTTACGATGGTTAAAAAATAATTTATAATAAAATTTTAGTTCAAATTGATTCCCAATCTTAAGGTAGTAATCATTTTTTCAACCATTTCACATTGATATTTGTTGAAATTATTATCATTTAATTTTTAATTTCTCGGAACCGAATAATTTGTTTGGTATCAAACATTTATTGTTCTGATTCAGCATCCCCATATCTCGGTCGAAACTTGCGATAAATATGTAAGATTTCTTAAACGTTGCATTTCCTAAGCACCAGAAAAAAAACGAACTGGCGCGGTATTCAAAATAGACAAATTATTACAACATAAAAAAGAGTAATAATTTTTATAAAGTAGTAATAAATTATTAAAAACCATAACAAATGTATCTTATTAAAAAATATTTTTTTATAAAAACTTTAAAAGAAGAAAAAATACATTGAATGTAAAATAATGACAAAAAAATCCGAAATAAACTCCTATGTCTATTGGAATAATTAATCTATTTTGAACATCGCGCCAGTTCTGTTCATATTTCGTCTGCAGCTTTAGAGATGCAATATTTAAGGTATTTAACATGTTTATCGCAAGTGTTGACGACCCGCAGGGACTTTCCGCCTCGAATATGGATTTGAGCTTCCGAAAGGAAAAAAATTGCCCCCCCCCGATAATAATCATTCGTTGTGCTAGCATTTGGAATTGATTTTTTCAGGTGAGTTTTCTAGGTTACATTAACCGCTACATGAGCCTTAAAATAAGTAAAGATATAGCAAAAAACTTCAACTTCCTAGAAAGCTACCTCAACTTGCCACTCCTCCTGAAGCTTCCTTTTAGCCGAAAAACTGTAAAAGGATTTGTTGGCTATTATATAAATGGCATATTTAGCATTGCTGTTTACGCTGTAAAAACTAGAGATCTCTTTTTTTACGGTATCATTTTTTTCGTGACCCGTTTTTGAATAGGATAACTTCATGCTATTAATTTCAATGCATAACAAAACAATTCTGGGATCCTACCAGTAATCTCATTTTAGTACCACTCCAGACTGGTTATTCTGAGTCTTATTGTAATACCTGAAACTAGCCCTGAAATAATACTTTGTTTTTACAATGTAAAACTAAAAAAAGCTGTTTGTAGCATAAAATTAGGTTGAAAATTACCCCTATGCGAACCCTGTGCGACTAATAATTTGTTAATTAAGGGTGGCGTGTATTTAGAGGTGACTGCTCTTTAATGCATTTTTATTTGTTAATATTCTGGTGGGAGTTTTCTTGTTAAATCCTTAAAGTGAAAGGTTCGAAATATTTAAACCATTTTTTTAAATTCAAAATCTAAAAACCGCGGCGTAAAGTGAACATTTTTTTTCAGTAATACAATTTATTGCAAAAACATTCTCCTAGAGCTGGAGGATACTTGTTTTTCTTTGTTAAGGAAAATTACTATTCAGAGTTGGAAACAAACATTTATTTTCAAACCCAAATTGTTATAAACAATCATTTTTTCATGCCTACAGTCGTTGGAATTATCTGACTAAATTTGAGTATAACTTTTGAGAAAGAAGGATGACAATGGTTTTCTTCTCAATCTTCAAGGTGTGAAAATTTAGTTGCAAAAAACATTATTTATAAACGAAGCGTCTACAGGCACACTAAAAATATTTTTGCTACTCTCACAGAATTTCGGTGGACCTAGAGAATGTAAAAAAGTGCAATCCAAAAAGTGCATATCTCAAAAAATACATAGAACAGTCTGAAATTGGATTTTTGTGCATAAACTTTTTTTTCCTCGAAAACTTTTTTAAAAATTATTATAACAACCTTCCACAATTGTTGCAACGCATGTTTACTTATAAATAATTTTATTAGTGTGTAAAAACGTAAATTGTGAAGTATTTTGTCATCAACCTAAACAATTATTGCCAATATACATGTTCACTTAGAATATCATGATTTATAAATTCATTTTTTTTCGCAATTTTATCATTTCTCATGGTTTTTTTCTGATTTTAAAGTTCAGATTTTATGTTGACCATTCATCCAGAACATCTTCATACAATGTATAGAATTCCTGAAAATAAAACAAGAACTGACATGAGTGTTGGACGTTAAATGGGATTTTGAATTTGATTTTAATCTAATTTAAGATTCTTAAATTTCAATCTTTGTCCAAAGCCTTCAAATATTTGACGAAACGTAAAATCAACAATTTTTAGTTAGCCTTATAGTACATAAATTTGATTTTATATCATAGCAAATTTTGTTAAAGTGGATTAAAAATCATTTTGAATAACGAACAGTTTTCGTAATATTTAATTTCTTGTATGTATAATAAAATGAACGATTTGTTTGACTGAACAACTTCGAAATTTGGCTCGAAAAAAACCTTCAGATTCAGCCGTTTCGTTCACGGCAATCCTCGGAGCGTTAGCTATGAAATTCATCGGTCGCGACGAACACTAAAGTGAGGGTAGCGCTTGAGCGAAAAATTGGAGAAGCGGCAATGTTCGGGGCGGCAATGCTCGGAGTTCAGACTGTGTATATATATATATATATTCGGTTTCGATTCCTTCAGATTCGAACCGAAGGGCCTATGCCAAGGCGACCGAACGCGTCCTCGCGTTGCGGATAGAGGATCCCTGTACCAAGGGCTTCTGCTATATATGGTTACAATTATTAATACGCTGTCGCGGACAATTGTCCAAGGATGGTCCCGAAGGAATAACCCATAAGCGAAGGCGTAACAACCGTGCCGAAAGCTGAATGGCACCTGGGCGAGGTGTCTTGGCATACCGGGCGACCTCTCAGAGTATGTAGCTTTATCCTTGCATGCGGGGCTCTACAAGGACGAGCGAACCCTTTCCTTAGCTGCTCGTGGGAACAACAATAACACCATCAAACCACTAAAACGTGTAGATGGGGTACAAAACGATTGAACGCGCAAAGCACCCGACAATCGGTGACAAACAGTGCCGATCACCCTAGAGTTCGGGGTGCTGAAAATAGTTTAGATGGAAACACGACGACGAACAGGCGAAACGTCTACATTGAGTGGACGAATCAAATCAAGGATGACGTGCTAGACTGCTACGATGCCAGCATTATCCCTGTTCGCGGAGGCTTTATGGCGCGTATGCACACTCTTTGGTACCAGAAATACCCAGAGCTTCAGCACGTACTGCATCAGTCTCTGCGAAATCAACACGCTTACCTCTTGAAAATGGACAATTACGTGGAGCGCTTCCCCAATCGCTGCTTGATCAAGCTGCAGCCGAAGACGAGGAAGCGACATTAATATCAACCGCGGAAAGCAGGCACCTTCTGAGAGATGATCACAATTTCAGGACAAGAAGGAACATTAACATGCTAGTTCCTCCTAAGCCCCAAGATCTGGCTGAAATGGATGCCTCCCTCCGTGGAGAAATCTCGCAAGAGTCCGACCTCTCTACCCTTCACCTATATACCCATCCACACATCACTACTTTCCAACCGAGCAATTCACGCCTACCTCGAAAGGGAAACAGCTTAATGATATAATAATAATAATCCCAACTGGCTTTAACGTATCCAGGCATACTGATACTCCATGAAAATAAACCCTTTTAGCCAAAAAACGATGATAATTAATTATTGATTGTTTTGATCAAACTGACCATGTTTTTGCTTCTGTTTTGACGGCGCGTGACGTCACACCATGTGTTTCGTGCCGTGAGGGCGCCACATGTTTTCTTTTATAAATCGACATTTACGGTGGATATTTGATCACTTTTAAATACATTATTATAAATTATTAAATAAATGAAATTAAATTTGAACTTCGCATTTTAATTCTTTGGGAGTCAAAGTTTATAAAAAACTCAACTATAAGGCAAACAAAATTTTTTTGGATGACCCTATTAATTACACTATCCACGGGCAGCATCGAACCACAAATAACACGGAGAAAAATTGATGTTTAAACGTAGATGCTTAAATTTTAAGATAGTACCGCGAAACATACAGGGTGATTTTTTTTTGCTTTGTTTTTTAATTCAACTTGGCACCCCTAGAAATTGTTCCTTTTCCCGAGAAAATGACCTCTGATTTCTTTCAGAATTGAAAAAAATATATTTAGAGGTCGCTCAAGGCCATTTAGGGCAAAAATGCTCATTCCTAATTAAATTTACGCTATTAATTAATTATTTATTTCTAGCGCGTATGAATTTTGTTCTTTACAAGTAAATATTGTACTCAGGTTTTTTTTCACATTTTTACAATAACATTCAAATGTCGCTCAAGGTCATTTTAAAGCCAAAATGGTTATTCTTAATTAAATTAACGCTATATATTGATTATTCATTTCTGGCGCGCATGAATTTTATTCTTTACAATCTAATATTGCACTGAAACTTTTTTTCAGATTTTTACAATAACATTCAAAGGTCGCTCAAGACCATTTTAGGGCAAAAATGGCCATTCTCAATTAAATTGACGCCATTTCTTGATTATTTATTTCTGAAGCGTATAAATTTTGTTCTTTACAAGTCAATATTGCACTCAGATTTTTTTCAGATTTTCACAATGAGATTCAAAAGTGGCTCAAGGTCATTTTCTTAATAAAATGTTGATTCAATAATAAGGTTCTCCTCGATTTTCTGTAGTTCTTTTTCGAGAAACAGTGTATTTATTCATTGCGGGAAAAAAATTAGTCAAAATGTTTAATAACTTAGTGTCATATATTACTTTAAGGCCATTGAAGGTCATTTTGCGAAAAATGGTAATTCAAAAATTTTTTCTTTTTCATAGTAGATATTTTGTCTTAAATCTTGCTTCAAATTAAAAATAAAAAACGTTCAAAACAGTAGGATATCGAATCATTAATAATATATGATAATATATGACCTTTTCGAAAAGAAGAGGATTTTTTTTTTTGCGAAAGGGCCTTGAGCCACATTTGAATGTCATTGTAAACATATGAATTTAATTAAGAATAGCCATTTTGGCCTTAAAATGACCTTGATTGACCTTTGAATGTCATTGTAAAAATCTGAAAAAAATCTGAGTGCAATATTGACTTGTAAAGAACAAAATTCATACGCGTCAGAAATGAGTAATCAATCAATTGCGTCAATTTAATTGAGAATAGTCATTTTTGCCCTAAAATGACCTTCAGCGACCTCTAAATATTTTTTTTTTTTTAATTCTGAAACAAATCAGAGGTCATTTTCTCGGCAAAAGGAACGATTTTTAGGGGTGCCAAGTTGAATGAATAAAAGCCAAAAAAAATCACTTTGTTAGATAACACATTAATTTATCTTCTGAAAGATAAAATTAATGATATTCTCTGAAAATTTATTACTGCATATATATGAAATTAAAATTCACTATTGAATTAGCAAAGGATGACGACATTATTTTCCTAGATTTAAAGCACTCAATAAAAACTAGAAAAAAGTTTCTGTTACTAATTGTAATCGATACAAAATTTCTCAATAAATATTTAAGCTTTTTTAAAACAAACTTTATCAAAGAAATAAAAAAAAAATTTATTATTAAAAAACTATTATAGAATCGAAAAGCGAAAATAATCAAATCACAGATCTGTTGAAATTACTTTTAATAACATTCTTTTTTCAAATGTTCAAAATGTTCCAAAAATGTTAATATTTTAAACATAGAACCAAACTTGATAAAAGACTAACTTTAGAAATTATTCATACCATAAAAAAATTGAGTAAACTTTAAAATTGATATCCAAAATTCAACCACTATATATCATTACTTCATTTAAAATATTAAAATCTCGAAATAAATTACAATCTTACTTTAATTTTTCTAGAATAATTTGATTTTCCCGGGTAAAAAAATCACATGACATCCTAACTTAACCTTAAAACTGTAACAAGGTACAAACTATAATTAAATAATTATAGTCCAGGATTTTATCCTGGGATTCTTGTTAATTTAAAATGTTTCTCCTGCAATTTACAAATTGTATAAATTCTTTTATGAGGAAATAATTTGATTAAATCTTCCTTTTTTGAGGCTATGCTTTTTATTTCTAAAATTTTATATTTTTTCAAACATTTCTATCACGAAGAATATTAATAATATACATAATTTTTACTCAAATATATCAAAGTTTCTGTTAAGTTAAATATATTTTTGTTCTTTCATCATTCGATATGATTTTTCCTTTTTTTTCATAACTTTCTAATCAAAAATTTTGCAATAAAAAACCGCTGAACTGCAAAAATTTGAATATTTGATTTTTATTCATTGTTCATTTTTAAGATTTCTAAAAATATAAATCCACGCAATCATTTTCAATGCTATAAATCAAATTCTGTTTTGAAAGATTCTCAAATATTCTCTTACAACATTTGTTTTTTAATAATTTAAAAATGTTTCAGAAATCTTATGAAAGTTTTCTTATTATTTTGGAATTCCAATTTTTCCTACAATTTTTTGATTTTGAAATCTTCAAGTTTCAAATTATTTTGGAATCCGTCAAAGCTTCTAAATATATCTTAAACCACTTTGATTTTTTTCTAAATTAATCATTTTTGATTGTTATTTATTAATTGAATTTTCAAGAAAAATTCTAAATTAATTTACATAACATTATTATGTAAAATGAATAACATCTCTGATTTAAAAACTTGACTATTTTCTTGAAATTCGTTTGTATTTTTTTCAATGAATCTTTTTGGTTGGAATTAAGAAAAAAATTAGTTGATCTTTCATCATTTCAGTTCAAAATTTATCTCTTTGGTTGAAAATCTAACTATTGTACTCAACATTTTTTTTCTTAAATTGATTTTCTTGGTCAAAAATTCATCCTTTTGGTCAGAAATTTAACTAATTAATTGCAAATTAAACTGTTTTATTAAAATGCAATTTTTTAGTTGACGCTTCATCATTTCAGTTGAAAATGTATCTCTTTTATTTGGAAATGTACCCATATTGCTAAAAATTTGGTTATTTTTTTCAGTTCAGTATTAAAATGAAAAAATATAAATATTTGTTGATCAAAATATCAACTATGAATTTTTCGTTTAGAATTCATATTTTTCTGGTTTGAAATCATAATATTTTTCGTTGAAAGTAATTGAAAATTGATTTATTTTGTAGAAAATTCAACAACTTTACTAAGAAGTCATTCTTTTTGGTGGAAATTTAACTTATTTGTTAGAAATTCATATTTGCGTGTTGACAATTTGGCTACCAAAAAAATCAACAAACAATTTTTTTCTATAGTTAAATTTTTAACCGCAAATGGAATTTTTAGTTAAAAAAGTTAAGTTTTTAACCAATTGGTTGCATTTGCACTTAGAAAAGATAAATATTTTTAACCAAAAATAAAATAGGTAAATCTTTAGTTAAGAATTAAATTTTCAACAAATAGGATTAATTTTCTACCAACAAAAAACGAACTTTCAACAAAATACGGGGATTTTCAACTCAAAACGATTAATTTTAGATCAGGCAGTTACATTTTTAACTGAGAAAGATAAAATTTCAACCAAAGATAAAATAGTCAAATTTTTAGAAGAAAAAGTTTAATTGAAAAAAAATTAGTTTTCAACAAAGGAGTTGAATTTTAACCAATTAGTTGAATTTTCAACTTGAAAAGTTAAATTTTTAATCAAAAATGTAATAGGTAAATTTTAAGTCAAATAAATTAAGTTTAACCAAAAAAATTAATTACTAACGAAGAAGTTTAACATCCCCCGAAGTAATTCAATTTTCAAGTAAATATTTTGATTTTCAACTCAGAAATTTTTCATATTTTTTATTATTAAACCATTGATATTAAAAAAATACCAGATTGAATTTTGCACTCAATTTTACATAACAAGAGCTTGAGTATGAGCCATTTCCGAAAAAAACTCGAATAAAAATAGAAATTTCCATTATAGGGGATCTTCTCAACCATTAATTTTTCTATCACTTTCCCCTTCCTCCCAATTAATTGTTTTCTACAAATTTTAAATTTAAATAGTAACTTAATTTTTCCTGTTATATTAAAAAGTTACGATGAAAATATAATTTCATCGATAAAAATTTTTAATATTTGTTTAGGAAAATATTGTACAGAATATTGAGAATATTGTTCAGTTTATTGCATAATATATAAAAATTGAAATGTCTCAAAAAATACACAAAATTTATCATCTATTGCTTCGATTTCTTTTCTTTTTCCTGATATGTGCCTCTATTTGGAGAATCGTAAATCGTAAATCATCGTGAGCCAATTTTGCTAGAATACGGATTTTCGGATGGTTGTCTCATATCGCTCTGGAAACTTTATTTTGAGGCTTGATACAGATAGGCAATTTGGTCCAGACGCTTTTTATGACAACAGATCGAATCGACACGTTTTATACTGCTCTATTTTGATTTACGTGACTCTACTCTACTGGGAAGCACCGTTCATGCCTCCCTTCCAATTTCGAAATTGCATGTGCATGTTGTATGTGTGTCAGTTAGGGCCCCCCTCTCCCATTTTTGCCACCACCCTCTTAGATATCAGGAACATATTTTTATGATAATGATTTTAGAAGTTTTCAGATATTTAGTCTAAAAATATGCTAGCTAATTTGGATTTCATGTTTTTGCGCTAAGTTTAGTGATGCATATCGAGCGATCGATCCGAGAATCCAACAAGTACACTGTTAGAAATGTTTGCAATTTTAGTATACATAGGCATATTAAATTTTTGTATATGTTTACTAAATTCATTACACTTTGTAATTTTAGTATACTTACGCATACTAAATTTCTTTTATAAAGTTATATGTATACTAGATTTATTAAGTGTACAGTAAGTCTCTTGCAGGTATATGAATTTCATAGTTTCTATATACTAAAATTAATGTACGTGTTTAGTATATTCAGCTGCGCAAGCGCGTTTTGATATATGCGAGTTGGGCAACGGGGCCGATGGCATTTGTTTGAGTTCTTTGTAATGCTAAAAGGTTCGGCTTCTTTCTGAGAGGATTTGCGAAGTCTTCTCTTTAAAAGGTATTTTTCAATTTATTGACGTGAATGTAGTTTAGCCATATGATTACTCGACATTTAAAACTTTGTTCTTTAATTTCATTTATCATCCCATCATGTTTACAGGTGATGAAGACAGAACGCACGCGAAACGTAATGCGTATACTGAATTTGGCATATGCGTATACTAAATTTCGTATACATGTATACTGAATTATATATATATATACGCTCATATTAAATTTCATGTACGAGCATACTAAATTCAGCATATGCATATACTAAATTTACTGTACGCTCGTATACTAAATTTAATTTCATGTTGTGCATTCTTGCTTCCATTACATGTATACCAAATCTAGTACAGATTTTTCCAATAGTGTAGGAGAAAAGTGATCCTCTTTTGAAAACGTCATGTCGGTTCGAATCATCTCGTGAGACGATCATCTCGCTAAGTCGATCGAACGAAGCAAACAGTTTCTAAAATTATGCATAAATATGTGATACATGAATTATATAAAACCTTTTTGAATTCAAAATTGGTTTAACTCATTTAACAAACCAAAAGATTTCAGAGATAACTTTTTAGGCCGACTCAGGAACTCAAACTTTTTAAGCTGATTCAAGGTTGCGAACCAGCTCAAGTCAGGAGGATTTTCATGAAAGGCAGTATTAGAAGTTTTTTGTGTTGCTGAATATTAATTTAGGGTAGAAATTAAAAAAATCAAGATTGTGGATTGAACATAAGGCACAATTTTTTATTAAATTCAATCAAATTGTAGATGTTTAGGAAAGTCGATACCCGAGGTTTTTATTTTGGTCGCTGAATAGGAATTTACGATCAAAATAGACATTTGTAACCTAATAGTTCGAGTTTTGAGGCTACTTCATAGTTCAATATATTGCTTTTTTATTGTATTGTATTACCAAATTTATACATAATATAGGTAGCATTAATAATAATATCTGAATTAAATGTTAATAAATTAGGGATACACTGTTAGAAAAATCTGTGCTAGATTTAGTATACATGTAATGGAAGCAAGGATGCACAACATGAAAATGAATTTAGTATACCAGCGTACAGTAAATTTAGTATATGCATAGACTGAATTTAGTATGCACGTACATGAAATTTAGTATACGCTTATACTAAATTCAGTATACATGTATACCAAATTTAGTATACGCATATACTAAATTTAGTATACTGTACACTTAATAAATTTAGTATACATATAACTTCATGAAAAAAAATTTAGTTCAGTAATTAGTTGAAAAATTTATTTATTTAGTAAATTGAGTAATTAGATTGTTGAAAATGTAACAATTTTGAAATAAAATGATTCCTTTTCGTTTAAAATCGAACACTTTTGTTAAAAATTCATTTTCTTTTTGATTGAAGTTTCATCATTTCAATTGAAAATTCATCTTTTGGGTTGAAAATGTACTATTTTGCTGAAAAACTTTCTTTCCAATCATCTTCTTGGTTGAAATTTATCTTTTTGGTTGAAAATTAAACTGATTTGTTGAAACTTAAACTCTTTTGTTAAAAATTCATTTATTTTTGGTTAAAGTTGCAACATTTCAGTTCAAAATTCATCTCCTGGATAAAAAATGGAACTATTATACTGAAAAATGTGTGTTTTTTTTTAAATTAATCTTCTTGGTTAAAATTCACCTATTTGGTTCAAAATTCATGTGAATTTTCGTACCAAACAGTCCAGAGAAAAAATCTTCACAGAATTGTTAAATATTTAACAAAAGCATTCAAATATTGACCAAAAAAGATGAATTCTTAATCAAAACCATGAATTTTCAACTAAAAAGATAAATCTTTAACGAGAATGGTTAAATTTTCAGTTACATAATTTCATTTAGGCAACAACAAAAAAACAATTTTCAAGAAAATCATTACATTTTCAACCAAAGAGATGAATTATCAAATAAAATGGTAAATCTCAAACCAGCAAGATTAATTTTCTACAAAAAAGACAAATTTTCAATAAAATACGTGAATTTTCAACTAAGAAAAAAAAATTTTTGAACCAAACAGTTAAATTTTTATCTTAGAAAAATAAAATTTCAATCAGAAACGGAATTTTTTAATTTTATTAAAAAAAGGTAATTTTTAACAACAAAAAATTAATTTTGAACAGTGGAGTTAGCTTTCAACGAAGTAATTGAATTTTTAACCGGACAATTAAATTTTCAGCTAACGAAGTCAAATTTTCAACTAGAGAAGTGAAATTTTCAACCGAAAATGGAATAGTTAAATTTTTAGTTCCAAAAATTAATTTTCAACCCAAAAAATGATTTATTAACAATGGTGTTAGACATTGAACGTAGTACTTAAATTTTTAACTTTTCAACTAAAAAAGATCAATTTTAACAAAAAGTGAAATAGTTGAATTTTTAGTTGAAAAATTACTTATCGAACAACAAAAAAGAAGTTTTGACAAAAGAGTTCAACTTTTAACCAAGTTTTTACATTTTTAAGTAAATGGTTGAATTTTAAACAACGAAAAATTCTTCAGTCAAGGAATAAAAAAAATGTATTCAAATTGTTCAACTGTAAAGCCAAAAAATGGATTTCCTACAAAACAGTTGAATTTTGAACAAAAAGGTCATTTTCAACAAATAATTGAATTTTATACCAAAATAATTGAATTTTCAACCCAAAAAGACGAATTTTTACAATAAAAATTGAATGTTCAGCCCTTCAATATAAATTTTCAACAAAACTGTTAATTGTCCACCAAATAGTTGGAGTATTTTTTTGGTAATCATAATAATTGTCTGATAATCGTTATTCTTCAGATTAAAATGCAGAGTCATCAAATTTATCATTTTGTAGAATTCCCCCCCCCCTTTCTCACGAAATCGGTAATTCAAAGAAACCCATTTGACCTTGAAAATAAAACTTGCAATTTTGAACAATAACGTAAAATTTAAAATTATGTTATAAGGACACGGAGCGACCCAAGGACGACCGCTTTCTGCATTTTCCCCGCAAGTTTCTCGGCATTTCGTTGACACGCATAAATACATAAATTTTGTATCAATATTAATTTTATTTCTCAATTTAAAAATTTTCAAAGAACTCTATTAGTTTGAAAGAATTTCAATTCAGTATTATTCGTGCACAGACTCAATTGCTTCGAAAGCGCTGCTCGAAGTTTCACGTGGAGACAATAATTTAGCAGAGCAACTATAAATTCCAAGTTAAAATCCAACCGGAAGGGATTTACTCCGTGGGATACCAGGTCCTTACCGCTTCCGTTTTCCGAGTGCTCCCACACGTACATACGTATGTCGACATGCTTGTGGACTCTATAGCTATAAGTACGGGATATATTCACTTTTAAGCACATTTTCCCTTTTCCCTGAAATCCTCTCTTTTCATCAGGATCTTCTTTATTAAATTTTCGCAGAATTTATACAGACCACCTTTGAAGTTTTCACTTCAAACTAACATTACATGTTTCATCTTTACTTTCCTATTTTTTATTAATAAACATTTTCCATATTAGGATGATTACATCTGATCATAATTTTTTTTTTGAGAAAAAAAAATCTGCCCTAGTTCGGATTTGAACCCAGAACGCCACTTTACATGAGTAGGGCGTTGACCAATTACGCCACTGAAGCCTCAGCAGCTCTTTTCTTTTTCTTTGTAGCTACTTTCTTTACAGGGGAATTATATACCTATTGCGAAAAAGGTACCAGTTTTTTGTTATCACAATTGAAAGATGTTATAATCCGAGTTTTTGAATGATTGATTAATAAAAATATCAATGTTAAAACGATCAATTGGGACAAATTGAAAGAAAATATGAAAAACAAGAAAAGATATGCTGAGGCATCGATAGTGTAACTGGGTAAAGCTCTACTCATGGATAGTGGCGTTCCGGGTTCAAATCCGGCCCGAGGCAGATTTTGTATTGTTCTTAAAAAAATTATTCGTCCGAAGTAATCGTTTTAACATCGATATTTTTATAGTATAAAATTATATTTAATATTATTCACATATTAATTAGATTTTATTTTCATATTTTAGCGGGGAACATTAAAGTCCAGTAGCCAATTCACAAGAGTCCCCTAATTATAAATATCAAGGGTAATTTTTTTTCAAAATCTTGTGCATCAATTATTAAATTTTGTTTTAAACAAATGATTTTTTTGTGGACAAGTTTTTTTTCAGATTATATTTTGAAAGGTCATTGGAAAAACAATACTCTTATGTCTTTTTAAACTTTTCATGCAATTGACCGTTTTCAAGTTAGACCGTAATAAACAATTGAATTTGCTCTAAAATTGACCATAAACAAAATTTCAGCTCAATTGGAAAATTTCCTTTGTCGTTTTTTCTAATAAACTTTTTAATGTAATTTTGAAAAATTAATTTGTTTAAAACTAAACAAAAATGGATGTAGTTAAATTTTCTGTACAAAAAATGAATTTTTAACAAAACAGTTCAACATTTAACAAATCAGTTAAATTAATTAACTAAAAATTGAACTTTTCCATTTTTCGTTAGAAATTTATACTTTTTAGTTGAAAATTCATGTATAGTGTTGAAAAAATCGTGTTTGTCGGCAGAAAATTAATGTTCTGTGTTGAAAATTCATGTTTTTTGTTGAAAATTCAATTAGTTGGTGAAAAATTAATCTTCTTTATAGAAAATCTAACTATATTGTTAATTTATTTTATTAGAAATTAATGTTTTTAACTTCTGTGTGGAAAATGCATCCATTCTGTTGAAAATTCTTTTTTTTTCTGTTGAAAATGAATTTTTTTACTGAAAATTTAACTATTCCATTTTTTATTGAGAATTAATCTTTTGTTAGTTAAAAATTGATTTATTTTGTTGAAAATGAATGTAGTTTGTTAAAAGTTTCTCTTTTTTGGTGAAAACATGCTTCACAATTGAAAGTTATTTCTTTTTTGTTAAAAATTCAACTACTTAGTAGAAAGTCGAAATACTCTGTTAAAAATTCATTTTTTGGTTGAAGATACATAATTTTAGTTGAAAATTCGACATGTGTGTGAAAAATATATGCATTTTATTGAAAATTCGTTTTTTTTGTTTTTTTTTGTTGGAAATTAATTTTTTACTGAAAATTTAACTATTCCACTTCGAATTGTAAAAATATTATTTTTATTCGAAAATTCAACTAGTTGTTAAGAAATTAATTTTCTAAATTGAAAATCCGACTATTTGGTAGAAAGTCGAATTACTTTGTTAAAAATCCAGTTTTTGGTTTAAGATGCATAATTTTAGTTGAAAATTCTACTTCTGTGTGAAAAATGTATGCATTTTGTTGAAAATTATTTTTTTTTTTGTTTCTAAATGAAAATTAATTTTTTACTGAAAATTTAACTATTCCACTGTGAATTGTAAGAAAATTATTTTTATTTGAAAATTCAATTACTTGGTTGAAAATCAATTTTATTATCTGAAAATTCAACTACATGGTTAAAAATTATTTTTTTTTCAATGGAAATTAAACTACTTGGTTGAAAGTCTAAGTACTTTGTTAAAAATTCATTTTTTGGTTGAAGAAACATAATTTTAGTTGAAAATTCTACTTGTGTGTGAAAAATGTATGCATTTTGTTGAAAATTCGCTTTTTTTTTTTTTTTTTGAAAAATAATTTTCTACTGAAAATTTAACTATTCCACTTCGGATTGTAAAGATATTATTTTTATTTGAAAATTCAACTACTTGTTTCAAAATTAATTTTATAAATTGAAAATCCGACTATTTGGTAGAAAGTCGAATTAATTTGTTAAAAACCCAGTTTTTGGTTTAAGATGCATAATTTTAGTTGAAAATTCTACTTCTTTGTGAAAAATGTATGCTTTCTGTTGAAAATTCGTTTTTTTTTCATTTCTGGATGAAAATTAATTTTTTGACTGAAAATTTTACTATTCCACTTTGAATTGTAAGAATATTATTTTTATTTGAAAATTCAATTACTTGGTTGAAAATTTATTTTCTTATTTGAAAATTCAACTACATGGTTAAATTTTTTTTTATGGAAATCAAACTACTTGGTAGAAAGTCTAAGTACTTTGTTAAAAAATCATTTTTTGGTTGAAGATACATAATTTTAGTTGAAAATTCTACTTGTATGTGAAAAATGCATGCATTTTGTTGAAAATTCGTTTTTTTTTGTTGTTTCTGGATGAAAGTTAACTTTTTTACTGAAAATGTAACTCTTCCACTTTGAAGTGTAAAGATATTATTTTTATTTTGAAATTCAACTACTTGGTTGAAAATGTATTTTTTTATTTGGAAATTCAAATACTTGGGTAAAAATTAATTTTTTTGGATGAAAATGCAACTACTTGGTAGAAAGTCGAATTACTTTGCTAAAAATCCAGTTTTTGGTTGAAGATGCATAGTTTTAGTTGAAAATTCAGCAATTCGGTTGAAAATATGTATTAGGTTCAGAATTTGTTCCTTTTTCTTGTAGAAAATTATTCTTCTAGCTTAAAACTTAATCTTTTTGGTTAAATTTTTTTTTTTGTGCAAATTATTTGCCTTAACTGAACATTTGTTTGGAATTCAAACTACTTTGTTATAAATTTAATTTTTGGATCATGGTGCATAATTTTAGTTGAAAATTTATATCGCTGGTTCATAATTTATCTATTTTCTTATAAATTTCTTTATTCAGGTAAAAACTTAATTTTGTGTCATTAAAAACATAACGATTCCATTTTAATTAAAAATGTATCTTTTTTGGTTGAACATTCAACCATTTGGTTTAAAATTCATCTACTTTAGTTGAAAAATCAACAATTTATTTGAAAATTCATGTAGTTGGTTGAAGAATTCGTCTTTTTCGGCAGAAGTAATTGAATTGATAATAAAAAGATACAAGTAAATAATATGAAATTATTTTTAGAAATTTCAAAGATTTTAAACCAAAATGATTGATCTTTAAAATGACCAAATTTCTCATTAATCAAAAAAAGGAAGCAGCCGTGCTTATGAGTGCGAAATATTATCATGTTTGGGGCACTTTGGGCCATATGCTTTTTTTAATTGCACTGTATCAAAAATGAGACATATATTAAAATAAAAAGCATATTATCATATGTAAGAAAAAAAAACATTACGGAAGCGTTTGTATTGAATAAAATCCTTTTTTATGCTCTTACTAAATCAATTTACCTGTGATAAAATAAACAGAAAGCCATTATAAAAGCATGAAATCATACAAAGGAATATTTGCTGTCTGGGGTCGTTATTATGATGGTATATAGTAATATACTATATATAGCTTTATACATTTGCTTCAAGTTGAAGGAGACTGAGGAGTGAAGAGTTGAGGGTAACATTGCATTTGCGGTGAATGAAACATGCAGAAAAGGGAGTACAATCCCATTAGTATAGCAAAAGTGAAAACTTAAATGCGAATCTATACATTTTTTTCTGGGTTCTCAACACGAAATTTTTACCATTGAAATATAAAATTAATATTAATAATAAGTTTTCGTATTTCATACCCAGGCGGATATATTATACATATATAGTTTATATATAGTGTGAAGTATTATATATAGACTATATATAATACTTTACACTATATATAAACTATATATAATACTTCACACTATATATAAACTGTATATCATACTTCACACCATATCTAAACTATATGTAATACTTTACACTATATATAAACTGTATATAATACTGCACACTGTATATAAACTATATATATGATACTTCACACTATATATATACTATATATAATTCTTCACACTATATATAAACTACATATAATACTTCATGCTATATATAAACTATATATAATACTTCACACTACATAGTAACTATATATAATACTTCACACTGTATAGTAACTATATATAATACTTCACACTGTATATAAACTATATATAATACTTTACACTATATATAATCTATATATAATACTTCACACTATATATAAACTATATATATAATACTTCACACTGTGTAGTAACTACATATGATACTTCACACTGTATATAAACTATATATATGATACTTCACAGTATATATAAACTATATATAATTCTTCACATTATATATGAACTATATATAATACTGCACGCTATATAGTAACTATATATAATACTTCACACTGTATAATAACTATATATAATACTTTACACTGTATATAAACTATATATAATACTTTACACTATATATAATCTATATATAATACTTCAAACTATATATAAACTATATATATAATACTTCACACTATATAGTAACTACATATAATACTTCACACTGTATATAAACTATATATAGTACTTAACACTATATGTAAACTATATTACTCTGGTGTTGTGAAATGTGTTTCTATCTGATTGAGCATTATTAATCAGAGTATCAAATTTCTGTCTACATTTCAATTCATGCTCCTAAAAAACTTTGCTATTTTTATGTTTTCAAAGTTATAAAAATTATTGATCATATCGATTGGTAGCATTGATGCTATTCTAACTTTCAAAAAGAAAATGATATTATGCAGCTATCCCGTTGACTTGCATAGATCGTCAATTATAATATTCATGTTAGACCTCTGAAATCTGTCAGTTAGACGTGAGAATTGTCCAATACAGCTACGGCTTTGAAACTCGGCAAATCCTAGATCGAAATTCGGAATTTTATTCGGCAAAATTCTTCTCCTTCTGCAGCGTAAGAGGAAAACTTTTTGATTCGACTGCTCATTCGAAAACTATCTTCTTATATTAACAGAAATCTGTTGTTTAATAATTTTCACTCGTTGATCTTATTTCTGTTATTAACTTCCTTTCGAACATTAGAGTGTGTGTCTTTTTTCAACGTGTTCGTGAATATTCTTTGTGAGTGAATCTGTGTTTGCGGGATTAAGGAGTACTTTACTTCCCCGCAACCACCTCACCTTTTGCAACGAAACGGGAAGAACACGCTGAGAGGAAGCGTATAGAGAGTGAGAGAGAGAGAGACAGAGAGAAAGGCGCAGAGAGAGAGAGAGAGAGAGAGACGGAGAGAAAAAGAGAGAGAGGAGCTGCACGTCATAGAAGGGCTAAGTTGCATGCATTTTTTTACCTAAGATTTCATTTTGAGGTTATTTTTTTAATTAATTATCTGGCACTGAGGAGGACCTCTATCCGTGGTCGAAACGTTTGCCAATTTTAACTTTTATGAAATGCACGTTTTAATTTTTAATTAAATATATTCATAAGACGTTATGTCGATACAAAAATTCTTCATAATAATTTAAATAATTGGGTCAATTAAATCCGACATTTTTCAAAAAACCAGTGTAAATGTCACAGAGCGAATGTTATTGAATCCGTTACATATTAATCTTTTGAATTTATTCATGGTGGACAATATGAATCACAAATACTCTTTTTTCCTCATTTTTCCTTACAGACCTTGATAATTTGACTAATTTATTAGAAATGCAGTTTATCGAAACTAACCTACCTTTCATGGTACCTTTGACACATGGCTATCATTTTATGATTCATTTAAGTCAATGTGTCATGACGACAATGATATTCCAACTATAAATAAGTTCATGTACTCGAAACCGTTTCTCAAAGGGGAAGCAGCGGAACTCATAGCTTTGTTAAAAACCACACAGGATAATTATTTGATTGCATGGAACCTCCCTAAAAAGCGTTCCGACAACAGAAAATTCATTGTAGAAAGCCACATTAAAGCATTATTCGAAATTGCAATGGTCTCGAAAGAACTTCCTGTGCGCAACTTGTTGGATAACGTGTAAAAGCGCGTGCGAGCTCTCAAGGCACTAGATCAGCCCGTTGATACGTGGGATAGTTTGCTCATTTTCATGATCAAGGGGAAATTAAATAATTATACGCGTGAAAAGTAGGAAGAAACGATTAGCTTAACGCAAGTGGCTACTTTATCAGAAATTATCTCATTTTTAGAGCAGCGAGCGCTTATCGAGACCACTCAACTAGTTCAGAAGGCGAGTCAGTCTCAAAACACAATAAAAAAGGGTAGGATGAATTTGCGATCCAATTTCAAACCTTCTGAAACATGCATGACGACTACTATTTTTGAAAACGCGAAATCTCAGCCCACGTGCTTTCTTTGCTCAGAAGAACATTTTCTCGTTTCATGCAACCAATTCCAAAACATGTCAGCTCAAGAAAAGTACGATTTTCTAAAAAAGACAGCAATTTGTCACAATTGTTTCAATCCGAACCACCGAACAATTGATTGCCGTAAAGCTCCGTGCAGAAAATGTAGAAGACGACACAATACTCTCCTGCATTTCAATTTAAAAACTCAAGATAAAGGTAGGTCATCTCCATCAAGCTCTGCTACCAGATTAGTCAGCTTTCACAATAGATTACTATCTCAGGTACTTCTTGGTACAGCAGTAGTCGAAATTTTAGATAGCAACGGTCAATATCGTCAGTGTCCCGCTCTTTTCGATAGTTGCTTTCAGTGCAATCCTATTACGCACAAATTCGCAAATTCTCTCGGTCTCAAAAAAGAACGCATAGATATTCAACTCGAAGGTGTAGATCGACTTCAGACGCATATCAAGTATGTAACTTCCAGCAAAATCAAATCTCGAATCAGTGAAACTCAATGAGCAATGTCATTATTACTTTTCAATGAAATTTCAAGTCATATGCCTTCAATGTCACTTGATCCAAATGCTTCTTCAATACCTGAGAGCATTGAAATAGCTGACGCCAAATTTCACAAACCGGCTAAGATAGATATTTTAATATTTGTCGAATTTTATTATGACCTTTCACTCGCTGGAAAACCTCGCGTTCCAGGACAAACCGCGATATTTAAGGAAACTGAATTCGGTTAGATCGTCGCCGGGCGTCACAGTAGTTCCATGCTAATTTACTAGCTAAATTGTACAGTGACGCGATACAATCACTGAAGATGCAATTTTTAAAGGTTTGTTTCTGGTCGGACTCGACAATTGCACTTAATTGGATCAATACGGAACCTCACACGTTAAAGACATTCGTTGCCAATCGTGTAGCAGAAATTCAGGAAAAAACTAAAACCCAGGAGTGGCAACACGTACCCACTGATGACAATCCTGCGGACCTGATTTCACGCGGACAGGTTCCAGGGAAATTTCTGAAAAACAACTTTTGGTCCCATGGTCCAGAATGGATAAGCAAAACACTAAAACTTGGCCACAATTTAGTTTCAAAACAACCGAAATTGCAGAAAGCCGCGAACCTAAATCGAGTGTGTCCGTAACATTACTCAAAAAGGAATAAACATTTTATAAAAATTCAACAAATTCCAAAAAATTCAACACGTCGCCTATTGTTTGAGATTTTTCAATGATGCAAAAATTAAAGATAAAAGGTCCAGGGCAGAAGGTCAACTATCACAAATGGAACTCGAAGCAGCTTCCCATGTACACGTACACTTAAATTTTATTTCTGAAATTAGTTCATACTGAGAGTAATATTGATTTTCATAAAGAAACAGCAGAAATATATTAGTAACTTCGAAATTCTATCAAATTATCTCTTAGATATATTATTAGCTCACTTCTGCATTCATTGAACGTAATAGCTGAAATAGATTTTATAATTTGTCTTCGAAACATCTGCCTGTAAAGACCCCTATGCAAATATTTAAGTTAGGCCTGAAACTTAGGATAAAATTTACAATGTAAGCTGTTGAACCTTCAAGAAGCACGTTTCTCAAATGTACTGTAATATAATTTCACTTTCACAGCTCTAAGCTCTTCGAATCTTTCTCGAATACGAACTATCCTTATTGTGATCCGAGCGGGTTTATTTTCCTTTCAAAATTTATGGTTGCCAGTCCATGTGGGCAGCAATTTCGTAGACCAGCTTCGATACAAAAGTAAACAAATTCTCCCATTATTCCATTTTGATATTCCATTGGAATAATATTATACCTAGCATCCGTTGTTATGAGGAATGTTTTTGAAGACTTTGGTAATGAAGGTAGCAATCTCTCTCGCAAAATACATAATAATTCATCCACCGATGATTGACGTTTTTTTTTATTTCATTCACGCAACTTTGGAATTTCAGGTGATTCATTTTGGGGCGCAGCTATATCCTCATCCGCAACTTCTTCCTATTCTTCCTCTTCTAGTATTTCTTCCTCTTCGTCCGTTCCCGATTCATCAGTATCTTCCTCGAATAAATCATCTGTGAGAACAGCTTGCATAATACCGTTCAATATGGCGTCTTCTTCAAATCCTAGACCAGTATCTTCAACCTGAACGTCCTCTTCAAGGTGAACATCTTGCTTCATTTGAATCTCTGCTACGTCGATTTTGTTAAACGGCTCGGTTTCTTCAGTGCCCTCTGAAATGATTAAATCGTTTAAATTAATAGTTGTACTTTATAAATCTATTTAAAAAGGACTTTAAACCTTTTGTTTGAATGTTAAAACTCTTTCCTTGAATTTTTTCAAGATTCATCACTTGGATGAAAATTTATCTCTTCAGTTGAAAATTTTACTATTTTGCTAAGAATTCGGTTTTTTTTTTAGTTTGGTTAAGAATTAAATTTCTTCGCTAAAAATATAACAGCTTCGCTTATGGTTTGAAATTTATATTTTGAATTGAAAATTGATCTTTTGTGATTGAATATTCATATATTATTTTATTAAGAATTTGTCTTTTTTTGTAGAAAATTAATATTCTTGGTTAAAAATGTAATTGCTTGGTTCAAAGATATTCTGCTGTGGTTGAGGATTCAACTATTTTGTTAAAAATTCGTCTTTTTTGATTCAATTCAACTATTTTTCATTCAAAATTAAAATCTTTGTTCTCTTTTTATTTGAGGATTGAACTATTTTTGTTGCCGATTCGTTATTTTTCGTTAAAAATATATTTTTTTATCTAAAAATGTAGCTAATTCATTTTTGGTTGTAATTTTTTCCTTTATAAGTTGAATATTCAACTATTTGGTAGAAAATTGAAATATTTGGTTCAAAATTCGTCTATTTTGGTAGAAAGAGTTCTCCGAAATTACAAAATTGTTAAAAGTAATAATTGTACTCTATAAATCTGTTTAGAAAGTGCTTGCACACATAATACTAATATTTTTGTGACCGTTTTATTATTTTTAAAAGTATGGTAGAGCTAGCAAATATGTGTAATTTCTGTTAAGGACGAGTGAATTTATGAAGCATGAACTTTGCAGTATCTAATAAGATTGTACGCAAAAAACCATCAATTTATCATTAAATACTCGATTTATTCAAATTGTATATAAGAGAAAAATCAAAAATTAAAAAAAAGTCTATTTCTCTAGAATAAAATTAAAAGAATTATTTTTCACATCAATATGAGCGGAAATCAATCCTGAAAACGTACAATCACCAATACTCTGTTTTAAATGCTTTTTTACTTCTTAATATTATTCAATAAAGAGTACATGATAACAGCGAAAAACATTGAATTAGCAGGTATTCAACATCGTTGTTTTGTGATACTCAAAAGCATTAATTTTTTTTTTATGTTATTAAGAAATAAACCCCTCTGAGATAAAAATGCGTGGTAAGAAAAAGGGGTCCAAAAGAATAGAATACTGATCATATACATTTGGATACATAACATTTTACAATCATTTTAATTTAATGTTTAATGTTATTTATAACGCGTATCGTAATACACCTAATAATCAATCAGGTTAACTACATACGTCCATTTAGACTTATTTTCAAAAGTTATACTCTTTCATAATTTAGTTATATAGTTTTATTTATAAGCATCTCTTCTGATCCTAACCTCAAAATTTGTTCTGAAAACAAAATGTGGTGTATTTAGAATAACACAGTTTTTGTATGAAAGCTAATATTATTGATTAAATAAACGATTTACAAATTTACTTTGCATAATTTAATCATTTACAAATATTTATTACTAACCTGCTGAAGAGTCGAACAAACCATCACTCGCCGAACACGACGCAACTTCATCAAGGGCTTTCCGCCTCGTCCTATATTTCTTACTCCTACTGCAATCGAGTTTGTTTTGCCATCCATTTCTTATAACTAATTTGTCCAACATAAAACTTTTAGTTCAAAAATTATATGTAGTCATATGCGCGTAAATTTTGAGCGACGTAGACATTTTATTATCATACGTACCTTCTGAAGTACAAAACGTGCTCCCAATTCGGCTCCCCAACTGCAATGTGCATGCGTCGCATCAACTGTCTCATTGGCTGTATACGGCCCACTTTTTTGAAGTTATTAAATGTGTAAATCAATTTTTTATAATGAATCATCATTGTAGACTTAATGAAATTAATTTTCAGATCACAGAATAGTCTTTTAGAGTGAACGATAAATTAATGATCTGATATCACTTTTTAAAAATAAATTATTGATTTTGAGTACAAAATAACAGGAAGACTGTTTTCACCAATGTAAATTCTAAATAATTCATATTATTTGTTTGTAATCGATAATAAGTATATATTGTACAAAATTGATCTGCATATTTAATCTTTTCAAATAAGCGCGCGATCAACACCCAATGAGGCTGCTGGTGCGACGCATGCGCAGTGCGGTTGGGGAGCCTAATTAGGAGCACTGAGTACGGAGATTATCACCATACGATCTTCAATTAATCGAAATCGAATTATCTTAAACTCACTGTCCACGTCATTTTGCACTCACAGCTGTATTTAGTCTTATCTGTTGAGGGCTTCACAAGGACATCACGTGAAACCAATTATTTGATAAAAATTGTTTTTAAAATATATCTCTATGTATAAAGTCTCTTATCGCGTTCGATTCAAAAATATGGGGCTAAAAAGTAAGTATATACATTATTTAAGACATGTAGCACACAACAATTACCTGTCGAGCGCCAGCAGAGGGAATGCCTAGATTTTTCTAGCTAGAAAAATCTAGCTACGGCTTCGTAAGGGCCATTATTTAGTTTAGCCATAAAGAGGAAGTTTCTACGCGGGGTAACCTCTCAGATTTTCAAATATCCAGCCGTCTATGTAGTCACATATGGTACGTCCCATCGCATCGTGGGGCATGCCATATGCTTCCGTTTGCATTGAAACAAGTGACAATTAATTTATAAAATGATTAATAGTGCTGAATCACACATGATTTAGATTTAGAAAATGGGTAAGTTTATATTTCTTTTCATTACACATCACTGCTACATGTACAAGTACAGAAACTTAGCCTCTTTTACTTTCATTTTTGCAGCCTTATGCTAGCCACGTTCCTGCTTATTGCGTCTTTAAAAAATTCAAATTTGTTTACAGTTCTGCTTCCGAGCTCATCTATCAAAATTTTGTATAGGTTTATGAATACGTTTGCACGAATATATATTTGAGGTTATCTAATGGAATAGGATTCTAATATGGATATTAGATTTTTAAATCTTGGATTATAGATTTCATTATCTCAGATTATAAAGTTTTATAATACAAGATATTATCCTGTAATATCTATGGGAGGATTCAAGGTTCAAGCTGGAGTGATGATTCATAGGAAGTGTCTTATATAAAATAGTTTTTGCATTAATTAATGACCATATTTTTCTTACATCAGAAAAATCACGCCATTGCCACTCCCTTTTCGTAATGGTGATGTACTGTGTCATATCATTACTCCTATTGGAGAAGCCGTAAATCAAATATTTTTTAATAGACCTTTTCAAAACGGTAATTCAAAAACTGAAATACAATTCAAAACCAATATCAGAGAATTCTACCTAAAATGTCTACTTTTTTTTATCCTATGAGCGGATAATATGCGCGGATCCAAAGTTTTATAAAATAGTTAAGATATAGTGCTACGCGGAGGAGGTCCAGTTGCAAAATATGAGAATGTTACGCTTATTTTGACACCCGATCCGGTGAGTTTATTGATTTTAATAATTATAAGAATTTATTTTTTTATTTTTATTTGATTTCAGTTTAAGATTATGTTTACTTTTTATGTATCAAAATTTGATATTTGATAATCGATTATTTTTATCAGGGTAAATATGCCAATCTT
The DNA here is from genome assembly GCA_011634705.1 of Andricus grossulariae. Classification (NCBI taxonomy): domain Eukaryota; kingdom Metazoa; phylum Arthropoda; class Insecta; order Hymenoptera; family Cynipidae; genus Andricus; species Andricus grossulariae. The sequence goes on along the minus strand of JAABKJ010007545.1, from coordinate 212,973,782 downwards.
GTTTTTCTTTCCGAATGCGAATCTTCTTTCTAACATTTTCAATCCATTCTAATCGGATTTTTCTTTCGCAGGGTAGATTTTTCGTCCCCCAATTTTTTTTTTCAATTTTCAAAACATCATAGACTTCTTTTTTACAGGATAAGGTAAGCGAAAGATAATCGAACCTGTTACAGATTATATGAGTGAAAATAAAAAATTTGGGATGATTTAATAAAATTTGTCGGTCAAAATTATTTCAGAACAAGAGAAAACCTTGTTTGAATAAAATTAATCACAATAAGTCTCAAGATAATAAAAAGTGGAATGGAAAAGTAAGTCTATATTTAAAATTGCAATTTGTTTAAATTTATTGATAAATGTTTAATTTAAGTCATTAAAAATATTTTTTATGCCGAAATAATAATTGGAACTGCTTTGAGAACCTTTACTGACGTAAATTAAGATTTTTTTTTGTTTTTATTCAGAATATATGTAACAAGGTTATCTATTAAAAATTTATTATTTCTATGTATATTTTTACGTTTTAAAATATCCTAGAATCTTTGAAATTCCTTAAAATCCTTGGAAATAACTTGAAATATTCCAAAATCTGTGAAGAAGATTTTTTCAATTGGCATTAGGATCGATAGTATTTATTTTTGTTCTGAAATCAATTTTTAAGAAATATATAATTTTTATTTTTGAATTAAAATAAAATTTTTTGATTGTTTTTATGTTTCGTCCTGGACTGACTCACCGGACTCTTCAGTAAGGCTATGTGGATCAGTCCTGCCTTAGACAATACCTTTTATAATTTATGAATTTAACGGTTCAGTTGACACAAATTAAATTTTTTATTATGATTTTCCTTGGATTTCAAAGGATTTCATAATATTTAAAATATGTTAAGGGATTTCGAGAAATATCATTAGATTTTATATAATCTCACAGAATTTCAATGAATTTTGTTATATATTTTATTGAAATTTCAAATAATTTCTTCAAGAGAATTGAGGGATTTTGAAGATTTGAAGAGATTTTCAAACATTTCAAAGTAATTTTGAATATTTCAATTTTTTAAGAATTTTAATGAATTTTAAAGATTTCTGGATACTTTAGGAACAAAGAAATTCCAAAAGATTTCAACGGATTTTTAAGACATTCGTGTATTTCGAGAGATTCCTAAGAATGTTCAAGAATTTTAATAATTTGAAGGAACTTGAGAAAACTAAATGCGATTTTAAAGTATTACGAAAGATTGAAAGGGATTGACAAAAAAATTTTATGGATCTTAGCAGATTTTCTAGGATTTTAGTAATTGTAAGGGATTGTAAAGGCTTTTAAAAAGTTATTTTATGATAAATTTCTCAGAATCTAGAAGAAATTAATTGAACTTCATATATTATAAGGAATTTCAATATATTTTATCATATGTTTTATTCAAATTTCAAATAATTTACTCACAAAAATTAAGGGATTTCAAATATTTGAAGAGATTCTCAAATATTTCATGCAATTTCGAAAGATTAAAAACAAAATTCTCAGGAATTTAAATAGGTTTAAAAAGATTTTAAAGATTTTCGGGTATTTTAAAACATTTTAAGAAATTTTCAAGAGCTTTACAACATTTAGAGCGATTTCAGAAGATTTCAAAGGATTAAAAAAATTTCAAGGAATTTTTAAGAATTTTAATGATTTGAAAGAATTGAAAAAAAATTCATGCGTTCTTAAAGAATTTTGGAAGATTTGGAAGGATTCTACAGCATCTATAAGGTTTGCGGATATTTTTAAAGATTGCAGGTATTTTAACAGATTTTAGGAGATTTCTAACAATTTCAGTAATTTTAAGGGTTTCCCAAAAGGATTTCATAGGACTTCAATTATTTTAAGGGACTTCATGGAATTTCATCTGATTTTATGTAACTTCACGTTATTTCAAGAGGTTTCGTCATATTTTTATGAAATTTCAAAGGATTCATTCACAAGAAATGAAGGATTTTAAAGATTTAAAGAGATTTTTAAACATTTTGAGGTATTTTGAAAGATTAAATTTTTTTGTAGATTACAAATCATTTATTCACACAAATTAAATGATTTCGAAGGATTTTTATGATTTGAAGAGATCAAGACTGTAACGAAGATTTTTTCAATTGGCATTACGTTCGATAGTACTTATTTTTGTTCTGCAATCAATTGTTAAGAAACATATAATTTTTTTTTAAATTAAAATCAAATTTTTTTATTTTTTTATGTTTTGTCCTGGACTGACTCACCGGACTCTTCAGTAAGAATATGTGAATCAGTCCTGCCTTAGAGAATACCTTTTATAATTTATGCATTTAACGGTTTAATTGACCTAAATTAATTATAATGTGTATTTTTTACAAAATTGCTTTGTTTGTTTGTAAATTATGCAGTTAATAATATAATGTATTTCAACCACGGATAGGGGTTGAAACTTAATTAATTTTATTTTGTAACCACCAATTTTTAATAATACTATTCCGGCCACGGATAGGGGCCCAAACTGAAGTAAAAAATAAAAAATCATTAAATTGATAACAAAATTGTATCACTATTTATGAACCAACAAAATAATTTTTAAAAACTTACCTTCGTAATTCTTACCTTCGTTCGAACCGAGCTGCTATTCATGCAGATGTAACCAGAATAATACATAGGAATGGAAGTATTGGAGGAAAGGAAGATGAAAGGAAAATTACGAAGGATAAGATTTTAAAAATTATTTTGTTGGTTCATAAATACTGATACAAATTGGTTATCAATTTAATGATTTTTGATTTTTTACTTCAGTTTTGGCCCCTATCCGTGGCCGGAATAGTATTATTAAAAATTTGTGTTTGAAAAATAAAATTAATTAAGTTTTAACCCCTATCCGCGGTTAAAATGCATTATATTATTAACTACAAAATTTACAAACATGGCAATTTTTGAAAAAATACACATCATAATTAATTTAGGTCAATTAAACCGTTAGATGCATAAATTATAAAAGGTATTGTATAAGGCAGGACTGATTCACATAGCCTTACTGAAGAGTCCAATGAGTCAGTCCAGGACGAAACATAAAAAAATCAAAAAATTTTATTTTTAATTTAAAAAGAATAATTATATATTTCTTAAAAATTGATTGCAGGATAAAAATAAGTATTATTGACAATAATCCTAATTGAAAAAATCCTCTTTACAGTCTTGATACTTGGGTCAATTAATAACGATATCTTTCGAAAAAACAGCAAAGATATCATCTAACTATTCCAAAATCTCTTCAAATCATAAAAATCCTTCGAAATGCTTTAATTCGTGTGAATAAATGATTTGAAATCTATAAGAAAATTAAAGCTTTTAAAATACCTTAAAATGTTTGAAAATCTCTTCAAATCTTTAAAATCCTTCAATTCTTGTGAATTGAAATTTCATAAATTGAAATTTCATAAAAATATTACAAAACCTCTTGAAATAACGTGAAGTTACATAAAATATGATGGAATTCCATGAAGTCCCTTGAAATATTTGAAGTCCTATGGAATCCTTTTGGGAAACCCTTAAAATTACTGAAATTGTCAGAAATCTCCTAAAATCCGTTGAAATCTCTTTAAAATCCCTTGGAATCTTTAAAAATATCCTAAAAACTTATAAATTCTGTGAAATCCTTCCAAATATTCCAAAATTCTTTAAGACCGCATGAAAAAATTTGTAATTCTGTTAAATCATTAAAATTCTTAAAAATTCCTTGAAATTTTTTTAATCCTTGAAAATCTTTTGAAATCGCTCAAAATGTTGTAAAACTCTTGAAAATTCCTTGAAATGTCTTAAAGTACCCGGAAATCTTTAAAATCTTTTCAAATCTATTGAAAGCTGAGAATCTTTTTTAAAATCGTTTGAAATTCCATGAAATATTTGAGAATCTCTTCAAATATTTGAAGTCCCTCAATTTTGGTGAATAAATTATTTGAAATTTCATAAAAATATATGATAAGATCTATTGAAATCCAGTAAAATTACATAAAGAACGATATTTCTTGAAATTCCTTGAAATATTTCAAGTACAATGAATTGCTTCGAAATTCTGAGAAATTTATTATAAAATAATTTTTTGAAAGCCTTTATGATCCCTTAAAATTACTAAAATCCTAGAAAATCTGCTTAAATCCATTATATATTTTTTTAAATCCCTTACAATCTTTAAAAATATCCTGAAACCTTATAGATGCTGTAGAATCCTTTCAAATCTTTCATAATACTTTAAAATCGCATGAAATGTTTTCAAGTTCCTTCAAATCATTAAAATTCTTGAAAATTCCTAGGAATATTTTGAAATACACGAATATCTTAAAAATCCTTTGAAATCTTCTGGAATCTTTTAAAGTTGCTTTGTTCCTTTTAAAGTATCCAAAAATCTTTCAAATTCTTTAAAATCCTTAAAAAATTGAAATATTTAAAATTACTTTGAAATGTTTGAAAATCTCTTCAAACCTTTAAAATCCCTCAATTCTTTTGAGGAAATTATTTGAAATTTCAATAGAATATATAATAAAATCCATTGAAATTTCTGTGAGATTTCATAAAATCTAATGATGTTTCTCGAGGTCTCTTAACATATTTAAAATTTTATGAAATCCTTTGAAATCCAAGGAAACTCATAGTAAAATAGCTTTTTTTAAATCCTTTCAAATCCCTTTAAATTACTGAAATTCTCGGAAAAATACTAAAATGAACTAAATTTTCTATAAAATCCCTTGGAATGTTTAAAAATATTCTAAAACCCTATAAATGCTGTAGAATCCTTCCACATCTTTCCAAATTCATTAAAATTGCATGACAATTTTTCAGATTCCTGCAAATCATTAAAATTCTTAAAAAATCCTTGGAATCTTTTAAAATAACCGAACATTTTTTAAATCATTTGAAATCTCTTGAAATCTTTGAAAAAATGTAAATCCTTGAAAATAGTTAAAATGTTTGAAAATCTCAACAAATCTTTGAAATTCCTTAATTTTTATGAAGAAATTCTTTGAAATTTCATTGAAATATATGATAAAATTCATTGAAATATAATTATAAATAATTTAAATTATAAATATAAATAAAATCTAAGAATATTTCTTGAAATCCTTAGAAATATTTGAAATCTTATGAAATCCTTTGACATCCAAGGAAATTCATTATAAAATAACTTTTTGAAAGACTTCAAAATTCCTTTAAGTTACTTAAATTTTCGGAAAACTGCTAAAATCCATGAAAATTTCTATAAAATCCTTTTGAATCCTCAAAAGTATACTAAAAACTTATAGATGCTGTAGAATTCTTTCAAATTTTTCGAAATTCGCTAAAACTGCATTACAATTTTTTAAATTCCTTCAAATCACTAAAATTCTTCAAGACTCCTTGGAATCTTTTAAAATAGCCAAAAAATGTCAAAATCCTTCAAAATCTCTTGAAGTCTTTTGAAATTCCTCAATATTTTCAAAATAAATTCTTTGAAATTTCCTTAAAATATATGATAAAATGTATTGAAATCCCGTAAAATTACGTCAAATTTTAAGATATTCTTTGAAATCCCTTAGAATATTTGAGGTCCTATGAAATTCTTTAAGATCCTGGGAAATTCATTATAGAATAACTTTTTTAAAGTCTTCAAAATCACTTTAACTCGTGTAGAAATCGCCCGATTTCGTACGTAATATCGATCTGGCCCCGATCGGGATTCCCGATCTGGCCCTGATCGGTAGAACTCTGTGGCCCCCACTTGGGCCAGATCGATTTCCTACTGAAGAGCCCATCTTCATGCGCTCACAGAATTTTGTGCTGGTTGTTGTTTGACAGTGCAGTGAATTTCGAATGTTACTTGTTTATAATATTCTATCAATTATTGAAAATGCCTAAGGCTTTCGGAGGCACCGAGGACTAGCCAGTATACCTCGAAACCTACATGACAAAAATAAATGTAAGTAATTACGCTCTGCTGCTCATTGAAACCTAACCTCAAATATATTAACCATCAATTAAATTGTCTTTTTTCAATTAATATAAATGAAATGATTATAGATGGTAATGCAAGTGATCCGGAAGTTAACATTGTTCAATCTGTTCAATTCATGAATTGAGACGAGCCGGAAAATTTGGATCCACTTGAAAGTCAATTTCCGGCTGACATCAACGCAGTTTCAGGTAAAATTAGTAGATTTACAATTGTTACATTTTCAACATAGAATCTTTTATAAATGAAATAAAACAATTTCAAATTCAAATTAAAAAGTTTCAAATTTATTATCACTGACAGTTAAAGTACCTCATTGAAATTCCCTGACTTTTGCAAGATTTTTTTTCTTTCAAAATCCGTTACATTCCCAGTCAAATAAAATTCCCTGACTTTTCCCTGATTTTTTCTCTGACCCACGGACATACTGTACAACTAGTATGGAATAACTCAGTCAAACCTACTTTTCTTTAAGGAAATGGAAACTTCAGGACCACGAGCAAAATTTAAGGAATATTCCAGGTTTTTTCAGCTAACAAAAATTCAAGAACCTTTCCAGGTTTTTAAGGATTTCCAGGCCGCTAGACACCCTGGTTGATTGTAAAAAAAACTTTTAAACCATACCAAATATAAATTGGTATAATCTACTCATCTGGCAAAGTAGACTCCAACATTTTCTATTTATAAAATTCAGTGAAACCCATTAAATTAATCCCTACTTATAATAAGTTGGAAATTTGAATTCAACTAAATTGTCATTGAATTAATATATATTCATTACCTGAATTAGGTCTGGCATTACTTACAATACCTGTCCAATTTGTGAAGTGAGCAATGCCATTTCAAATAATGAAGTTTAACGTGGATTCCCATAAGAAAAAATACATTTTTGTACATTTTATTTAGAATTCTTAATATTAGGTCAATCGTGTTGAAATTCAACATTTTTCGTCACGGTTAGCCATGCAATACAAATCAAAACTTATTTTTTGTATCTCATCCCTATAAGTATGTTTTACAGGGTCACAAAAAGACCTGATAAGTAAAAAATTGTGTTTAGCGAGATTTTGGCGCTAATTATGATTTAGTTGCGTTTTTTACATTCTCATGATTTATGATTGAGAAAGTATTAAAATTGTCTGAAATTTCACGACACATCTTTTTAACGGATCTCCGGGTTTTGGGACCCCCTAAAGCCGAAAATCAAGTATTGGCGACGGCGTCTGTGCAAAAAGTTCGAATCAAGAATTGAAGCCCTTTGGAATATCTACAATTTTTGTTTTGACCCTTTTTTAATAGGACTCGTTTTTCTGGTTTTTATGCAAGAACGTCATGTTGAAAATAGACTGATCGTCGAGTGTCAACTACAGAAGCATCCTGACTTGGAGAGGCAAAAAGAAAATCTTAAACCAGTATCTACCCTGTTCTTTTCATGCACGGCATTCTCCACGCATGTTCAAAATATCGGCAAGCAGTTTAAACTGATCATAGAAATATGTTTTAATTAAAAACACCAAAAACAATAAAATAAAAATAGTATCGACATTCGGGCAATTTCGGATGTGTATGGTCCCCCTCACGTCTACAACCGGACTGGTTACCGTTGTCACTGAATTTTAATGATTTCGGTTCAGAACCATGATACAACTTCTCTTTAGGCAATGTACAGAATATTGCCCGGTACTGACTAATGAAAACTCATCCAGTTTAATGTAAAGAGAGAAATTAAGATAAAATGCATTCGACAAGAAAATTTTCTAAACAATATGAGAATACTAATCAAAATGTTAACATCATTATATAATACTAATTAAGTATGTCTCATAATCGAATCTGGTCCAGTTTCAGAGAAAAATCATGCAAATAGATTTACGTCGTTTAAATATATCACATGTGAGAATTAAATCCATTTGATTTATAATAATTTATAAGTATAAGTATACAATCAGAGACTGACTGTCACTGACAATGGACCAACCCCTGTAATTCAGAGAAGCTACAAACTGGCACCCAAAAAGAGTTTCGCTCTCTGGCGAGACAGTTTGAGAAGCAAGTTGATCAATTGGAAATTGTTGGATTTGATTGATCGAAACGTGCCTGGTCCAGTTTTCACAGAATAGAAACAGAGTGAATAGAAAAAATATGTCAGAGACATAATAATCAACCACATAGATATTGAATACCACAAGAAGATTCTCGGTATAATAGAACCCATGGAAATAATCGAAAATCTTAAAGAGAGAGTAGAATTAATGAAGTAAGCACCACTCCTACTCTAATAAGTACTCGACTCTATAACCTCAAAATTAATAAGGGCGAAAAAGCACAAAGCATTTTCGAGAGGTTTGACTACATAATCAGAGATCAAACTCAGTGATGGAGAAATAAGATAAGCTTTTCATCAAGGTGTCATAGGAGCTGTGTCAGAGATTCGCTTCATTAAGTTCACAGTCTTGAACTTATCCAAGAATGAATTGAAATTGCAGCTAATCCAGAGGCAAACCAGACTGAAAATCCTAAAGCTGCAAGGGTACAAAAGTACAACTCCACGGGTGAGGCACAGCGATTCTACAGATGTAGCAGGACAGGTCACTGGCTAAATGAGTGCCCACTGACAGCTACAAATCAGTGGTCTTGTTAACATTGTCATGGGGTCACCGACCACAAAGGAGATGATTGTCACAACATCCACGAAAATCCAAGTCAGAGTGAGAATAGGGGATCGTACGGTCAAGATCATAACTCGTATGGTCCTCCAGCTAGAAAGGAAAGAAAACCAGAGAACCAGAGACCCAATAGCAATCGGGGAAGCCAGAACACCAGAGGCAACATTGGCAGAGGTAGTAACTCCAGAGGATGGAGTCGTGGCTTCAAGTCATGTAACAAAACCAGGCTAGCTGATTATGATGAAGAGTACAATCTCGAATCAGATGAGACACAACGTGAAAGATTTATTAGTAAGTCAGTAGATACTAGGAATCATGTAGAGTTTATAACCATTGATGGTGGAGGGAATATCTTACTTAAAAATGACTCCACTGAAGTTAATAAAATTAAATTGGTGAACGTAGTGGCTGCGAAAGACATTTCAGAAAGCCTGCTATCACTTCCAGAACTGGTAGATGCAGGTTTCGGTATATACCTAGATGTAGGCAATTATACGTGTCAGACTCGATCACCCATCCTCGGCTTACATGAAAAAGTTACAGGAAACAGAGCAATGCGTACAAAAAGTGAAGTTTGGTAATTCGATTTTTGTCTGCGAAGTCTGTATACTCTCCAAAATAGAATAGTTACCATTCAGATAAACAAAGAGAAGATCAGACACCCAGCTCGACACGATACATTCAGACTTGATGGGCCCGATGAAACTTACGTCATGGCCTAACCGGAAGAGATCTATGATATCGTTTATAGACGGTTATTCGAGATATGCTACACTCTACTATATCAAATCTAAAGACGAATCTGATCAAGCTCTGGAAAACTATCTGATGACATCCAGAAATATTTTAGGATAAAATAGAAAGGTATCATATACAAGAGCAGATCGAGGTACCGAATACACATGAGGAAAGATTTCAGATATATTGAAAAGGAATGTATTTATTTTGGTTTGAGGAGGAAAGTAACTAGAAGAAGAGCAAGGCCTAAGAAATCGAATTTGGTAAATAAAAAAGAGAACCATGAGAGCACTCAAAAGAGTTTTCCTGACGGCTCCGTAACCAGAACTAAGGCCAAGAAAGTAACTGACACAAGCTTTGCTCGCTGCACAAGTGTTGCAGAAGTTGGAGACTGTAGAGATGACATATCAGGACTATAACCGAGTTTTCCAACTTCACAGTGTAGAACACTGTTAACAACGACCTGGCCGGGGGTGGCCCAGGATGAAAAACCAGGCTATAAAAAAATGACTGCCACTTACCTATCAACTCCGACACAATACCGGAGTAAACCGAGTTTGTGAGTCACACCCTTTTTACAGGGTGACTAGCTCAAACTTTGCTTAACGTAAGACAAGACGAGGGGTGGAATCACACGAGCGAGAGAGAATTTTCCTTTGAGAGAGACGGTGGTCAAACACGTTTCTTTTAGATTGGAAACATAACAATATTTATTTAGTTAAATTTCGACAATAAAAACTTACTTTACCATGAAAATAAATCATTTTTATTTAATTTTCAATTCAGACAGAAATAGCCGACCTATCACCAGAGAGACCCGCTGCAATTCAAAACAATTCAGCTGGCTGACATCGGGTTTTAAGTCGGGCGCACCTCACTTCCGGGTGCCGAGAGAGTCTTGAACGGTCGTCACTAAACTGATTTTAAACACACGCGGTCTCGACAGTCACACCGCGTGGGCGCCGAGTTTCGAAACTGTGAGCACTGAGGAGATTAGAAACGAAGCTACACACCTTGGAGCCATCGGGCGTACTGTTCCCTCTGTTACTCCTTGTCCGAATACTACATAATTTTTTTAATTTTTCCGAATATATACATAATTTCAAATAATGAAGGAAGAAACAAATTCCAAATTTTTGTAAAACATTCTTTACAAAATTGAAGATTGTTTATGTTTCATAAAAATTGTGACTAACAGTCACTCTCACTATAATTTAAAGCACATTCATCCGAAAACATATATTTTTTAACAAAATTTCGCTATCTCGCTGCTTGTTCATATAATTTGTTTATAACAATTAAAACCGACAACAATCAAATTATTTGCATTCTGGGAGTATCCTTACAATGATTTAGGATGATTTTAATTAGATGGAACCGCTATTGGAGAGTAAATAATGATTTTGTGAAAAATCAGGATTTTCTCATACTTCAAGTAAACATATAATAAATAAACAAATGAAAATGCAACAATCTCTGACTATCGTCCTCTTGGAAATTCAGCGCTGTTCATTTGCAAAAATGATAATTGCGGATTGGGGTAAAATTGAAGGCTGTAGACCTTTTAAACGAAAAAATGCGTTTCCTCCCATAGCGCCGTGCATCTTGGCATACTGTCGTGTGCACTTCAACATTTCTATCATTACTGCAAAAATTAACAGATTTTCATGAATCTTTTTTTCACTTTCTTGAAATTATATGAATAAACTATTTCTGCTAATTAAAATTGAATCACGTGTTGCTTTCATAATTTCAGTTTTTCTAACCGGCCTGCATCTGATAACAATGAAAGGGTGATTCGTTTCGGGTAATTTGACGCGCTCCCGAGCCTTCACTCGCGCTGCTGGGAGTCTGCCTCGTAAATGCCTCGTCTGACTCGGCGATCGACTCAGTACCGCTACTCGCCGCTGGTCGTGGCGCTGGGATATGGTGCCGACAGTGAAACATGGCTGCTAGTTGTGGCACCCCCCACTTGACCGGTAAAGCATGGTCTCTAGTAGCGGCGCTGTGATATTGTGTCGACGGTGTAACATTGCTGCTAGTTTCCCCCCCCCCCTCACTTCGGTCGGTGAAGCATGACCGTCAAGTAATGGCGCTGTATCATGCGCGGGACTGCTGCGCCGTGTTGGTTGCGTTTCATCCTCCCGTCCTGCTTCTTTGGTGGCCGGCAGGTTATCGACTGTCCCCGTCGTCTGCTTGATGTTTACGGGCTGTCTGTTTGCTACTCAGATTCGACTCCGACCCCACGTATACGAATTATAAAAGATTATATTGTTGGTCTAATTGAGGGTGATCTGGCGTTTCGAGGTTTGATAAAAAAAATATAAATACTAACAAATGTTCCGCTATGCTGCCTTAACCTAGGCTTGTCTCCTGGCTGGACGTTAAAGTTGTTCTTAACTAATTTTTATAGACCATGCTTGCGTCACGTTGGGCGGTTAGATACGGCTTCGTCAAAACCCCGGAAACCTGCTTTACAACTTTCCCATTTTTCAAAAAAGTTCGTTACAGGGCATTTTCTCTTAGCCTGCTTGCAAAACGATCCAAAAAAATAGGAAGAGGCCAGGAATTCTTCTATCAGAGAATTATGGAAACAAGCAATTGAAGAAGAACTGCACTCTATGAAAGAGAATAATGTCTGGGAGTCAGTGGACAGACCTGAGGCTAAACTCAATGGAAAGAAACCTAACATAGTCGATTCTAAATGGGGTTTTCAGAAAGAAAATAGAGAGTGATGGCTCTGTAGAATACAACGCGAGACTTGTTTTCAGAGGCTTTGAAGTTAAAAATGTATATGACTTAAAAGAGATACACTCTCCCTAAGAATCGTGGGACCTTGCAGTTGGTGGGAGGGCTTATGTGTCTCACTGGACTGCAGATCTGGATAGGTGAAGCAGATAGGCTGCATTGCAATGTGTAGCTACTCCGGGGAACTGAGGCACACTAGTCAGCGGGACTTTAACTAAGGAGCGATCCTTCCAGGGGTAATTACAGAGCCTCCTGGAATATCGAGGGCGCGAGTTCTCATGCTCCCAAGCTAAGATTTGATCACCTCTTCTAAACCAGTGCTGGTAGTGAAAGGCTCCTCAGGGGCAGTCGTACGCGAGAAGTGCAAGCTTCTGGAGCCCTTGCGGCTCTGGATTAAAGACCCTCTCTACGAGAACAATTGCTCTACGAGCACAATTGAGTCTAGGAAGGAAGCAGAATGGTGGAATACCCACCTGGAGAAACTCCGTAACAAGATAATAATGTTGTGCAACAGGGCAAATAGAACTATATTGCCTTCAAACTGGGACATCTATAAGATGACTCAGTATGAATACAATAAAAGTATAAGAAAGTATAAACAGGAGGAGTAGAAGGGCTTCTGCGAGGAATCAAAGAGATTTCGCAAACAGCGAGGCTCCACAAGATCATGGCGAAAAATCGGAAGGTCGCCTCGGACTCATAAGGCTCGATAATGGTGAGTTTGCCGCAGACGAAGAAGCAACGATGAAGCACCTGATGAAAGTTCACTTCCCGGGATTTCAGCAAATCCGAACCGAACAAGGTGAGGAAGGCTAGTGCCAAGAGGTGGAGAGGTCCGACTGGAATTTTGCCGTTTAGGTCGTGTATTACAAAAGGGTGAAATGGGCCGTAGTCGTCCCTCCTCTGACGAAATTATTTAGGGCAAGTATAGCCCTTAAACACGTGCCATCAGCATGGAAGGATGGCAGAGTGGTCTTCATTCCCAAACCTGGGAGGGAGGATTACACTGCTGCAAAACATTTCCGATGGGGCGAAGGCCTAGTAAGGGGAACAGCTCCACGGGGTTGCACACAGGTGGGTATCCTGTCGCCCCCCCTGTGGTGCATTATAGTGGACAGCCTCCTTCGAAGGCTGAATAAAGAGGGGTATTAAACTCAGGGCTATGCGGATGGCTTTGTAATCCTAGTCAGGGAGGCTTATCTGTAAACGTTGATGGGTCCTAGGCGGTCGGCGCTGCGCATTGTAGAGTTCTGGTGCGACAGCTCAGGGCTGTCGGTAAATTTGGAAAAGACCAAGCTGGTCACTTTCACGAGAAATTATAAAGTCGCGAAAGTTGACGTTCCTGTATTCTGTGGCGGGAAGCTGACGTTTTCAGATTCAGTTGAATATCTGGGAGTAGTCCTAGATAGCAAGCTGAACTGGGCAAAGCACCTGGGGACCCAATGCAGGAAGTTTATCGTGACTTTTTGGATGTGCAGAAGAGTCTTTGAGTTGACGTGGGGTCTAGGACCAAAACTTCTTGCATGGCTCTACTCTGCTGTCCTAAAACCAAGGCTTCTACATGCGGTCGTGCTCCGGTGGCCACGTTCAGAACTTAAAACAGTGCAGGACAGGCTGCAAAGGTTACAAACGCTAGGATTTAGGGATTAGGCTTGAGCAATGAGGAATACGCCCACAGCGGCGATAGGATTCATGCTCTGTGAAGAACCCATACATGTTGCGATAATTGCTAGATCGGCATACGCAATGATATACGCATGGCTCCAAGGGAGAGGAAAGGTCAGGAGCAGGAATTTATGACAGCAAGATAGGAAGAGGATAGGGTTCCCGCTTGGACGACATGCCAATTTCTTTTAGGTGGAGGTCCTGGCCGTCCTTCGCTTTCTGAAACACCCGTAGAAGAAAACGCTGCTGGAAGACAGATTACGATCTGCTCGAACAGCGAAGCGACACCAACTGCAATAGGGAAACCAGACAGAACACCGGGACTGGTTTTGAGAATGCAAAGAGGCATTAAACCAACTTGCAGAAAAAAAGTGGCTTTCATATCATTCCCTTGTCACACAGGGATCAAGGGCAATAAAATGGCAAAGCAGTTGGCACAATGCGGCGCAGCGAGTGAATACATAGGACCGGAACTGGGAATAGCGCCTTGCTGTGTCGGGATGGCCATTAAAAGCTGGATCTGAACAAAACACCGGGAATACTGGGAACAAATCCAGGGTTGCCGTCGGGCGAAATCCATCCAGGGCTATACCTTTAGGATGGACAGAGCTAGGGAAATCTTGTGTTTATCCAAGAAAGATATAAGAACAGTGGTACGGATCCTTACTGGGCACAACTACTTAAACTACCATATGAACAAAATGGGGTATAACATCACGACAAAGTGCAGAAAATGCGGCAGGAATGACGACACATCCCTGCATGTATTGTGCCAGTGCCCGGCATTAGCTAGGCTCAGGCAAAAAACCCTCGGGCCCATTTTATGGAACCTGAGGAAATTCCAACGCGAACAGTAGTCGACATACTGGGCTTCATCAAGAGGCATGGGGTCAACTTCTGAGAGCGAATAAGTAAGGGCGTGTCACAATAGGGCACAATAGTGATGCTCTCTAGAGCACCACTTGTCAAAACAACAATATCTACAATAAATAAAGAAGATCTAGAGGTCTGCCAAATGAACTTAATAACTGCGTTCCTAAATGGAAAGATAGATGAAGAAGTTCGCATGGATATTCCATATGGTCCAGAAGTGTCAGCTGAAGCTAGACGGACTAAAATATTCTAATTGAAAAAGGCATTGTATGGACTAAGAGGTAGCCCAAAGAAATAGAACAAGATATTTTCAGAGGAAGCACGTAAATTAGGTCTTGAGCATGTCTTATCATTTTATTCTATGTTGACGATATGCTGATTGCAATTAACAATGAAATGAAACGGAATCATATAAAATCTCATTTGAGTAGAGTTTTCAAAATGAAAGATTTGGGAGAACCCGAAAACTTTTAAGGAATGACAATTGAGAGAATACTAGAAAATTTTGATATGGAATTAAGCATCGCTCAAAGCACACCTGTGGTTACACGACAAGTTCAGAACCGGAGTAAGAGGTGTAATGTTGTAGAAGAGAATTCAGAGAGTGCTCATAACATGGGGTTTTAAATGTGAAAAGCTCGGTTTTCGAACAAATTAAAAAAAGCAGTACTTCTTATTAACTTTTTGTAAATTAAAGTATAGTAACCTCTTAACGAATGTTCAGGGAATAATTTTCACCCGATAAATTTTACTTTTGATGCCCCCGACCTCCTTGTATTATGATCGGAAAATGCCAAAAAAAAATGCATAATATTAGTTTTATGCAAATTTCATGCTAAAGATGATATTGTTTAAAATGTCCTCTACAGGCAAGGTGATCCTCACCCACTATGCCATTTGACAGCCTCCCTAGCAGGCCGCAGAAGGAGAATACGGCCAGGCTAGGGTAGCATGAGCGATCCCTATGAGGTCATCAGCACAGATTCGAAGCAGTATCCTGGCATGTTATGCAAGTGCGTGTGAGATAAAAGTAATATTTTTTGTTTAAAATATTTTGAAATTTTTCAAACAATTTTCATTTATTTAAATAGTTGTTTATCCTGTAAATCGTGAAAAGTTATTTTTGCCTTGAATTAATGTCACAGATAATTAATTTTCAGGATAATATTGTTTGTGAAAGACAGCAACTATTTGAGCATTTAATATCACTTGCTTCTCTTTTTCATAGCCAAATATTTTAATTAAGAAATATTATTCTTTGAAGTAATAAACATCTTTTGCATGAAACTGATATTTTGCATTTAGTGGTGCATTTCCGGGTATAATACAAGGGAGTTGGTAATACCCTTTTTTTGTAAAAATGGTATTTTCGGGTTTACTTCAAAAAAAGAAAAAGTTACAGCACTTTGTCCAGAGCAAAAATGCGAAATTACTTTCCGATAAGAATATGTTTTTTTTTAGTTGAAATTCGAAACTTGTTTCAAAGGTCTTCACAAGCTAACATTTTGATTTTTATCTAAGACGCAGCAATTTTTTCAGATTGAAAAATTATTATATACTTACGTTCATGAAAATCATTTAGAAAATCGACCCCTAATTTTGGGTCCTGCATCAGCGTCTGCCTATGCAGCGCTCCAAGATGGTCTCGTCGCTGACTCGGATCTGTAAAATATAATAAAGGGATTTTTATTCAAGAATTTGTTTAACGAAAGCCAAAAATTTGCTACTGGTCCAAACTAGAGATAGCTCAAATTTCATCCCAAAGTCAGTTAATATTAACCAAGGTACCAAATTTCGATGAAGTAAATATATTTTGAGAATCAAGACACTCTGCATTATGTATTTTAAGAGCATTATGTATTTTTAGAAATCTTGGACATGCACTGTATTTTTAAAAACAACCGTGCAGAAAGATGCATCACTGGAGGGCCAACTAACATCAAGAATCTATAGAAACACAAAAATTTCAAGCAAATTTCATACATACAGCAGAACATCATAGAATTGATCAAAATTTACAGGTAAATCACCATGAAAATCTCAAATTTCCACGAATATTATACATAAATTTCTATAAATTTTAGAAATGATAGCTGAGCTACTGCCTATGCGTCCAGCAGAACTGTTATTCAAAGTTATTGGCGAATTACTACACATTTCCATAAATTTCCTTAAATGCCCAAATACTCCCATAGAATCTCACAAATTTCTATACATTATCATACAGTTCGAGCCGTGTTGCTGTTTGAGGTAATTGTGGTCCATTCGTATTGAGGGTCACTATTTGTCACTATTTGTCACTATTTGTCGGCACACTTTTATGCCCTTGCATACTTCTCTAGCTTCCTTCATGAGCATGCATTTCTTTATTCAATAGTACGTGCTCATAATTTTACACAACTGGGCAGACTGCTCTGCAGTACAACTTGAGTAGTTAAACCGAATGCGACAAGACCAGCAGATGGTGGGTCAATCGCAAACCTCGAGAAGGACGATTAAAAGCGCTAAAATCTAAATTGTAACACTCCGACCTTTTGAGTGCTTCGAGATTCCGTCGACTAGACCTAAAGTCATACAAAGAAATTGGAATCTGTCTCTCATCAACGCCTTTGTAAAAATATCTGCACGCTGCAGAGATTTCGGAACATACTCAAAGGAAATTTCATTTTCCTCCAATTTTTTTCTGATAAAATAATACCGGACGCCGATATGCTTGGTGCGTTTGTGATATTCAGGACTTTCGACCAAGCCAATCGCACTCTGATTGTCGATAAAAAGTATAGTTGCACTTTCACACCGACATCCGAAGTTTAATAAGATAAAGGCTGACTTCATTTACAGAGTAGGCAATATCAGGTCGTGATACCAGTGGCTAGAAAAATGAGTGAGCCGACTCCTTCACGAAAAGGTACATTCTTACACTCTCTCTCTCCTGATCTTCCACATGACATAGGTTTACATTGGGATCAGCAGGGACTTATACAGCATTCACGTCAGTCATTATACATTTTTCAAGTATTCGAGTCACATATGCTTTGTGGTGTAGAAACAGAGCTATTCACACAGCCATGCTCAATCTGTAACCCTACAAACACACGTAAATCGCCGAGAGTGAACTCAAAGTGCTACTTCGTTGAGTCTATAATTAGATCAAGAACTCTATGCGTTTTGGCTGCAATTAACCTATCGTCAACATATAATACTAGGTAAACTAGAAAACCATCGACAATCCCGCTAAAAATATATTTGTCAGCATCACTTTCAACTAAATTAAATTTTCTGAGAAAATTACCAATCTTACGGTTCCAGCATCTGGGAGCTTGTTCAGGCCATACAAGGCTTTTTCGAGTTTGCAAACAAACTCTTCATTCGAACCTTGTATACGCAAACGCTCAGGAATTTTCATGTGAATTTCCTCGTTCAATTCGCCGTACAGAAACGCAGTTTGCACATCAAACTGTACGAGATCGAGATCTTCTTGCATCACCATCGCTAAAAGGACTCGGTGTGAGTCACACCTTACAACGAGCGCAAATGTCTCATTGGAGTTCACACCTTTGCATAGCTGGAATCCTCTGACGCACATCCGAGCCTTAAAGTGGTTAACTTGACCATTTTTGTCCTGATTGACTTTGAAAAGCTATTTACAGTCTATGGGTTTTCTCTGTTTGGACTTGAGGGTGATCTTCCACATATCATTTTTATGAAGTGCATCGAATTCATCTTGATTGGCGTCACGCCACTTCTCAGACTTTGGTACTGTGACAGCTTCCTAGAACGTATTAGGTACCTCACAATGTGCAAATTTTGCTTGGTACCTATCCTATACCACCTATACCTCGGTGAGGAAGGAAGTAATTTGGGGATGGCCTATAGATTTCTAGGTTGATCTAGAATTCCCGTGTTGTTTGTTCAAACATTACGCCCGTTTCGCAACACTGCTCCAACCCAAGTTGCCGACTAATCTTTCTAGCTATCACCCCAGAGGCTAAGAGCCTCACAAAGTAATCGCCGCATCGCTTCGCTGTGACGTGACCAATCGAGAAAACATCCACTTAGATTCTTCTGAACGAGCATAGAAGCTGCAAGTGATCAAGTCGAGCTTTGGCACACTTTTTTAAGTTCCTGGAAGAAAGGGAAAGTTTGTTAACCAGCATTCCTTGACCAACGGTTATGGTTTTATCCAGCTGAAATGGTGCCCAAAAATCTAATATTCTTCTTTTTAAATAAGTGGGCTAACGGTAACCAATCCTGTTGTCGACGCGACGCATGCGTAGTTCGGAAGGATACCAGAATTGGATGCACTGTTCTATAGTGGGGCTCGAGCTCCAGCTACTAGGAAATACAAGCTGGAACCAGGCTGAGGGCCCCCGGCCTGGCCGAAGCGTGGAAACGAGAAGTAACATGGAAGTAACACAGAAGTCTGTTGCGCATGGCCCCAAAAATCCCATAAGTAAAAAATTGGGGTTTAGCGTGTTTTTGGCACTAATTATGATTTTTGTACAGTTTAAAAAAAAAGAAAGTATCATTGTTAAGAATATTGTTTTTGAATAAGGCACCTCCCATAACGCAAATGCAAGGTGCACAGTGCTCTGCACTGTTGACACATGTTCATTATCCTCATGTCAAATTCTCAGGGAAAAAGAGGCCGTAGGATTACTGGCTTTCAGATTAGTACGATGTGGAAGACGTGACCAAATGCTACAAGAATTTTGTACTAAATACATCAACGTTACTCTTCGGGATGTGGAAATTGTTATTAGTGTGTGTGAATCTTTTCGTCAGAAGCAAACAAATTCTAGTTCACTATAGTCCTCAAAACGCTGAACTTGACGCGAGCTTATACCATGATTGCTCAAATTGTGGCAGAATGTCATTTTTGCTTGAATGTGTTTACAGTTCCAAGGGAAGTTCACCCTAACGAAATTTCGTGAGCGTAGAAAGAAAATTTTCGGTGAGCCAGGGGAGCTGTGACAAGGCAACTGATTTCGCCGAAATTCGGTGAGCGTAGCACGAATATTTTTGGGGAGACTACACCTAACCACTTCGTTGAAACAAAGTTCTTGTAAATTGGCAGGTTTGCAAATCTATATTTTCGAAAATCAGATACCGTTATTCGTTGATAATTAATTTATAATTTATCTTGTTTGGTTAAAAACTCGACTAGTTTGACAGTAGATATACGTCGTTCCTGCGTGGGTGGGACACTCCGATAGTATGTGTTCTAGGTATTCAACGTGTATATGACACGCTCTGCACCTATCACTTGGAACTTCTTGACCTGAAATGCGGTTACGGTATGCTAAAGTGGAAAGGACTCTTTCCTGGAATGCGAAAATAAAACCCTCTGTACCTGAATTAAGCCCTGATGATTTGAGAAAAGCAAAAGTTTGCTCCTTCGACAAGGGGAGGGAAAGGGAGGGGAGTTAGCGAGAAAGTGTTTGATGGAGGTAGAAGAAAGGAGAGGGTGGGCGATGGAATTAACGAGATGGGAAGAAGAAAGGAGGGAGTTCTTTAAGGCAAGAGATATAGAAGACAGGGCTGGAGTAAACTATGAAGAAGTGGAAAAAACGGAGAGGGAAAAACAATTATTAGCAAGATGGGGGATGATTGAGGAATCAAAATATAATAAATGGTATAAGATGATGAAAAAGGTAGGAGTACCAAAGTATTTGGAAAAGGGATGGGGAGAGAAGAGATGGACCAGAATAGCAAGGTTTAGATTGGGAAACGAGGTAAGGGCAGGTATATATTGGGAAAAAAAGAGAACAGGAAGTGCAGAATCAGTGAATGGGAAGGGGAAACATGGGAGCATGTATGGGAAGGATTTAGCAGAGGAATGGAAGATAAAGGAAGCTGGCAAGAGAATGTGGTAAAGGTCCTAGGGGAGGACGGTTTGGGGGAAGAATGGATGAAGGAGTTAGAGGGTGCTAAGGGAGCAAATGAGAAACAATGAAAGAATAAATAAAAAAATGGTAAAATGGAGGTACAAGAGAAGTGAAAGAAAAAGGAAACGGAAGTCGCTGAAATTAGAAGCATAAAGATTTGTAAGTAATGGTTATGTAATATCTTAAGCAGATTAAGATGCGTTTGCGTTATCGCTCGCTCTCTCTCTCTCTATCGCGTGCACTCTCGCTTTCGATCACTTGCTCACTCGATCGCTCACACGTCCCAAATTGCGCTATCGTCAAAAAATATAAATAAGGATCTAGATATAAGATTTTCTCTAAAAAGGTTTGAATAACTGTAAATAGTAAGGATAATATTGTATAAAATATGTAGACGGAAGGATTGGAAGAAATGGAAGTCATGTAAACCCTCAGGGGACACATTATGAATAAAAAAGAAGTAAAGGCATCATTAGATGGACGTCACTAGAGGGATTTCAACTGTGGTATGTTTGAGCTTGAAACTACACGCTGAAAAAAATACTACTGAATTCCAGAAAATGCCACAGAATTCAAGATAATTCTACTGAATTTGAAGAGAATGTTGACTAGTTTGGTTTCCTGGGGAAAATACATTTTTCAATTTTTGTATTTTGTCGAAGTGTGAAAATGCAGCAGACACTTTTTTAAACTAATTTAAAAGCGACCGACGGGGAAATTGTACGAATTGAACTTGTTTATGCACATACCTCATCGTTGTCACATGGACTGTGGAACATCTATTAATATAGCAATTTGTAATTCAAAAATATAAAAAAAGTGTCTAATATCCGTCTAAATAATCACACCTATGGCCACTTTTCATGATCTTGTGATGGGTGAACACAGGGCACGATGAAATCACAGTGACGGGTCCGTGAAACTCTCGTGTGTCTTAAGAACATAGAGCGACCCAAGAATAACAGCTCTCTGCATCCAATTCGCAAGTGCATTGGCATGTTTTCGGCACGCGGATATGGCTTGGTGGTAAATTCGATGCAGCTCCCTTATAAAGTCTACACCTTTACACTTTTGCCTTCTTCTTGACTGTAATGTTTTTGTCGGCTGGAGCTAACAATTCGATGAGGAATATAGATCGTTTCACTTCTCGTGCTTGACAATTCATTTTATCTTCCTCGGAACCATCGGCAGCACAGGTTCGCGGACAACACCGTAAGAGTGATAAACACGATAGTAAAGTACTCTCAGGGCTGCATTGCGTCTCTGAACGTAAGTCGTTCTTGCATAAGTGGGAAACGCGGACAGTATGTGTCCTAGGTAGATAGAATATGCATGAAACGCTCTGCAACTGTCCGGATGTTTTGAGAAAAACAAACGTCTGCTTCATCGACAAGGGCTTATATTTTACATTTCTGTACAAGTTTTCGTGCATTTTTTTGTCGAGGAGTTAGGCACCTAAATGGAGCAATGTACTTTCCTTACTTCTGATGTTCAGATCCAGGCCAAGGGTCTCAGTCGCCTGCTCCGCGGCTTCGTAAAGAAACGCTTCATTGCCAATCATCTCGTGATTCCTTGCCATTTTCAGGAGAGGTTCTCTTCCATTTGCGACGATGTTAGCTGTACCCAAGCTAAATCTGTTCTAAAGACACTGGGGATTTAGAATTCCGTGTCCGTCTTCAAGACTTGCGATGTGTAAGCGCGGAACGGATGATTTGATATGCAAGCTCTTCTGCATATCCATGATCTTACGCGTGGCGATTTCGAGGTCCGTGAGCTCGTGCTTCGTCCATCGAATCACCCCAAATGAATAAAGTAGAACCGGAAGGGCAAACTTGATAGTCGCATATATCTTTTCCAGAGCCGACAGATTAGAAGACCGTACGAGTACGTATCTAAAGCGCCAAGGTGCCTAATGGCACTCATCCACGAGCTGAGTACCCAATGACAAAGCCACTGAACGCGTCCTCAGGTTGCGGATAGAGGGTCTCAGTACCAGGAGTTTCTGCTGAATGTGGTTACAATAATTAATAAGCAGTCGGGGAGAAATGTTCCCGGGATGGTCCGGAAGGAAAACCTCCCAAGCGGAGGCGCACCAACCGTGCCGAAAGCTAAATGGTGCCTGGGTGAGGTGTCTTCATTATTACTATTTTCGCTCGTCATCCCTTCCGCACAGATGACAGAGGGTGTTATCTGCCAGCCCTGTCTTAAGTCTGTAATAGCCGAGGTTTCCGTGTCCTATAAACATGTCTGTTAGGACCTTGACTTCGTTCCTCCCGAGCTTAAGTATTTTCTCAGCTCGGATAGAGTTTAACTTTAAACCCATGAGTGTTTCGGCCTGCCTGCATCCAATGGCCATCCTCCGCTCCTCATGATGTTACTCGGTCAGTCAACTGTTGATTTCTTTAGTGAGCAACTGTGCACGACCCCATCTGTGAACGTCGGTGGCCACTGGTACAACTGTGCACGTTGTTGTCCACAGGCACAACTGTGCACCGACCATCTGTGCACGTGAAATGTTGCTAGGGTACCATCTGTGCACGTCTCAATTTCTACGTGCACAGTTGGGAGTCTCCCATCTGTGCACGTTAAACGTTGCTAGGGCATTATCTGTGCACGTCTAAATGTCGACGTGCACATATGCTACACTCCCAACTGTGCACGTCTCAATTTGCGAGGGATAAAACTGTGCACGGAGCAACAGCGCACTTGCTCAACTGTGCACGTCGAGGGCCGGTGTTACAACTCTGCACGTTGTTGGCCACTGACACAACTTTGCACGTGCACAGATGGGATACTCCCAGCTGTGCACGTGCATAGATGAGAGACTCCAACTGTGCACGTCTCAATAAGATCAGATTTTCAACTTGAAAGTCCACGTGTACGGATAAATTAATTAGATAAGATTCTCAACTTACAAGCCCACGTTTACCGATGGTACCTTCCCAACTGTGAAGGGTATCATCTCTGCACGTGGACTTCTAGGTAAAGGATGATTGTATCCATCGAGACGTGCACGGTTGGGAGGGTACCATCGTGCACGTGGACTTTTGGGTGACAAATGATTTTATTAATGAAAACGTGCACAGTTGGAAGGGTACCATCCGTACACGTTTTAAGTGAAATTGACGATTTTAACACTTCTAAGTGAAAAATCTGATTGCAATAATTAGGACGTGCGATGTCGGGAGTCTCTCATCTGTGCACGTGGACTTGTAAGTCAATAGTATGATCGTATCAATTGAAACGTTCCCAGTTGGGAGTCTTCCATCTGTGCACGTGTACAGTTGGGAGTATCCCATCTGTACACGTGCACAATTGGAAGTCTCCCATTTGTGCACGTGGACTTGCAAGTGAAAAATATGATCGTATTAATTGAGACGTGCCCAGTTGGGAGTCTTCCATCTGTGCACGTGTACAATTAAGAGTATCCCATCTGTGCACGTGGACCTGTAAGTTGAAAACCTGATCGTATTATTTGAGACGTGTACAGTTAGGAGTCTCCCATATATGCACGTGTACAGTTGGGAGTGTCCTATGTATGCACGTGCACAGTGGTACGGCGGGCCCTCGACGTGCGCAGTTGGGAGTGTCCAATCTGTGCACGTGCACAGTCGAGTCAGTGACCAACAACGTGCACAATTGTACCACTGGCCCTCGACGTGCACAGTTGGGAGTGTCCCATCTGTGCACGTGCACAATTGTACCACCGGCCCTCGACGTGCACAGTTAGGCTCGTGTAAAGTTATACCACTCGCAAATTTTGACGTGCCCAGTTGGGTGTCTCGCATCCCTGCACGTTTAACATGGCTAGGGTACCATCTGTGCACGTCGACATTTCTACGTGTACAGTTGGGAGTGTCCCATGTGCACGCCAAATTTCAGACGTGCAAAAATGGCCCGTTGTACACTTGTGATGTGGTCAACAATGTGTACAGTTGTGCCAGAGGCCACCGACGTGTGTAGTTGAGCTCGTGCACAGTTGCTTCGTGCACAGTTGTCCGTCATCCCCTTCGCAGCCACAGCCTTGATGGTAAAATGGAGGGATTCAAACCCTGTTAGTCACCACAATGCCATCGTAGGTGTGGACTTCGAGGCACCAGTGACGCCTCTTAAAACCAGTCCCCTGATTCTTTCCAGTCGAAACATAAGTGTCTCCAGTTTCAAGCCCCAGCTTTTTCCCATGGCTCTCCTACAGAGCCATATCGTCGCTACCAGTTTCTTGCACTTGTTTTTCAGGTGCTCGTTCCATTACAGCTTCTGATCTAGGACGACTCCTAGATATTTAGCTCGTTCTTTGATTTCCAGTTGTTGTCCTCCCAATTTTACTGTACTCGTGGTTCCCCACTTGTACCGTCCGGTGAATACAACCGCGTCCGTCATACTCGGATTGATCGATAATCGGGTTTTCTTGCACCGACAATCCAGTTTCCCCAGTGCTTGCTGCATTATCCCGAAAAGCGCATCCAGATGGCGGCTGCACACGATGACCAATATATAGTCTACGTAGCCTATGACGTGGTAGCCCTGACTCGTGAGTAGATGATGCAGTTCATCCACTACCAATCACCACAGCAGAGGCGATAAAACGTGTCCCTGCACACATCCCGAGTCAACAGTTCCACATAAAGTGTTATCACTCTTAGTCGTTGTTAGGTTTTTCTGGCCAACATGTAGCAGATCTATTCCACGACTGCAGTTGGCACACAATCTGTAACCATGGCCGCCCTGATCACCTCTCTAGAGGTGTAGTTATAGGCTCCTTCGATATCCATAAAGGTTCCAACCGAGTGACCAGCTATATAGGCGTGTTGCTCCTTGTGAAGTAGCCTACTTGACAAGACCTTGTCGCATATATATCTATACACCATTCTTTCCCCTTTTTTTAGTATGGAAGATCTGAGGCTGATGGGACGGAAATCCTTGGGTGAAGTGTAACCGAGCCTGCCTGCTTTCGGAATAAAGACTACTCTCATACTTCTTCATGCTGTCGGGACACGTCCTAGTGTCAGAATGGCCCTAGCAAGTCTCACAAGCCGCCCTATGATGGTCTCTCCAGCCTTCTGTAAGAAGACCGGTTATATGCAATCTGGACCAGGAGACTTGTAAGGACTGAAAGACTTCAGGGCCCACCTGACCCTGGAGAAAAATGTGCCTTGATCAATTTAACCTAGGTCTCTTCGTCCAACACTCAATATTCCCCGTCAGGCGATTTTAGAGTGCTGAGAATAGCATCCGGGTTTCGAGAGAGCATTTTGTCCAGTCTAGCCGCCTCTGCTCCTTTCTTTATGTCTGTCGACAATTTTCATAATTAGTTTTGATGTCATCCGTGAAAATATTGGCTGCCATCTCCAGAGTGTTCACGTCTCTAATTGACCTGGGCACCTCCGAGAGTGCACTGCTTAGTTCCGTGGAATACTGGTCCCAGTCAGTTATTCTTGGTTTTGTCACCCACTTATGGCCCGCGGATACGATGGATTCCAACTCGAACACTATCCCTGAGTGATCTGAGAGAGTGGGTTCATCTGAGACTCTCTACTTCTTGGCATTGTCTCTAAAGATACCGGTACAGAGAGTGGTTTCAATGACTTCCTCTCTGACCGAGTTATGAAACGTCGGGGTATTCCCCGTGTTCATAATATCTAAATCAGTAGTGATTAGATATTCCAGTAGATCATTACCTTTTGAGTTAATGCCCGTGCTACCCCATAAAGTATGGTGGGAGTTAGCATCGCACCCCTTACCTTGCAGCACTCCGCCAGTGTTTATACCTCCTCTGGTGGGTTGGTATCGCTCTCATATGGAGAGTAGGCCGACACCTCATGACTAGCGTCTAAATTCCTCTAAGATATATGACTATCGCCATCAGGTCTCTTGAACATAGCTGTAGCAGCGGGACAACGTTGATTCCCTTCGCCAGTATGGAGGCCCTTGGTTTGGACGCCTTGGGGTCTCTGTAACAAAAGCGATCTAAAATTCTTTTAAGTGCCTGCAGTCGGCCGACATCCTGAGTCTTCTATTGTAAGTGTCGTTTTATTAAATTTCTCCCCTCATCGACAGAGGTTCTAGTACTCGGCTCTGTACTGTTACCTTTGATTACTTTTGCATCACGAACCTCATAAAAATAAAGATTTAGATTGCTATTTAATGTATCTCTTGATATTCTGTGGTAACAGTCTTCTAAATGCTTGAATAGGCCAGGTCGTTAGACATAATGATTTAATTAAAAATTCTTCTGAATACTGACAGTTTGCTGAATACCTAGACAGTCGGCCGATTACTTATATATCTATTAGATGCCTACATACAATTACCACATATAAGTTTTCTGTGTTTTGTGTTAGGTCGAAACATTTATTGAACTGATATCGAAGTGTGGGACCAATCGAGTATATAAAACTCGTGAACTTGCAGCTAGAGCACTTGTATCATTGTCGACAGAAGATAATATCTACGAAATATTTCAAATGTTGAGAAAAAATATACTTAATTCTCATTCAAATCCTAATGCTCTTCATGGATACATGCTTCAGGTATTTATATAATTGGGAAAGACCCAAGTAAGAAAGGCCAGATTAACGCTAGTTCTGTTTTAAATTAATTTAATTCATTCCATTAAATTCCATAATGGCGAAGGCACCGACCTTCAAACTGAATTTCTTATAATGCAAATTATATTAATTAAAGTTTTAAACATTTCCAAATCGCATACTGCCTACCATACTTATAATAACAAGTCATTTTTTATTTTTTAAAGCACCAGGTCAAATGGACAAAACTGTGCCCGAAGAAAATATTGTTATTATTAATATTATTCATTTGAACCAAATTTCAGTCTGGCTTTGTAACTGAAACTCGAACATAAATTTATCAATAAAAACTTCTATATTGTTTTAGCTACATGGAATAGTAAACGTTTTACATTTAGCTATTCCCATGATATCGAAGAAAGATATCAATACCTTTTTGCTAAATACTACATGTAGTACCCTTGGAACTTTGGAAAACGAAAACAGTAAACCGGCATGCTTCCCAGCTGCTACTTGTTGCATTAATATTCTTTCCGGGATTCTGGGAGAAAGTTCAAAATGGTAAATGTCCTTCTATTATATTTTTATGTCTACTACATTCCTAACATAAAAAGTACAACATGACATAATTATGGGCAGTGTTTTTTCTATTGAAATTTAAGATACAGACTGGTAAAAAAGTAACATTTATCTTTAACTTAAATCCTCCAATTTTACAAAATGATTACACTATAAGGTGATATAAATTTTGAATGTATAATTTAGAAAATTTTGTTGTGTTTTTCCCTTTTTATAAATTTTAAAACTTTTATGCAGAAATTTATTATAGTCAATAAACACAGTACCCACGCAGCATTACGAAACTGTTTAATAATACTTCTATTTCTCTAGGTTCCATTTTAACGCAGAAATTTTACGTAATATTCTGAGTACAATTCAAATACACTTAGTATATTCTGAAATATTAAAGGAAAGACCGGGCAAAGACGTTTATGAAACTGTAGCTATGAAGTTTATAATTTCTTCAATGATCAATTCATCATATAAGGGATCTTTAAAGAATGAGGACAAAAACACGAATTTTTGGCAGTCTGTTTTAACTCACGTTAATGCGAGCGTTCAAATCATAAGCTGGAAAAATGTTTTTTCTATTATAGAGAAAACGAAATACCAAGAATTGTTTCATCAAGCAATATTCACAGCTCTCAGTACAAGGCTCGATTCAATTGAAAATTCTGAAGTACAAGATGCAATATATGATTTCCTATACGTGTGCCTAACATATTTACAAAAAGTGAATACACAGTATGATACTTCCTCGATGGATAATAATGTGCATCATCCTTGCAGTTATCATCAGGACAAATCAGAAATAATTAATCAGTTTTGTACGTTGATTGCACAAATGCTCAACACTCACATGCAAGAAAAATATTTCTATGAGAGAGGTTGTTTTATAAAATTGCTTTGCAAAATGTATGGCTGCTTATCGAAATTTTATCAGGTAAATATTATATTATGTTAAATGAATGAGAAAAATAATCGGATGCGGCGTCCTATTACGAATAATTTAAAAAAATAGACCTTATTATCATTAAAATCACCAAAGTTATGGAAGTTTAAGAAAAAAAGGACCACAGTTTTCAATGTTGAATATCTCCTAAGATTTTTTATGTTTTCAAAAATTATTGTAGGGTTTTTCTTTCAACACCTTAAAAAACTAATACTAGAATTTTCATAAAAATTACTAACAATAGCTGAAATTCTTCAGATGATTTGACATGGAATTAGTCATAACTCTTATTTGTTGATTCCCAATTAAATCTTAAACCAACACTATGTATAAATTTATTCATTCTTTAAAACATGTAATAAATTGTAAGCATTAAATAGACTTCTTAAATTTGTTTTACACTTATATGAATGATATTTACTAAATTTTATTTAAAAAACTTAATGGCCCAATTCATTTCCAATTGCGCTGTGCAAGCTCAAGTCACAGAATCGTTTCAACACGAAATATATTGTTTTTCCCAGGATTTTAGACGACAAATATTTCACCGATTTGATAAAACATTTTTTTTTACAAAAATATGAGTATTTGAATTTAAAAAATTGAAAACGTGGATTACCAAAAAATTGTCAACATTTTCGTTAAAATTGTGATATTTTTTTACCTATTATAGGTATTGATTTTTTTCTTTCTGATTTTCAAAATATTTTTCGTCCTCTTTTGAAACCCATTGGAAAAATTCGAAAAAGTTGAAAATTGACGAAATGGCGGCGGTTTTTCTTAAAAATTTCAAACCTGATTTTCTCATAAACCCAAGCGTTTTTTTCTCTTGATTTTTTGTAAGTTGGTACTAATATAGTGAATATATTTCATTAGAGTTTATCTTGTTCCCGCGTCTTGGAGAGGAAAAAGAATGTTTTTTCTTCTGAAAAATGAAAATTCACAATTTTTGCAAAAAAAATACGAGTTATGAAAAAAATTGAACAATCAAACTTATTCCTTAAAAAAAGTTCTACAAAAAAGCCCTCTGGCACTTCTTTCTGTCTTGCGTTATTATTCAACTTTTCGCTAAAATATGAATAATGACAATTTTCCGCTGTCATAAATAATCAATTAGGATATAAATCAACAAGGAGAACAGGTTTTTCTACACAAATATTTCCTGAAAGTCTAAATATTCGAAAAGAATATTTACACCCTTCTTGATTATTTATGACAGCGGAAAATCGTTATTATTCATATTTTAGCGAATAGTTCAATAATAACGCAAGACAGAAATAAATCCCAGAGGACTTATTTGTAGAACTTTTTTGAGGAATAACTTTGATCCTTAAACTTTTTTCATAATTCGTCTTCTTTTTGCAAAAATCGTGAATTTTCATTTCTTAGAAGAAAAAAATTCTATCTCCTCTCCAAGAAGCTGGCTCAAGATAAGCTCTACTGAAATATATTCACTATATGAGTACCAACTTGAACAAAAATCAAGAGAGAAAAAAATGCTGGCATTTTTTAGAAAATTAATTTTGAAATTTTTAAGACAAAGCGCCGCCATTTTGTCAATTTTGAACTTTTTCCAATCTTTCCAACGGATTTCAAAAGAGGACGAAAAATATTTTTAGAATCAGAAAGAAAAAAATTAATACCTGTAATAGGTAAAAGAATATCACACTTTTAACAAAAATGTTGACAATGTTTTTGTAATACAAGTTTTCAATTTTTTAAATTCAAATAATCATAACTTTGCCCAAAAAATTTTCCATCAAATCGGTGAAATACGTGTCATCTAAAATCCTTTGAAAAATAACATATTTCGTGTTGAAACGATTCTGTGACTTGAGCTTGAAGAGCCTGCCGATTGGAAATGAATTCGGCATAATTAAAAGAGTTTTTGAATAAAAGTAATTTACTTTAGCGTTACCATTTTTTTCAAAATGGCGTATCTGTAGTAAAGAATAAGACATTCAGTTAGTTCTTGTGATCTTTCAAGAAATATATACAAAATGATAATCAATACGTTTTCGTAAAAAGTGTCACAGATCAGTAACAACATCATCTAAATGTATCCACAAAAATCAAAAAATTTTAAAAGAAAAAAAGAAAGAAGGAAACCTCCAAATTCCCTTCCTTCTTTTTTCTCTCTTTTGCTTTTACTTTTCTTTTTTTGAACCACAATTAAAAAAGTATTTACCAAAAATTTATCAACGCCTCTGTATTCATTCAACACTCTGTTCAAGGCAATAAAAACAAATTATTCAACATGTCAAAACACATGAGGAAAGCAAAATGTTCTGTTCATGAGATCTAGTTGAAGACTAAAACCGAATACGTGACACGCCCTTTCATTCTAAACAAAAACCACGTCCAAAATACGTTATGGATGGTAAATCTCAACAAAAACAGACATAGTCCAGGAAGCCCATCCAATTCAGGGTAAATTTAAAAAGAGAAGAAAGGAAAACTCATTGTTTAATGTAATTAATCATATCATAATAAACATGATTTAATTTCTCCTTATCAGTTTTCAAATTTGTAGATCTTTTTTTTTCATGTAAAGCATTTCCATGATTTATCTCTTACTATCATTACTTTCGTGATGTCAAATTTCAACATTATCCCAATCAAAATCAGGATCAACACATTTCTTTTTATATCTAGAAGGCACATTACGATAATAACGTTTTACGCGAACATCACTTTTATGTTCTTCTACCATAGTATTAACAAGTCCGCAAGTCTGCCCACTATTCTTTATTTCTAAACGCTTGCCACCTAGCACTGGGCTTCCATTTCCTCTGACCATTGTCAATCTCAAAAGTGAACTTCATTCCGCAACACTACTTCGTAATTCTCCTTCTTTAGGAATCATTTTTCGTCTTTTTTCCCAATACCTACATGCTCTTACACCCGCTCCCATTCTGAATTTCACGACTCTATTCCATTTAATCTCCTTTATAATCTTTTTCAGGTACTCTGGTTCCCCCTGCCTCTTAATCATTCTATTCCAGATGTTATACCTTGAATCTGCGATTTTTTCCCAACCTTCCTCCCCTAGCCTTGCCTTCATCTCTTCTTCCATTTGCTCCCACTCTCTAGCCCTCACGTGCATACCAAATTTAAACCTCATTTCATATTTCTCATTTCCCCATTTTGAACGCCCCACGTTACCCCTCCTCTCTTTGTCAATAACCTCCCGAGCACACGCTTGTGCAATTTTGTTTCCCTCTCTCCTTCTTAGATTCTCTTCTAAGTTCCAGGCTCTTTTCACTTGCCTGGCCACCATTTTTTCTCGTCCTATTTCTTCTCTTAGCATATAACCTGGGCAGCTTCAACTCACTCCCATAAACTATCTCAAAAATCTCTTATGCAAACTTTCCACTCTCTCATACTCTTTCCATCCCCAAATTTCCACTCCATAGCTTAACACTAACCATACTAACACATCAAACATCCGCACTCTCATCCTCCAGTCGTCTTTGAACCTTCTTTTTCCTATACCCCATACTTGTCCCATTACTTTTATCGCGCACTCTAATCTCTTTTTCACCTGCAGTTCACTTCCTCGTCTCGTTTTGAATCAAAATCCGAGGTAGCAAAACTTCTCCACCAACTCACCAGCACGTTATTTATCTTCAATTCGTACTCTACTCTACCCTTTTTATTTCTGAAATACATAATCTTAGTCTTGTTCACATTCACTGTTAAACCTTTTTCTCTCACATAGTCTTCAAACACTCTCATCATCAGATTCATACCTCTTTCATCATCCGCTACTAGAACTACATCATCTGTATACGCTACTGAGTACACTTTGCCTGTTCCTAATGTTGTCCCCCCTTTTCCTTTCCTCTCCAACTTCTCCTCTAAATCGGCCAGAAGCATACTAAACAGAAGTGGGCTCAATGTGAACCCTTGCCTGAGTCTCCTTCCTGTCCAGAATTCCTCTCCTTTCTTGTCTCCTATCTTCACCATTATCTTAGTTTCCACAAATATTACTTTTATACCCTCTATTAATCCTTCGTCTACTCCTATTTCTTTCATGGCTGCCCATAACACCCTCCTATTAACTGAGTCAAATGCTGCCTTAAAATCGACAAACAGTGCGACTAGTTTCCCTTTCTTTAGTCCTAGGTTCCTATTGGCTAGATAGTTGAGAACGTAGATATTATCTGTGGTTCCCATCCCTTTTATAAAACCCGTTTTGATTGTTGTTGATTTCCCTTTTCTTCCACTGGTCTTGCTAACCCCCTTCTATGCACTTCCGCATAAATTTTGTATCCCACAGACATGAGTGTGATCCCTCTATATTCTTGTACCCTTTTGCCCTCTGCTTTCTTAATCAACGGTACAGCCAGCCCTGTCTTCCATTCCTCCGGCCACCTTTCTCCTTTCCATACATTATTGCAAATGTTCTGCATCTCTTCTCTCACTCCTAATCCTCCATATTTCAGTACTTCATTTTCCAAGCCAGCTTCCCCTGTTGCCTTATTTATTTTCAACCGAGCAATCGCCTTATTCACCTTTTGCTTACTAATCTAATTTTCGCTGTCCTCGTCTCCCTCTACCGCTTTTCTTCCTTCTCTCTGTAGCCTATTTTCTACCCCTCCTTACAGCCCCTTGAAGTGCCTCGTCCACTCTTTCATTCCTATTTCTTCATTTATGCCTCTCCTTCCTCTTTCCCTGTTTATCACTTCCCATTTCCGCCCTTTCTTTTTCCTTTCTCCTTTTTCCATTTCCTCCATTTTCTTACACTTTCCTTTACCCTATCTTTACTTTCCCTGCATTCATCGTCCAACCAACCTCTTCTAAACCCTTCTTCTTCTCTTGGTCTCACCTCTTCCCTTACCTTATCAATCACTCCTTTACGAGTTTCTAGCAGCTTGTCTACTCCTTCCTCTTCCAAACACCCTATTTCCCCGTTTTACATTTTTTCTATAAATTCTCTTAACTTTTCCTCCCCCAAATGCCCATTTCAATTTCTTTTCCCTCTTTCCTTCCCTCTTCCCCCTACCTCGCTTTGGGCCACCACATCTCATTGTCGCGATCACCAGAAAGTGTTTGGAGCCTATCACGTCGCCCATTTCCATTCTAACCATCAACTTCCTTATTCTTTCTTCTGCTAGAATGTAATCTATGACGGTGTCCCCTATACCCACGTACGTATATTCCCCTTCTTCATCCTCCTTGGTATTGCCGTAGCAAATGAACAATCCCACCTCTCCCAACAAGTCCAGAAGCCTCCTACCCTCTTGATCCGTTTCCTGTTACTTCGAATTTCTTATGAACATCTCCTTTTTTCTATCCCATACCTCTCATCCGTGTTCCCCGGTCCATGAATTCAAGCCCCCCCCCCCCCATTAGGACTTTTACGCAAAAAATAATGCTCAATCAGCACACGAAATTCACTTTTTTCCATTTTCGTTAAGATTCACGAGGTTCTCCCCTTTCAATGGCTGTCAAAAAAAAAAAAAAAAATGACTCAGCTTGCTCAAAATTTAACAGTAGTCTATTCATAGATGGCGTTGACGGGATATTATATATTATGCAAGGTTTCAGGCAAGGGTGCATTATGTCCTCTTGGCTCTTTATTATATATGCTTGGAAAAGTGTCTAAAATTACCCTACTGGAGAAGAAGGTGTGGATCTCAGGATAGTGAAGGTGCGTGGGTTAGCGTTTGTAGATGATAAGGTTGTTACAATACAATGAATCGAAGGTCTGCAGAGAATGTTAAGCAGGATGATTACGATAGATACAAATTTTCAACAAAGTGGTTGAATTCTCAACCAAATAAATTTAATTTTGAACCAAGCAGTTTCATTTTCAACCGACAAGGATTAATTTTCGACCCAGAAGATTAATTTTCTACAAAAAAAGATTAATTTTCAACAAAATACATGAATTTTCAACCAAAAAAGGTCAATTTCCAACCGAAATAGAATTGCAACGTTTTCAATAAAAACATTAATTATCAGAAAAAAAATTAATTTTCAGCAAAATAGTGAAAATTTCAACCAAAGAGGTGAATTTTCAACCAAAATGACGACTCTTCAAAAAAAAAAAAAGTATTTTCTAGAAAAGAGTTCA
Organism: Andricus grossulariae; assembly: GCA_011634705.1. Classification (NCBI taxonomy): domain Eukaryota; kingdom Metazoa; phylum Arthropoda; class Insecta; order Hymenoptera; family Cynipidae; genus Andricus; species Andricus grossulariae. Next base: position 212,939,102 of record JAABKJ010007545.1, on the reverse strand, counting down.
ACATTCGCACAAAGAGTTGAATTTTCAAACAATAATTTTTAGTTAAAAAAAAATTAATTTTCAACCGAAAACGAAACGACTTTTCAACAAAATAGTTAAATTTTAAAGCCGAAGAGAAGAATATTCGATCAAAAAAATAAACTTTTAACAAAGTAGTTCAACTTTCTAGCAAGTAGTTGATTTCTCGACCCGAGAAGAAAACTTCCCAACAAAATAATTGCTTTTTCAACCAAATAATTGCATTTTCAATCAAATATTAAAACTTTCAACTAAGCAAGATGAATTTCGAACTAAAAATATAATAGTAGAATTTTCAACCAAAAACAGTTGGATTTTCTTATTGGGTTATATTATTTTAGTTCAAGTTAAAGCAAGGAAACGGGAAAAAGGGGAAGATTTGGAAAACAATAGATAAATATTAATTCTTATAAAAGGGGAAAGTGTTAATTCACGGCTCCCGATTTGCAAAGTTAATCTACCGTCTAAGTCAATTTTTAAATTATATCAATGCTCTCAAATGAAAATGAAATGTCTAAAGAAATTAATTTAAAAAGTATTATCATACTAGTATCAAATAGTTTCATATTTCTTAATTAAAAAAAGGAATTCAGATTTAGTGTCACATGACATATACAGAGTAAGTCTAAGATATGGAACTACATGTTCAATATTTTGCTACAACAAAATCCTTTATATTATTCTCTAAATTGAACAATAGATTTTGGTGCGCCACATTGGATGCCCCCATCCCCTACACAATTCGATAATTTTCAATTAGAAACTTTTGAAAGTGAATTTTTTTGATATAAAAGATTTTATAAATAAAAAAACTAAAAATCAAACGGATTAGCCTGATTTTATAAGCATCAAGTAAAGATATCTTGTTCAGTAGGGATGTCTACGGTTACACATGCATTAAGCTTGTGTTAGGACCCCATGTCCTAATGGGTTGCCATACATTATCGCAAATGAGCAAAGTTGGAGGCCATGTGGCGCCATCTGTGGAGTTGTACCTTCTAACTTCATAACTGGTCGGAACGGGTAGAACTGGTCATGCATCCACGAATTTCCGAACTGTTCCTACGCTTGAAATAGTTCTTCCTAGATTCCAGAATCCCACTTGAAACTACTCAGTATGATTTCATTTGAAAACTTGAAGGGAATACTCCACATCCTTATTTTTCATACAGAATTTGTACAAATTCTCTCCCTGAATTATTCCTGCTTTACATTACATATGGGTGGATAAACCCTCACAGAAATACAAATTGTGATCGGAATAAGAGTTCGATACTATCCCCTACATAAGAATGTTGATCACCCGTCCAGTGGAAATACCTCAGGGATATTTCAAAAAAGAAAACTCCGAAACTTTAAAGCGGCGTCCTTCGACCACAAAGTATTACATACACTGAAATTCTTTCTGCAGGAAATCCCTGAAGTTATTACATGGTTGAAAAGTTCCTACAGAGACCTGAGGAAGGCTAAAACTTGAAAATAATGAAAAGTTTCTCTTGCGAACTCGTTATGTGTTGTACTATTTTCCGACATGGTACTCATGTTGTCTTTTAATGGTAACTAAACCGACGGCAGCAATTGCGCGTTCAATCTCGACTCAAGCGATTTTTCAACGTTAAGCTCTTTCTAGCGCGGATAACTCTCGGATGGGTGACCGTTTGTGATACACGCCTAGGTTGTGTTTTCGCTGCGTTTATCGTGCGGGAGGTCTGACGCCGAGGATTGACTGGGTATACTCGATGATATAGAATGTCTTTATTCAAACTCGACACCTAGAAAAACCGGCTGTACTTTGGAAGAAGGTTTTCTACAGTTTACCTCTCCCCTGGCGAACCGACCAGGCAAATGCGAGTACAGGTGGTCTCTCTTCTCCCGGAGTATTGAAGTAAAGGCACAGTACAGCTTTTACTGCAGTGCTACGGAACATAAAGAAACTAGAATATCTATGATAACAATAACAATAATAATGTTAACTATCCGTAATTGTGTTCAATTACTGTTTAATCCTGTGCTAGGATCACGCGTTTGCCGGACTTCACCTTCCTTGACTACGTTACATTTTATTACTGTCCGAATAGTGAACACATTCAAACACAGTGAAAACCAAGTTTAATTCAGCAAGGGGCCGAAGGAGTTCTCAGTTCTCGTCCCATGGGCACAATTCACGTAAAACAGTTATACTCGTTCTCTTAGCTTCCTAGTTCGGGTGCTAAATAATTATGTTAACCCCTGTTAGCTCCTTGCTACGTGTCTTATACTGCGAAATATAACAGAAAAGAAAAATAGTTGTTTTAAAAATTCAGAATACGAATGCACATTTCTTGAGGTGTATATTCAGAAACAAGTAGTATTTAAATAAAGGAAGTTTGCTGGAGCAAATTAGCAATATTTAATGCCGTTATGAAGGCATGAAGTCAGAATTTAGTGCTAGCTTAGTTGTATTATCAGTTACAAAAATCTGCTTCAAAAAACTCAAAATAGCACCACTTTGGTTATACTGGAGAGGGGAAAGGGGCAGGAAAGGAAGAGATCTTTGAACTATAACGTATCATCTTTGAATTTTCACATCTGACCTCTGACCTATCTCTTTGAACCTTATCATTGACATTTTACCCCTGACCACTGTTGTATGACTTCTGACCCATGAACTTTTAACTGTGACCTCTCAACTTTGACCTTTGTCCCTTGACTTTTAACTTCACTTTAGTTGTCAATCTTCATAGTATTTTTGGATTGCATACAACGTCTGGCCCCTGACTTTTCACCTTTGACACCTGACCTGCGAACTCTTAGCTTTGACCTCCGATATCTCATCTTTCTCCACTGACCTTTGTCAGGTCGTCTTTTCCACCACCGGTTCACGAACTGATTTCTATATCAATTTACTTTGAATTTACATAAATGAAAGAAAAAATGCATATTAAGGGTGGCCGCAGATCAGAGAAAACATGGAAGCCAGGGAAAAGTCAAGGATTTTGGAAAAAATAGCTACGGGAATTTTTATAAGAAGCATTTCCAGTAACTGTCAAGAATAATAAGGGCTGCCGTACAGTCACTTTCTAAAATAAAAAAATCACTTCGGTCATTTTTCTTTCAATAAATTGACAGATTGATCAACCACAATTTAATTCAGGTGTATACCTGTTTCTGAATTTTGCTGAATTCTTTTGAAATATTTTAGAGCATTTAAAAAGATTGCTTAAATTTTTAAAATTTTTCTATGATTTGCAGAGATTTCAAAAGATTTTAAAGACTTTAGAGTATTTTCAAAAATTTCAAGAAGAATTTTCAAAGGATTTTGGGCGTTTTTAAAGCATCCAAAGAATATTTAAGAACTTCAGAAATTTTTAAGGGATTTAAAAAGAGTTTAAAGTATTTCAAATCATTTTAAATATTTTAAGGTATTTTAAAAGATTGCAAGGTATTTTCAAGTAAATTAAATTTTCTTTAAAACGTCTAAGGATTTGAATGATTTTGAGGTAATCAACAATATTTTCATGGGGTTTTAAAAAATCTACTGCAATTTTTTGAAATATACAATGACTTTATAGAATCTATAAGGTTTTAGGATATTTTAAAAGATTTCAATGATTTTTACAAGATTTCTGAGGATTTCAAGAATTTTAAAGGATTTTCAAAGCTTTCAATGTATTTAATTGAATTTTCCAGGATTTCCGGAATTATCATCAGATTTAATGTAATTTTACGGAAATATACAATATTATAATGAATTTCAAAGAATTTATTCACAAGAATTAAGCGATTTTGTAGGATTACAAATATTTTTAAACATTTCAAAGTATCGCCAATGATTTTAATGAATTTTTGAGATTTTATGTTTTTTTTTTCAAAGATACGAAGGAATTTTAAATTCATTTCATTAGTATAAAAGAATTTCTAAGAATTTGACAGATCTTTGGGTTATTTAAAAAATTACAAGGAACTTTCAAGTGTTTTACAAAAGTTCAAAGGATTTCAAAAGATTTTGCAGGATTCTAAGTATCTTAGGGCATTTTTCATAGATTTAAATAGTTTCAAGTTTTTCTAAAGGATTTTAAAGATTTTAGGGTATTTTTAAAAAGTTCCAAGACATTTTGAATTTATTTCAGTAACTCATTGGGATTTCAAAGAATCTGAAATATTCCGAAGAATTTTTATTTGATTTCAATAATTTTAAGGGATTTCAGAAGGCTTGAGATATTTTAGGGCTTTTCAAAAGATTCCAAGGTATTGTTAAGAGATTAAAAAAAAATTATGTTGTTATAAACAATTTTCGAGAATGTCGGAACAAATGGAATATTTCAAAAGTTTCGAATGATTTTTGTATGATTTTCGAGGATTTCAGTGATTTCACGAGATTTTGAAAGCTCTCAAGTTCTTTTAGTATATTTTTCACGATTTCGGGAAATGTCATCAAATATCTTAGAATTTCACAGGATTTTATAATATTTTAATGGATATCAAAGAATTTTTTCGCAAGAAGTAAGGGATATCGTAGGGTTTCAAAGATTTGAAAAGATTTTTAATCTTTTTTTTTGCAATTAATTTGGATTCATTTGGAATTCACCCTGAATTCTTATTTATTCATTCTGAATTCTTCAAAATTGTTTTGAAATCTCCTAAATTTTTCTAAATTTATTTTAAACTTGCTGAATTTCATTAATTTTTTCATATTGTTGCATTGTTTTCAATTCACCATGATTTTTTTATAAATTTCATCGAATTCCTATTTTCCCTGAATTCCTCTAATTTCACTCTAATTATACTAAAATCAAGCAAATTTTTGTAATTTTTCCTGTCCTTTTGAATTCAAAAGAACATTAGTCATCTTATCAATGCACATTAGTAACTTCTAGTAATTTTTCGTTTAAATAGGCGAACTTTTCACTTCTTTAAAGAAAATTTAGTTGCGGCAGCCTTGAGAATAATAAATTAGAAATTTACTATTTTAAATCTGTTTTATTCCATTTGTACAAGATACTATGTGATATATGTTAAAAGATTAGAATTTTGTGTTTTTAATATAAATGGCCAAGGAAAAAAAAAAATTAGTCAGGAAAAACTCAGGAAACATTGAAAATGAAGTTTTTTGGTTGATTGCATAAAAAAATCAAACGCACATTGTAGTGAAAAGATGTTTTCCAAATCTCATTTTTTGATACAATAATGTTTACATAAATATTAAATAAAATTTGTCTTAAAATTTATTTAAGATTTCAACGTTGTGATAATTTGTTTCAACCTTTTATCATTGATGTTTTAAAAATTATTATCATTTATTGAAAGAAAAATACATATTTCATCATTTTTTTTCAAATTTGTAGTAAGAAATGTTTGTCACTTCTGTGATATCACACCCTTCAATTGATTTTCTCGGAACAGGATGGGTTTTTTAGATAAATTTCTTTCTATTCTCATTCAGTATCCCCACATATCGGAAGCGAGTGTTTATGTTCACAAAAAAATTGAAGTTTGATTTGCAATCGCTATCCAAAACCGATTTTGAAAGACGATGAAGTTATAATTTGAAAATTTTCTAAATTGGAATTAGCCAACCTTTTTACATTAAGCTTTGATAAGCCGTACTTAGATACCTTATATCTCGGGAGCATTTTTTTTAGAACTAAAGATAGTATTTTTATTGCAATCCGCAGCAAAGTCTACTCGAATTTTATGACAGTGCTACTTTGAGATTGCAAACTTCCACTTCCATTTTCTTGCACCTCCATAACTTTTTTTCATCAAACTTTTTTTGCCTTAATTCAGAAAAACTACAGCTTGGGACAGGACTTTTGTTTCATCTTTAAATAGTGATTTTGATTTTACAGAATGCTTTTTTCTCTCTCCTGAAAAAATCCCATTTTGTTGGTTATCCAGTTCCGTACTGCCACCCTTAATCTACTAGACGAGATTAAAACTTGAATGCTTTTCCCTTTGTCAGTCGATTTTTTTGGATCGGAAAAATGCATACGCGTTGTTGCGCAATGACTGTGGCCTGCAAATATCGTTTGACGGAACGTGTAGTTGAAAATTAGCAGACCTAATAGCAATAACCGTTGAAGGACGACGAGCGAGTGTCGTTATTTGTGTCGACAAATTGAGTTGCCAGGATACAGAGTGCCTTTTAATCTAATTCCGTCATTGGGTTTCTGGACAGCTATGCTAAAAGCTACTTTGAAAATCATTTTCCAACATCACGAAACGCTTTTCGAGAGGTACATTTTATGTTTCATGTTGAAAAAATGGAACGAGTAAAAAATCCCGGAAATAACAATTCCGACACTGCAAAATTCCCGAAATGACATAATTGCAGAAATATAAAAATCTCGAATTTGAAAATTCTCGAAGAGTTTATAATGATACCGAATTTGAAAATTTCCGAATTTAATTCGGAATAGAAAATTGCCAAATTATAAAATAACCGACAGTGTCAAATTCCCGACACTAGAAAATTCCTAAATTTAAACAATTAGAACAATTGTTTTTCAATCAATGTTATAGATTTGTTTAAAATATAATTAAATATTTTGACGAATACAATTTTTTCAAATGTTTAACGTATTTTTGAAAATTATTGTCTGAATTTAGAATAACAATAATTGCAAATTAGTTTTTCAAAATTCTTGCTATTGTGATAAACATCTTATTCTTGTATTGTTATTTTGCATTGACAAATATTTTTTTTCCATTATTGTTATTTCAAATTCAAAAAACTTTTAAAAATACATGAAACACCAAAAACTAATTTTGTTGATCAAAATATGTCATTATTGTATTTTTAATAAATAAATATGATATATTAAAAAAAGAATTTTTTTAATGGTTTAAATCTGATAATTTTCTTGTTTCGGGAATTTTTCAATTCGGCAATATTATAAGTTGTTCGGGAATTTTATTGTTAGAGAATTTCACAAGTTGTGATTTTTATATTTCGGCAATATTTTACTTTGAGTATTTTATTTTTCGGAATTTTGTTGATCTCTAGAAAATTTTTTCAAAACCTTCAAAATAACCTAAAATATTTTAAATCCTTTGAAATTTTTTTGAAATCCCTTAATTTTTTTTAAGCTCTTGAAAATTCTTTGAAATCTTTTAAAATACTTTAGAATCTTCAAAATCCTTTGAAGTTTCTTAAAATTTCTTGAACTTTCTTGGGATCGTTTAACATTTCAATTTGCCTCCATATTCAGTTTATCGTATAGGTGAAATTTTGTATTTTACTGAATTATTGAATTCATTTAGAAAAATAAATAAATAAAACCAAATTTTTTATGATTTCGAAGATTTTTAACAAGATTGAGAATGTTTGGTAGGAGCTTCAATTATTTCAAAGGATTCATGGAATTTCTGAAAATTGTTAAGATTTTAAGCTATTTTAGCAGATTACAACGAAGCTCAAGATTTTAGGAAAATTTCGAGGGGCTTCAAATAGTTTGTCGGATTTTCAAAGATTATAAGATCAGTTTTAAAGAATTTCTAGAAAACTTCAAAATAAAATAAAACGAAATCTCAAGGGATACAGGGTGATACCAAGGAATTTGTGAGGGTCAAAAGCATTTTATTGAATATCCAACCACTTTAAGGATTTTAAGGAATTTCAAAGGGATTCATGAAATTTCTAAATATTTAAGAAGTATCTAAAAATCTTAAAAATTCTTTAGAATATTTAAAAAAATTTAATTTTTGCAAATATTTTGTAATATTTGAAAATCACTTTAAATCTATGATATGCTTTGAAATCGCTAAATTGTTGAGAACAAATTCTTGGGAATTCCATTACAGTATTTCAAAATTACTTGAAGTCCCGTGAAGTTACAATATTTAAAACCGCTTGTAATTTTTCGAAATACCTCAAAATCATAATCCTCGAAATTTTTAAATCTTCTGAAAATTCTTTAGAAGTTTTAAAAATACCCTGAATTATTTCAAAATATTTTTAATTGCTTGCAATTTTTTAAAGCTCTCAAAAATTCTTTGGAATCTTTTGAAATACCCTATAACATTTAAAATCATTTTAAACGCCATGAAATCTATTGCAATTTTTTTAGAATCTTTTGAAATATTCTAAAATCTTTTGAAAAATTTTCAATACACTTGTACCCCGATTTGAGTATGGTTTCGGTTGTGGCCTTCGACTCATATGGGGGTTCTCTAAGCGTAAACATCAGGGCCGTCTCAACACTTTAACATATTATTTTTCAAAATCTCTGTTTTTAGTTCATTGTATGTGTGAAAAACATGTTCCATGAGATTACTAAGGTTCCTGAGCTTCAAAGTAAAGGCAAATTTGTTTTTATCTCTAAAATTGAAGGAATATAATTTTTAACGATTTAAAATCTCATTTTTCTCGAAAACTAAGCAAAATATGAATAGAAAGTCCCCCTTTCTGGAATCTGTGAAAATGTAACCTTACCAGATGTATATTTTCTGTATTTTAACGAAAATTTCACACACACACAAATTTTAATACATTTAGCTTTAATAGATTGTTGATATTTCGTTTGAAAGTTTTGATTAAAATAAACGAGATTATCTGGTAAGGGTACATTTACATAGATTTCAGGAAGGGGAACAATTTTGAACCATGAATGTCTATTCAAATTTTGCTTAGTTTTCGAGAAAAGTGAGATTTTGAATCGTTGAAAATTATATTTCTTCAATTTTAGAGATAAAAACCAAGTTTTCTTTACTTTGAAGCTCAGGAACCTTAAAAATCTCACAGTACATGTTCTTGACATAGTCAATGAACTGACAACAGACCTTTTTGAAAATAAAATGTTAAAGTTCTTTAAAATAAATGCTATTTTTGTTTGATTTTTATTGATTTTTTTCTATCTTTTTTGGAAAATCTGTTGAATTATACAGGATAAACATCGGGTGAGTGTATAATTTTATAGATTTTAGGAAGGGAAATAATTTCGAAACATAAACTGCTATTCATATTTTGCGTCGTTTTCGAGAAAAATGATATTTTTATTAGCTAAAAATGATAAACTTTTTTTTCTCAAAAACGCGTAGTACGATTTTTCTTCTTTTTTGGCTTAAAATAACCGGGGGCATCCCCGAAACACTTACAAAGGAGAGACTGGATGTGCAACTTGTAGAATCAAACGATTTTGTGAAAGGTTTTATTACATATATTGCATCTTCTCCATCAATTTATAATTTGTTTGTCAAATTAGGTGAATTGATTTTGTAAATAAAATGCCAAAAATGTCCTCAATGATCGATATGATTTATGAGAAATTTAACAACATGAAAGTACCTGTGAAACGGTAATTATTTGACAATTTTCCGTTTCAAACTGTTGAAATTTTGCCGGCCATGCTAAAATACGCAAATGCGATTTGATATTTAATTACGGGGGACGCTAGCTCTCCATTACATATTACTTGTCAGACAAATTGAATGTCCAGACTAGAATGTTCAGTAATTCATAATTATAGAAATGAATTTTCGAGCTACATATTGATATTGGGTATTTATAAAAGTGTTTTTAATAACGTTTGTAGCATAAATAATATATTGAAAAAGATTTTTACTAATGAATCTTTATATCAATCTGGAATAAGGGGATGCAGATATAATCTGCTTTAATACGTAAGCTGTAAGTACTAAGTTCCCACTAAGTATCTAGAATTGGCTGAGCTAAGTAGCTGAAGGAAGTATATAATGCTAAAGTTTGATGCTCTCGACGCCCATTTCTCTATCATTGATCGAAGATTACAAACTCAAACTTCGAGGGCGTTAATAAATTCTGTAAATGGTTCATGTGCTTAATAATCTGTAACTGAATTTGAGATTGCAATTTTTTCACAACTTTAATTTTTTAGAGATTCACGCTTCTGTTTTTTTTTAAATAATTAAATTAGTATAGAATAAAAACGCTATTATGAAATTGACAAAAGTCAACGACAGTCGATGTGACAGCATCAGTCGAAGTAACATTAAGACCACAACTGAACTCAAATGACTGGTTGTGAATTCTAGAAAACTTTCAAATTGTGTTATTTTTTAACAATCATTATTGTTCCAAATTATAAATAGTACTCGAAATAGTTAAAATTCAACTTTAGATTAAGCTACTTACAACTACATTATTTCTTTTATAGCGGTACTTATTTAGAGATTTATGCTTCTGGTTTTTTTACAATAATAAAATTGGTATAAATAAAAACGCTATTATGAAATTAACAAAACTTTTGCGAAAAAAGGTATATTATAACTTGTGTATTATTAAGGCAGCAATAGTGAAAACAGTGGGATAGGTCAATGTCAGGAAAAGTAACCATCATAATGCTATTATTTTTAATTATAATTAAACACTTTAATTTTAGCATCATTCAAAGTAAAATCTAAAGCACAAGTAAACTTTTTTTAACTATCATTATTAGGGTGAATCGAAAAAAAATTACAAATTAAAGGGGCCTTCGCAGCGAAAAGTGTCCTTTTGGGTCCCTTATAACGTGTATGAAATTTGCAATGAATCGATTAATATCTTGCCGTTGAGCGGAGTCGAAATAGAATAAAAAATTTTTTTGATCGCAGAGTTTCAAAAAAATCCCTAATGTTATTTCTGTTTCTCAATCTGCATACTATGCTTAATTTTGATAATTTTTTCAGATTTTTTTATTTGAGTTTATATGGGAGAAATTTAATTTTTATGGAGACCTGAAAACAAAGAAAAAAATCTAGAAGCTCTAAAAATTATAAATAATTTTTTTTCAGCACAGAAAAACTTTCTTATGTTTAAAGTGTACTTCCAAAAAAATTGAGAAGATCAGGTCATTAAAAATGACGAGTTGCTGAACTCGTTGCCAGTAGTCATTTTTTAGAGTCTGTTCTTTTCAATTTTTTTGGAAGTACATTTTGAACATAAGAAACTCTTGCTATGCTGAAAAAAATTATTTATTATTTTAAGAGTTTTCAGATTGTTTTAATTTCCAGGTCTTCATGAAAAATTAAATTTCTCTTATATAAACTAAAATAAAAAATCCGCATTTTTTTTTTAAATTGTGCATATTATGCAGATTAAAAGAAATAACATTAACGATTCTTTCAAAACTCTGCGATTACAACATTTTTTATTCTATTTTGAGTCCGCCCAACCGCTAAACATTAATCGATTCATTTCCAAATTTATAAAAGTTATAAGGGACCCAAAAGGAAACTTCTCAGCGCTAAGGTGTTTTCAATTTATAATAATTTTTTTTACTTCAATTCACTCTGATCATTATTGTTTCAAACAATAAATAGTAGGCTCGAAATAGTGATAATGCAACTCGAGATCAACCTATTTGCAACTAAATAAACAAAATAAGCATTCCTTAGTGGATAAAAAATTATTTTTCCTATTAAGGTTTCTTGAAAGATTTCTTAAAAGCTAGATCCTATTAATCATTGATTAAGATTTCACATGATAAAGAATATATATTAAATAATTTTAAACTTTCGAAGAATTCGAATTTTAGACAACATCTGAGACAAAAGTCAGATAGGGGACCTCTAAATCATTACCGATTTTTAATTGTTGTATTTTTAATTAATGATTAAAAAGGTACAACTTGTTGGACTAGTGTTCAGAAGAATTGTTAGTTCAATGATTAGCTTAAAATCTATATTAAACATAAATATTAACTTGCATCCGACAGAACCTTATTACAAACAATTAAATATATATGTGTATTCCCTGTTAGCAATTTTTCGTGCTTGATGACCATTTTTGAAATAGTTTCAATTGTTTTAGGTGGAAAAGAAGAGATGAAAACCTAGAGAAAAAAAAATTTTTGGTTGATACAATCATTTATAACAATAGAAATTGTTGACATTTGATAATAATTCATGTTTAATTACAAATCTAATATATGTAAAATATAAGGCATTTTAGTTAAGAAATAAGTGTTCTCAACATTTGCGCTCTATACTGAAGTACTTGTTTATATAAACTGTTCACATTCATTACCTTATACATTTAATTAATAACTTATGGTTCTTCAGTATATATGCATTAATTCTGTTCAATAGCGAGTTTGTTTAAGCAATTCTCTTATGGACTAAATGCACGTAAGGAAGCTAGATATTTTATGCGTATCTGAAACAAAGAAAAAGGGATGAGATATTAGAAACATAGAAAATGGGGTATTAAAAGGTGGACTTGAAATATGGTCAGGAGTAGATATTGAATCACATGGTAGTAGGGTGCCAATTTAAAATGAGATCTTTTTTTTCTTAAGTTCTTAACCAATAAATTTGTACAGTTTGACGAAAAAAAGGCCACGTATTTTTTTTTTTTTTTTTATATAAAATTTTCTTGAGCTCCGGCAAGACGTTCAAAGTTCTGGGTTCGCTAAATATTTGTTTAGCTTTAAAAGAAAAAACACGTGATAATTTTTTTGTTTTAAGAACAAATACTATAGAGTAAGACTTCGAAAATTTATTAAATTGGCTCAGATACGTCACTTAAGTAATCTAAGTTTCATAGATTCATTAGGTCTTACCCCTGAGATTTGTCCTCGCATAAAAAAAAAATTTTCCGCATTCTTTATTTTCCAAAAAAAAGTATCTTTGATCCCGCTCAAGGCGATTGAAGATGAAAAATGTATTTTTTTTTTTTCATTTTCTCTCTTGAACTATGGGCTATAGTCAAAAAATAAATATAATAAAGAGATTTCATTTTTTTGCAAGGAACATTTTTTAATAACAGATTTCTTGTCTCAAACCCTTCTTTCGAACAGTACATCACTTGTATGTCAGGAAAATGGTATTTTTAACTTTTTTATCTAAACTGAGGGTTTAAATGAAAAAATGAATGCTTCGAAAATATTTTAATTTCTTCTAAACAATATTTTTTGTTGATAATACTTTAGTCTAAAACCCTTTTTTTGGCCAGTAGACCACTTGCATGTCAATGAAATGACGTTTTCCACCCTTTTAGCTAAACTGTGTGTTCGAGAGAAAAAATGAATGTGAAAAAAACATATTAATTCTTCATAAACAACATTTTCTGCCTATAACGCTTTAATCTAAACCCCCTTTTTTGGCCACCAGAACTGAACTGCTTGTTCCGGCGAAAAAGTGAAAGTGAAAAAAACATTTTACTTTTTTATAAACGACATTTTTTGTTTATAAAACTGTCGCCTAAAACCTGGAGGTAAATAGACCTCGGATTCGTATTCAGCGCGTCAAAATACATAAGGATAAGGTGGTCTTGTCAAATAGTCCTCACCTTTTTTTTTTGTATTTTTACAATAAAAAATATCACCATTTTTGTATATTTCTATATGAAAAAAGTTTCACTTTGAAACTCACAACTTTAGAGGTTTTCCATATTTTTCAAAATGAATAAGTACCTCTTCAAAAGAAAAACGGAAAATTCTGGTATTTACCATGTATTTAAATCAGCTCTTGATCTAATCACCCTGTAAATTGTGCAAACGGAGAGGGAAAATGCAATAATAACTACTTAAGTTTGCAAAAATATTTATCTTTTTGCAAGTATAAATCGTTCATATTCTCTATTGAAGTAGTGTTTGTAGCATGAAATTATGATGCTGCTTCCTTGTCTTCTTAAGTAGCCTTTTGAGTATACTTACTTACATAAAAGAAATTATTTTTTCCTGTTCAGCGCTTTTTTTGAAGTCGGTTTTTTATTTTTTAATATTACTCTTTATTTCCTACTTTTCAGAAATCTAGCTTGAGTAACAAATAAAGAAGATTGTATATAAAGTAAGATTATAAAATATAACACTAACAATATCTATGAATAATAAATACTCCGGTAGTGAAATGCTGCACTACTACGAAGAGAATTTGTTGAACCACTGGTTATTGACAGCCCACTTCAGGTGAGTGTTTTCTCACTCCTTCATACTAATACTGCATTTCTCCAACGACAAAATATAATATTTATTCATAATATTAGTATTGTATTTTAGAAAACCCATCATAAGATAAATTTTTTGAACTCCTAACAATATTTCGTCTAAACTTTCAATTCGCCAGCGCGCTATCCTTAGTAAAAGGTTGAATCTCTCCAATCGCCGAAGGACCACAGAACTATCTGCCAGCTTACCTGGGAACGACGCCGTAGCCCACAGCATCTTTTGGAGCAACTCAACCCCAAATACTTTTAGGTCTGCGCCTTACCAGAGCCTTGTCTCGGCCACTGTATTATGTAGCGAAGCTTTAGCCGCTGGGTTGGCTGTGACAAATACGAAGACCCATCCTCTACAGAAGGAAGTCTCGAATTTTGGTCATTGATCTGGGGACACTCTTTCGAGCACCCTCAAGGTGACCTTCCTGAAGAGCTCAAACTGCTCCGCAGTGAGCAGTGAGTTGGGGTAGCTCGTGGCCACCACCACCGCCGTCAGGGGGCTAGCTGGTGCCTCTTCATAGGCTTAGCCCCCCCCCCCCCCCCCCGTGATGTTTCCTCTGAGCGCCTCCTTCTCTTCTAGGCCTCGGTTCTGGTTATCGGCGTTGTGGAAATAGACAATTTCTATGTACTTCGAACCGCTAAATGTTTATTCACTGTCAGAAATTCCGAGCAAACTTGTATTGTTGGGTAACATGTTTTCTATCACAAAAAAAAATCAACACGGAAACAATTTTTTGAGGTTAGGAAGTGGAAAAAAGCTAATTTTGGAATTCTCAGTTCGGATTCGGATTCAGCGACACGAAATCCATAGGATGTCACTACTATGGTTTGGCGAAACATCAAATTTTGTTCGACAAGGTTTTACGGTATTGTTCTCTTGTGCAGCCCCTCCCCTACCGCAAAGTATTGGGCAAAGCGGACCAACAAAGACCATTTCTATGTATTTTTCACCGCTGAATCCGAATTTGTAGTCGAGATTGAAAAAGAAACACGGGTTTTTCTGTTACATATTTTTCAATGCAACAATAGCAAAAAAAACTTGAGGGTGATGGCAGAATTCTGACCTTGGATTCGAATTCAGCGACCCAAAATCCATAGGATGTGACTACTCTTGTCCGTCGGACAACCTACTTATTTTTGTGGGTCTGTGTAATTTATAGGACATTTATTTCAAAGCACGCCACCATAACCCACTCTCCCTTAGTTATTGTACAATATTTCAGTCACAAATATCACACAAATATCCTAGGTTGAAATAAGAAAATTAAATATGACTCGGGGCACCGGAAATTTTCGGCCCGGCATTAGCCGTTTCTCACAAGCGCTAAAAATTGTCTTTGTTAGTATATAAGGACCGTTTCGCCAGATATACACAGCATGCGATATTCTGCGTTAGTGAAGTACGTTATATGTAGTAGTGTTAAGTTAAGCTATAGAAATAGGTTTGGTGCGTCAAACAAATGAAGAATGCGTTTCTCGTGTGTAAACTGCTTATAGAACCTTGTAAATTAAAGAATTAAAAGACAATTCAAATTGAAAGGCACAAATTTGGTGATCTGCTTCGCAATACGACTTTTTTTATTTTTTCGTGTAGACATTGGAGGCCAAAAAAACGGTTTTAATTAGGCCCTCTTTTTGCCCTATAAGTGGGAAAAATAGACTAATGTGCCATTTTGGAGGACTGAAAGAGGGCCTACATTCAACATAAATAAAGTGCTTTACAGGTCCTCCTAAAACGTATTAAAACATACATTTAGGGGTACAAAATAGGACTAAAATTTGGACTCGGGGATACAATCCGGATTGGTCTAATCCGTCAGACCATCTAAAAGACGGACATTACCGTATACAATATGGATTCATAGAGTCCGTCAGACCGCATGAAAAACGGACATGACCGGATACAATCAGGATTGATCGAATCCGTCAGACCGTACAACTTTCGTATTCTACCGGACAATATTCAGATGTAATTTTTTTTCGTTCTACTTCATCCGAACAATTTTCAAACACAACCGAATAGAATTCAGATGACAAAAACGGGATGACATCCGGACAATACGGGACAAATTTCGGAATCCGAAATTTGTCCGGAATTTTTATCAGGGAGACAAAAGCTAACAAATCGTGAATTTTTCATATTTCTAACAAACATGTGTACATATTGTTGGCCATAACTCACTGAAAAATAAAGCTTTTTACAGTTTCTTTGTCTCATTTTGAAAGTCATATTTTGCTGGAAAACATGTGACTTAATCCAAATTTTTAATACTGCTTCCACAGATTTTAGGGGGGTTTAAAATTAAGAAAAACGTCAACTTTCGATACTTTTAGTCAGTTATAGTGGAATTATGTAGTTTTCAAAATTTAAATCTTTATCTTCATCATGCAGGATATATTGGCAGTAATATAGACTACACATTCTGGTAGACAAGAATCATCCATAAATGGATCAGGTATAAAATAAATTTTGCGCTGGTCGCTATTTAAAACTTGAATATGCTTGCGATAGCTGAATTATTTTTTTATCGGACTCAAATTTTCAGGATAAACTAGTTGTAGCCTACAAAAACTTTTAGGCCAGGTTTTTCAGATCAAAAAGTCAAGTTTTTCCAGTTCTCCTTCTTTTACATAAAATAATGAAATAACCATTTGTTATAGATGTAAAAAATTAGCTATTTAATTTGTTATTGGCCAACAAATTTTAAAGAAAGCAGAACCATGAATAAACAAATTTTTAATTTTTTGCGAACATAAGTCGTCCTTGAATTCCTTGAAATCTTTGTGAAATTTTTTTAATCTTTTAAAATCTTTGTGAATTCGTTGAAATCTCTTGAAGTACTTAAAATCTTTGTGAAATCTTTAAATTTCTGTGAATTCTTTTACAATCTTTTTAAATTAAAAAAAAAAATTGAAGTCCTTAAAATCTTTGCGAAATTTGTTTAATCTTTTGTGTTCGTTTGAAATCATTGAAATCTTTTGAAATCTTCTCAAATTTGTTGAAACCTTTTGAAATAGTTTAACATCTTTAAAATATTTGTGAAATCTTTCGTATTCATTTGAAATTTTTGAAATCGTTTAAAATCTTTGAAATGTTTTGAAATCTTTAGAATTCTTGTATTTTTTTGAAATCTTAATGAAAATTTCTTTGTGCAACTGTTGTGTAATATTTGAAATCTGGTGAACACTCCTTTTTTAAATCTTAAAAATCCGTGTTTTAAGTCTACAAAAAATGCATATAAATCTCTTTATTTATTCCGTAATTAGTAAAAGATTAAGTATACCTTGATAAATAAAAAACTTTTCAGTAGCAAGACTTCTTCTAAAAGATTTAAATTACCTTTCGCATTTCAATAAAATAACTGTTTTAAAAGCAAAAAAATGTATTCAAGGTTCTCTTGAAAAATTCAAGGATATTTCCAAGTTTTCAAGGTTTTCAAGGTCGCTGGACACCCTGGATATTCTAATTTCGAAAAATTTCACTAGCGCCACGTCTCAGACAGTTTTTGCCTTCGGATCGATTTGCACTTCCCAGCATAGCTCTAGAAAATATATTGGACATAGATTATGCATATTAAGTATATTCCGAACAAAAAATTGAGAATCAAAGTCTCCAAGTATTTTTAGTGTTGAAGTAGCACATTCAATCATTAATTTGTAAATCAACAAAAAAAAACAATTTTTTCTTAATTTTGGAACTGCAGTTTCAATAAAAGGACACGGCTAATTAACAAAAAATTAAAAATTTCAACCTAGTTAAATAAAAAATTCAAAAGTCGGCTCGAGCTATCGCGGCGGTGAACAGTGGGGAAAAACGACTTCTTTGGTTCACAATAACGTACAGACCACAGATACTGATCGATTGTGATGAAACAAATTTAAAAAAAAAGCTGATCAAATTTCAAAGAAAGATGTTGAGCCTGATTTAAAATGTAATTTTTCAATTTTTTGTATAAATAAACAAATATGAAGATGCTCAGCTATAATAGGAAAATTGCTGTAATCGCCTACGTTTCATAGATTTACATTAGACAAAGATATTCCATTAAGTTGTAATAAACATAAAATTTTTTTTTATAAATAATACATTTTTTAAAACTATGTTTTCTATATTTTTCAATAATTTTAGGTAATTTAAAGTTATATTGCAAGCAAATTTCTCTTAAGATTATTCTTTTTATTATTATAAATAAATTTAATAAACAAATGCATTATTCGGGCATCTGTCGACGGGAAAATTAGCTTTTTTCGATGGCAGTCCTTTTAATTAGGAACTCCACGATAATTTCAGCAACACTCATAATTAGTTGATAAACTTTATGTTTTCAAACAAATTTAATAAACAAAATTATTAATCGGGCATCTATCGATTCCATTGATCCATTTGTTTATTAAATTTGCTTTAAAAATCATACAATTTATCAACTAAGTATAAGTATTGATGAAATTATCGTGGACTTTCCAATTAAAAGCAATGACATTGAAAAAAAACTAATTTTTCCATTGACAAATGCCCGAATAGTGCATATTTTAACTAAATTTGTTTGAAAAAAAAAACATGAAATTAATCAATAAATTATGAATTTTGCTGAAATTATCATGAAGTTCCTAAGTGAAAGGACTGACATTGAAAAAAAAACGAATTTTTCCGTTGATCAATGCCCGAATAATGCATATTAAAATTAAATTTGTTTAGAAAAAAAATTAATCAACAAATTATGAATGTCGCTGAAATTATCGTAAAGTTCCCAATTACAAGGACTGACATTGAAAAATAAAAGATTTTTTCCATCGACAGATGCCCGAATAATGCATTTGTTTATTAAATTTGTTTTAAAAAATCATAACATTTATGAACTAATTATGAATGTTGCTGAAATTATCATGAAGTTCATAATTTAAAAAACTGACAACGAAAAAAAAAGAATTTTTCTGTCGACGAGAGAAACCTTTTTTGTTCCACTGTGCGCCTCTAGGAATGTATGGTGCTACTAAAAATCCCATTGGAAAACAGCGATGGGACTCCAGGGTCGTGTCGAAGATCAAAAATCGAAAGGACCTCTTTTTCGAACGTGTGGAGATAGAGAGTTCCATTCGATTTTCGACTTCGAAACGATGCCAGAGTCTCACTGCAGAAGAGAAAGATAACCTTCTCAGAGAAAAAACGGAAGTTTGTCCTCTGTTTTTCGATATGATTTTTAGAAGCACCTCACGTTTCTAGAGGGGCTTAGATCGAGCCACCACCACTTTTTGACACCCTTCCCCTTGTGGACGAACGTGGACTTTTGACGACCCCGACCCCCTCTATCTTCTCTATCCACGTGGACATATTTCATATTTTATGAAAATATCGATATTCTTGGTATTCAAAAGCTGCGAAGCCAAAAGGAGCTGTGAATTGGCTGCACGTTCGATCTTTCTTAAAAGCATAAGTTTCATGATAGAAAGCAGGAAGCCAAACAAAAAGCAGCGAACATTTTTCTTGGGTTTTCATGTGTTTCTGAAAAGAAATTCGCAGATTCAGGAGAACGCGAGTCTACATTAGAGTGGTCCAAAAATGGATTGGACATTTTTTTTCTTCGAATTTTCATGCACATTTTCACAAAAAAAAAATAAATGCGTTTTTTCTTTAAATTATATTTAGAGATTCCGGTAGCCCCACGAAGTTTAACACGTATTTCCCATAAGAAAAAAGACGTTTTTGTACATTTTATTAGGAATCGTTAATGTTAGGTGAATCGAGTTGAAACAACATTTCTCTTCAAAATTAGCTCTAGAATACTAATAAATAATTTGTATATGAATATCACCCCCCACAAGTCTGTTTTATATTTATAGGGTCCCAAAAAAAAACCCTAAGTGAAAATTAATTCTTTGTTGCGTTTTTTTTATATACAAATTGTTTCTAATACATGAAATACTACTGTATACTGATAATTAGATGTTTACATAAATTGTTTAAACAATTTATTATTGTTTTTAGGAATTTTCTCTTAGAATAGAGTTAGAAAGTCGCGGGTTTTCCACATTTTCAACTTTTCAGTTAGAGCGAGGCAATAATCAATTAAATTTACCAAAAATTATTCTTTAAACAATTTATAATATTTAATAATATTTTCATAGAAAAATTTGAATAATGCTTCAAAGTTGCGGTTTTTTCTTAAATATTCAATTTTTTGTCTATTTTCTACTTAGAGCAAGGTCAAAATTAATACAATTTAACAAACATAATTGTTTAAAAAAATCACTATTGGTTATAACTATCTACCATACTAATGCTAGATAGTTGCGGACTGAAATTTTTCACTTTTTGTCAACTTTTCGCTTAGTGTAAGGTAATAATTAATTTAAGTTAACGAACATAATTATTTAAGCAGTTTATTTTTTTAATATTCTCTTTGAATAATATTGTAAACTTGTGTTTTTTTCTGTAATATTCAACTTTTTGTCACTTTTCAGTTAGAGCGAGATAAATATTAATGCAATTTGAGAAACATAATTGTTTAAACAAATTATTCTTGTTCATAACTATTTTCTCCTATCCTATAGTAATGCTAGAAACCTGAAGTTTTTTCTGAAATTGTTAACTTTGCTTTGGCTTTTTAGTTATGAACAAATAATACATAAAGAATAGAGACAATCTTTTTTTTAATAATCTGTATTTTTTGTGAATATATTTTTCCGAAATTAAACAGATCTTTGCAATATTCTTTGAATTTTTTACATGGATCATATTATACATGTAAATTTTCCTTCAAGAAGTTAGTTTTAAAACGGGCGGGACAGCCCATGGAGAGCTCCCTTGGCGCTCAAGCTATAAAGCCTATTGTGCCACACCCTTACCTGTCCACTGTCAGCAGTCGACCCCAGAGGGCCACATTGTTTCCTTCTGCAAGTTGGTTTAATGCCTTTTTACATTCCTAAACCAGTTCTAATGTTATGTCTGGTTTCCCTATTGCATCTAGTGTCGCTTGGCTGTCGGAACAGATAGTAATCTGTTTGCCAGCAGCGTTACCTTCTATTAGTGTTTCACCACAGCGAAGGACGGCCAGGACCTCCGCCTGAAAGACAGCAGCATGTCGACAAAAAAGGATCCCTATCCCTTTACCTCTCTTACTATCATAAATTCCTACTCCTGACCGTCCGTCACCAGATCCGTAGAATCGGCAGTGCGCTGATATCACTCGGGAGCCTAGTATGTCTAGTCCCCCGAGTCCATCTATTTGCTCGTGCCTCTGTGGGTGTAGTCCTCACTGCTCCAGGCAAACCCCTAAATGCTAGTGTTTGTAATCTTCGCAGCCTGTCCTGCATTGTTTCAAGTTCCGCCCGTGGCCACCAGACCACGGGCGTATGTAGTAGCCTGGGTTTTAGGACAGCAGAGTAGAGCCATGCAAGCATTTTAGGCCCTAGACCCCATGTCAATCCAAAAAGTCACGACAAACTTCCTGCATTAGGTTTTCAGGTGCTTTGCCCAGTTCAGCCTGCTATCTAGGATTACTCCAAGATATTTAATTAAATCTGGAAAAGTCAGCTCCCCACCGCAAAATACAGAAGCGTCAACTTTTGAAACTTTAAAATTTCTCGTGAAAATGACCAGGTTGGTCTTTTCCGGATTTACCGAGAGCTCTGAGCTGTCGCACCAGAGCTCTACGATGCGCAGCGCCGATCTCATAAGACCCATGAGCGTTTCCAGATGAGTCAGGGGAGGCCTGACTAGGATTACAAAGTCATCCGCATATCCATGAGTATGGTACCCCTCTAGGCCCTCATCCCATCTGGATTCGAGTCTTCCCCGGCGTATCATGCTTCCTATCCAGCATATAAGCTGGTCCGGCACGCCACATCTCAAAAGCCTCTCGACAGATGACTTCTGGAGGAGTATTGCTGAAAGCACCCTCTATATCCAAGAAAAGCCTGAAAAGCATGCTGCTCTCGATGCAGCGGGGAGGCCAAGAGCACCTAATCCCTAATGTATCTCTCGACCAGCTTCTCCAACGTCTCCAAGATAAAAGACGTTAGGCTGACTGGTGGGAAATCTTTTGCAGCAGTGTAACCCTCCCTCCTGGGTTTGTGTATGAAGGCCACTCTGCCATCCTTCCATGCTGATGGCACGTTCTTAAGGTCTATACTTGCCTAAATAATTTCGTCAGAGGAGGGACGACTAAATCAATGCCTTTTTGTAAAAGCGCTGGATAAATGCAATCCGCCCCTGGTGATTTAGAAGGACAGAAGGACCCCACGGCCCATTCCACCTTTTTGGTGATCAGCGAACTTAGCGGCGAAATTCCAGTCGGCCCTCTTCACCTCTTGGCCCCAGCCTTTCTCCTCTTGGTCGGTTCGGATTTGTTGAAACCCCGGGAAGTGAACTTCCATCAGTTGATTCAGCGTTGCTTCTTCGTCTTTGTCAAACTCACTATTATCGAGGCTTATGAGCCCGAGGCGAGTTTCCGAATTTTTCGCTAGGATCTTGTGGAGCCTTGCTGTTTCAGGAATGTTTTCTGATTCCTCGCAGAAGCCCCACCAATCTTCCTGCTTATAATTTCTTATATTTTTATTGTATTCACACTGGGCCGTCTTACATATCTCCCAGTCTGAAGGCAATTTAGTTCTGTTTGCCCTATTGCACAATATTCTTGTGTTTTTACGGATTCTCTCCAGGTGAATATTCCACCATTCTGCTCCCTTCCTAGACTTCATTGTGCTTGTAGGGCAATTGTTCTCATATGATCTATAATCAGAGCCCTTCGCAGAAAATCCGCGGCGTGCTCTAATTCATCAATGGTACCATAGCTTGTGGGAAGTTCCGCAAGCATCCCTTTGAGTTCCTCTATATATGAGTCCCAAAGTGTATTTCTGGGGTTTCTGATCTTGGAAAACACAGGTTTTCCTAGGGTTAATCGAAACACGATATATATTTGTGGTCCGAGACAGATTCCTCATCGGAGACTCTCTAACCCACTATCCTGCTCCTCAGTACACCCGAGCATAGACTCAAATCGAGAGCCTAACTCCTGTTTTTAGTCGGGAATGTGGGAGTATCACCCCGATTCAGAATCTCCAGCTCTGTGCCTGCTATGTATTTAATTAAATCTCTCCCTCTGTCATTGATGCTTGTGCTTCCTCACAGCATGTGGTGAGAGTTTGCATCACAGCCCAAAAGCAGGGAAATTTTTTTTATCTTGACAGTGCCGAATTAGAGCCACCACCTCTCTGGGAGGCGGGGGTCCCTCGGCATCGTCAGGGAAATAAGCCGAGACTATAAGCACCTCTAGCCTTTTTCCGCTGCTGCCCCTGAATTTGACCTTAATAACGGTGAGATCTCTAAAGCACAGTTTAGGCACCAAGATCGCATCCATACCTTTGACGGCTATTCATGCCCTTGGCGCTGTTTCTCGTGGCCCCTTATATATGGCGCCACATCCTGTCAAGCCTGTTATCCTTTCCCTGTATAATCACGGTTCTTGGATTAGGTCAATTCCTGCCTGCACCACTGACAAGCGCCTGGCCAGAACCGCCGAGGCGCCTTTGCTGTGGTGCAGATTAATCTGCATCTTGGGGATTCCCATCTCAGCCATTAAAAGGCTAATTCGGGCCCCCTAGATAGGGTCGGTAAGCGAGAGACGCAAGGGCTCCAGAAGTTCGCACCGCTCGTGGTAGGCTGCCCGCTGAGGAGCCTTCCACCACTGGCAGTGAGTTAGAAGAGGGTCCCGGAACGGGCCCCTCATTGTTTTTGTTTTGTTTTTCGTGTTTCATTGAATTGTCCCACGAGAAGCTAGGGAAATTAGAAAAACTTTCTGCAGAGCCCCGCTTGCAGGGGCAGGCCAGGATGTTCAAGGATTTGTAAACCCTGGTACCATTCAACCCTTGACACGGCGATCACATCGTAGCTTGAGAGCATGAGAAATCGCGCCCTCGATATTCCAGGAGGCTTTGCCATTATTCCCTGGAAGGATCGCTCTTTAGTTTAAGTCCCGCTGACTAAACTCCGTCGGTTCCCTAGAATAGGTACACCTCGAAATGCAGCCTCTCTGGTTCACCTATCCAGATCTATAGCCCGATGAGACCCATAAGCCCTCCCACCAACTGCAAGGTCCTGCGATCCCTAGGAAGAGGGGAAGTTGTGTAAAGCCATCTGAATTTCCTGGAAGATGCTGATGTTTTTAGAAACCGATTACCGTGATCTTTTTGCGATAGATTGTTTTGGCCAGGTCGTTTGACTCGAATTGATGGATATAAAAATCCTGAAAAGCACGATGTTGCTATTCGCAGTCGTAATGGTTTCGGTAAGTAACAACTTATCATCACACCTCTCACCAGGTTGTGCATTAATTGCGATCAATCAATTGTGATTGAAATAGCTAAAATCGAACGTGAACCCCCTTGCTTAAGGCTAATTGTACTGACACAATCTGTGAATCATAGTTGTGTTGTATGTAATACCATTGTTCATATCCAGATGCTTTCTTTAGATCAGACTTGCCCAGATAGGAGAAATTCCCTTCGAGAACACATGGTCCGCTTTCACCTATATTTCTTCTGGAGAACGGGAGTAGTGGTAGAGGCGTTTGGCAATTTCTCCTCTAATGACGTCACGTAGCCCCGTAGATACGAAATATCTGTAGAGGTGCGTGGGTGCGACTAACCTTTGAATTTAAAATTTTAACAGCAACTACAGTTTTAATTATTTTATTTCAGTATGTTTACATTTATTTTCAATTGAGTTTTTTTTATTGTACATTACTGAATATTTTACTATCACAGTTTTTTACTATGTAACAATACTGGTACCGAACAAATATCTTGAATTAAATTTAGATTTTATAATCATAGTTGATTTCTATAACTTATATTTCTACCTTGTATATAATGTTAATATATTGTTATACTTCAAATAGTATCATTCAACATTTGGGTACATTGTAAAAAACTGTGATTGTAAAATATTCAATAATGTACAACTTTTCTTTTTAATTACATTCATTGAAAAGAAATATAAACATTCTTTTATAAACTATAATTTAATTCTGCTTAAATTAATAGAATTATTATTATTATAAAGAGTATTCTGGAATCTAAAGTGCGCATGCGTGAGATATAGAAAGGACGCCGGGAAACAAAGGGCGTGGTAGTAGGTTTTTGGCTATAAAATCGAGAGCTTGGGCAGTGTCCTGCGTAATTAGAAACAAAACGGCTAGTATTAGCGAGAAGGAATATTCCTTTTTTGTTCGTGTGAACGTTAACTATTTACTTCAAAACAAATTGAAAGCAAAGTGTGTGTTAAAGTGATTCTGCTTCGTGAAAATCATTCAAACACGATCCTCCGTTTCTCGGCTCCACCATATTCTCACAGCCTTTTCGGAGTTCACGCACTGTTTACCTTTATGTAATTTTATATCTTCAATGTCAATAAAGATTCAAATTTTCCATTAAATACAATGAACTCACTCAAGCCATTTCTCCCCCACTCTCCATCCGGACCTATATTTAAGGTTAAATTTATAACAATACTGAAATAAACTAATTGAAATTCTAGTTGCTCTTAAAATTTTATATTGAAAAGATAGTCGCCCCAAAGCAACCCTAAATATATTTTGTATATATGGGCCTAGGCGACGCACATTGGTCCGAAACAGCTAAAAAGGCGGAAATAATTCTTAGAAGCAAGATTTTTCGATGAATTTTGGTATCTAGGGGTTTTGAGATATGGGTGATCTGAATTTTGCAATATCAGTGGCGTAGGTAACCATTATAAGGCAGTGGCGTGATAAAAAAAGACTAAACATGTTTCTTTGAAAAAAACTGTTTGATACCCGTGGGTTTTGAAGGGTAAGAAATCCAAATTTGTCATTGCCAGTACCATAGTTTGCATCCCTTATGCAGTGGGGTATCGGAGTTTTTAAAAAAATGAATGAAAACATCGTAAATTGTCAACGAAATGGGTTTTTACGTGGGAGGAATCAACATTTACCGCTAAGTGTAGTATGATCCCTTACAATGGGAAAAGATAAATTATTGATAAAATAAAGTAACAATTAACTTCGCGTCTTTACTGAATTGTAGCATTTATTTCTTATTTGTACTAAAACAGCAAGAAAAGCAACGCACACATTTAAACTTTGTAGAAAATAACAGCAAATATTTCTTCTGATATCACATATCACGGGAAAAACATAGTGTTAATAAGGGGTTTAAAGCACTTTGATGATTTCTTGAGATAAAGGTTTCTTCTTCATGCATTTATTTATAAAATTTATTTTTAAAATAAACAAATAATAGCAAACGAGAAGTCTTCACCATTAAACATAATCACTTATATAATTTGAAGACAATCAAAAAGAAAAACGATTACTTTCTGTCTATAAATGGACAAACTATGAATTTGTTTATAAAATGAAGAAATAATATCGAATGATAGGTCTGCATCACTTAAATATCCACTAATATAATTTAAAGACAATTATAAAGAAAAACGGTTACTTTTTATCTATAAACGGTTAAACTATGCATTTGTTCATAAAATTTGTTTATAAAATAAACAAATAATATCGATTGACAATTCTTCGTAACTAAACATCACTACTTATGTAACTTGAAGTCGATTAGAGAGAAAAACGATTACTTTTTGTCTATAAATGACCAAACTATGCATTTTGTTTATAAAATTTTTTATAAAATAAACAAATAATATTGAATGACCAATCTTTATCACTAAATATTACCACTAATATAATTTAAAGGTACTAAGGAAGAAAAACGATTACTTTCTGCCAATAAATGCCTACATTATGCATCTGTTTATATAATTAGTTTATAAAATGAACAAATTATATCAGACAACAAATTTTCATAATCAAATATGATTCTGTCGATGAAATCAAGCAATTTCAACTCACAATATAATTTGCAAGCAAAATTTCCAGGATGTTGACATTTTCCTAATATAATTTGTTTATAATCATTAGATTCGATATCCTGTTAATTATTTATATTCCTTACATACTTCGACATTCATTTTCACTTACAAGGGGGGTTAGGTTGGTGTCCGACGCCGATTTTTTTGTAACTTTGCAGGTGAAAAAAGGATCCCAGACTATAAAAAAAAATTAATTTTTTGGGCAATCGTTCATATTTAGGGGTGGAAATCACCCCTTCTATAAGATAAAGAGAAGTATTAGGGAAATCTATAATTATAATTATAAATTTCCTAACATTTTTCTTTATGTTAAAAATATTCATAAATTATAAATGAGACACGGGACACTCACTGTGAAAAATTCAAGTAAATAATTACATGTAGGATTGCTTTAAATTTTCTTTTTATGAAATATTTATGAATTTTCAATTATTTAAACAAATAGAATTTGTTTCCAAAATTTTTTTCGAAATTTATTTTTAATTAAAAATTGTTACCATTTCTTGGCTGGAATATTTATCAACATTACTTAATTAATTTTTAATTATGTAAACAAATTTCATTTGTTCAAAAAAAATTCAGAAATATAACATAATTATTGTTTCCAACAATCAGTAGTTTTAATGTAAATGACAAAAAAGAAAAATTAACCAATTTTGTGAAAAAATATTGTTTAAACAAATTAAAAGATATTGAACATAAATAATAATTTATTACTCCAACGATTGAAAAATAAATTTATGTCACTTAACGATAATACAGTAATATTTTTGATAAAAAAACGAATTTTCGAACAAAGATTATTTAAACAACTGGAATTTCTTTGAAAAATTGGAAATTAATTAACCAATGTTGATAAATATTCCAGGAAAGAAATGGTAATAATTTTTAGTTTAAAAAAAGTTCGAAAAAAAAATTGAAACAAATTCCATTTCTTTAAATAATTGAAAATTAATCAACCAATGTTGATCAATAACATAGTATTATATTATATATATTTTAACGTCCAAGTGAATTTTATCAATTTTCTTTCTGACCTTACACCCTCTTTGTTTTAATTAGACCTCGCGAGAAGAGAATGAAGGTATTTGACGCCAGGTCTACCTTAAAGAGCTATTTTGATAATTTATAGATTTATTGTTAAGTTCATGCAGCCGCATTTTATTCTCTTTCAATAGATTCACTACTGTCCTTCCATATTTCCTGGGATGAAGGCCTTGTTGAAAAGGATGCTAATTGGCACTTTCTAATCTCTCCGGAAATTATCCCGAAGCTTGAACCTTTTTTTTTTTGGGCTCTCCTGTTTTCGGGTTTCTGCGATGCCTAAACACTCAATATTAAAATCTTTACAGCAGGAGCTCGAACGAACAATTAACATCGGCATCAAAATATGGTCGCCAGATGAAAATTGGCAGTCCCTTGAAACTTTCTTGGCAATAACCAAGCACTAATCCGGGATGCCATTTATGACGACCGTAAAGGGATAAAAGCAAGCTGCAACCCTGGTCTCTGCCAATGTTTTCCGATTTTGGAAACTATCGGTGACGTCACCTCTCTGCACCCCCCACCAGCCCTAGTGGGGTCCTGTTCGAGCTTCTGACTGCAATTTTGAAAAGATCCCCACCCCGGCATCTTGGGCCTTGCTGGGGGTAATTTGAGAGTGGATGGGCAGAAGCAGCCCCCGCGATCAGGAGGTCCAGCTGGAATCGGCAGTTCATCTTTGCTCGTCAACCTGTCTTGACAGTCGGGTATCGGGTTGATTTCCGGGATTCGGTTCGCGTTGGATCCTTTGGGACTGAATAGACCAAAGTCGCGAGTATTCCGCGGGGCGCGAATACGAATACGAGGTTCTTCCCGTGAAGATTGCTTTTGATAACTAATATGTTTTGCCCGAGCACCGTCTCGGTAGGTTTTAAAATAAATTTAGAATTTTATAATAAATCTTAGTGATCAATCTGGCATCCGATGACAACCCGGCCTACATCCCTGAACTGTGGCATCAAATTAAAAAAAGTAATCTGTAAGTTTCCTTATATATAACTTCGGCGTTACTTTGCCAAACTCTATCATTATATTCAATAATAAAGGCTTGCTACTCCCTAGCATAAATGATTTGCATTGCCTTTGCTAGTTTTACTCATTACTATTTAAAGTATATATATATTGCGAAACAAGGTGGGACCTTCTTAAATCTCTCAGCCGCTCGGGAGATTTGAATTAATAAATATCTTTCTGTACGCACACTCAGTACGTTACAGGGGAAAATTTGGTGACAGCGGTGGGATATTCTCTTTAACTTGTTTCACAAAAAAACAAAATAATAAAGTATCAATACATTCATAAATTGTCGTTTAAAAATTTTAGCATGCCTCTCTCATTTTCCTGAATTTCTACTGCTTTTCGGAGCTCTGGCAAACGAAGCAGCAGTAATACCCTTTTTCCAATCTATCCGTAGAATAAGAAAATGCCAATTTGATTTTATCGTTCTGTTCATTCTGTATGTGTATTTTCTGTAATTTTTACCTGTGTTTATGTGTCTATGTGTTCGATAATTGTGCCCGTATTATCAGTGAGATGCCGTTAGTGAAATTAATCGTTATTGGCTTCTAAAACCAGTTAATCTGGGAAATGCTTATTCTAAGTCGAAACCGCATTTTCGTGAAGTAATTTTCACGCAACTTAGTGATTTTTCAATTTTTACAGCAGTTTTCACGAACTCGTATCTTTGATTGTGTCCAAGCTTCTAAAAGTAATTATTCTCGAATAATATCAGTGCTACCTGAATCTAACGTCATTATCGTGAAAATCAGAATTAAAATCATGAAATTTTTCATGCGAAATTGATTTTTGAAATTTTATTCAATTTTTGTGTTAGAAAAGTTTTGCCCGGAACTTCAGTTTCAAATTTTTATTCCACCTTTTGAGTTTTCAACTACTAGGACGGTTGTGTGTCATTTTTGTTGTATCCGTACTTTAATGCGTGTTTTTCTTTGCCTTTTTAACCGATTTTTCAATTTTAATTCACTTTTGGATTTGATTTAGCCGTGCCTTTCGGAAAGTAATCTCAATCTGTCGGGTGGATTATTTTCGGGCTTTTAAATTTTTGTTAAATTCTCTCAGCAACCATGGCCGAAAACGCGCAGGCTATGCTTGACATTATGTCTAAAATGACAGAACATCTTACTTTGCAATCGGCTTATGCGAACGTGCCTTTATTTGACGGTACCCCTTCCGAGTTGCGCGGGTTCATCCAAGAGGCTGAAAATGCATACCTTCTCGCTGCCGGAATCGCGGAAAATCGGTTCGTTCAGGGACTCTCTGTAAAGCTGAAAGGCGTCGCCCGTGACGTGTGTGAGGGAAGCACTTTCCAAACTATAAAGGCACTCTCAGAACATCTGAAGTCCCATTTGGGTTTGGATAAGCTTTCAACAAGCCACTATCTCGCGGAGTTGGGTCGCGTAAAAATGGGGCGTGACGAGAGCACCTTAGAGTATGGTAGGCGAGTCAAAAAACTTGTTAAGAGTCTCAAAGCCTCGATGAACAAGAACTACACCGCGGCAGAAATCGAGACCCACATGAAATTGGTCAACGACCAAGCGCGTGATCAGTTTATTCGCGGGCTCCGCGGGAGTATTGAGATTCGCGTATCTGGTGCGAATCCTAGTACTCTCGACGAAGCTATAAGTGTTGCATATCAGGCACATTTGCGAATCAAGGATATGTCCGAACATCATGGCTGGGGGTCATGGGACCCTTCTCCTACCGCGAGAATATATTATTAATGTATTTCGATAATTTGAAGGAATTCCATAGAATTGTAAAGAGTTTAGGGAATTCCTAAAAGTTCAAAGAAATTTTCAAGGTATTTAAATAGTTTCATAGGATTTTAAAAGATTCCATAGGATTACAAATATTTTAGGGTATTTAAAAAAATTCAAAACATTTTTGAGTAAATTTCAATAATTTGAAGGAATTCCATAAAATTTAGAGATCTTAGGGGATCTTTTTAATTTTCAAGGAATATTCAAGGATCTCAGAATTCTAAAGGTATTTCAAAGCATTGGAAATATTTAAGGGCATTCAAAAATATGCTATGGATTTTTAAATAGATTTGAATAATTTGAAGGAATTCCAAAGGATTTTTAAGATTTTAGAATTTTTTTTTTAATTCTAGGGAATTTTCAAGAGATTTAAAATGTTTAATGGAGTTTCAAAAAATTTCAAAGCATTCGAAATATCTTAGGTTATTCAAAAATATTCCAAGGATTTTTGAATAGATTTCAATAATTTGAAGGAATTCCGAAGAATTTTTAAAATTTCAGGGAATTTTTAAAAATTCCAAGAAATTTTGAATAGATTTTAATATTTTGAAGGATATTTCAAAAGATTTTAAAAATTTCAATTATTTTTCAAATTTCAAGGAAGTTTCAAGAGATTTGAAAAGTTTCGAGGAATTTCAAAAAATTTCGAAACGTTGAATACATTTAACGTTATTTAAATTCCAAAGAATCTTCAAGAGATTTAAAAAGTCAAAATTGTGAGTTTGGTAATTGCTTACGTAAAAATTTTCCATTTTTCTAACAATTTTATTTCAAATTATTGTTATTGATAATTTTTCATATTTGTTTCCGGACAATTCATTCACGAACGATAAGAACTAAGTTGTTAAATTGTTTGTCTCCTTGAAACCATTTTCCACAAAGTTTGCTAAATGATTGCTATTTTCTATGGAAAATTAAAAAACTGTAAAACCAAAAAAATGTTGAAAATCGAAAACAGAACTCGATTGAAAAGTAGCGTATGAAGACCCTGATTGTGTATAATTAATTACGAGCCCACTGATCCCTTATCATTTTCAGATTGTAAAAAATTCAAATGTTGTTTAACTTTGTTCAAACAATTAGATGGTACTATTTTGAATTTAGAGACACATTATGACCTTTTAATTGTTTCGACAGGGTTTAAAATCTCACATCATTGCGTTATTCTCTCAAATTATTATATTTTTTCCGTTTTTCATTTTTATAACCTTTTATTATTTTTATATGCAGTCTTAGGTAAATTTATTTATTTGTATCAAGCTTTTTATTCAAGCTGATGCTAATTCAAGTAAAATAATAATTTGATCAAAGTTTGCTATATAATTTCAATTTTCAATGGAATGAGGATCCTGAATATGCATAATTAATTTTTAGCCTATTGATGCATTATAATTTTAAAATCGTAAAAAATGATTTTTCTTAACTTTACTCAAACAATCAGAAGGCCAAAAAATTTGCTCAGTAATTGCAAATTTTCCCGACTTAATCAAAGGGAAGATCGGTGATGGATAGTGAGTGGTTGGCCTGATCGGGCGCTAGGCAGGCATTAGCTAGGTGCTAGGCAGACACTGGCTGTGGAGTTGGCGACGTTGTGTACGGCTCCTACGGACAGTTCCCTATTGTTCTGCTGGAGGAAAGCGTCGAGGTTCGTCGCTGACACGGTCGTCAGACGGGCACAAAACTGGCGCAAGTCGTTCGCTGATGGGGCACAGGCTGCGGTGCTACTGAAGTCGGGTCGGGCTCGGACTGGCAGGCTCTTGTTGTTCTCCTGCAAGAAGACGTCGAGGTGAGTCATTGACCTCTCCACGTATTTTCTGCTGGTTGGACGTGTCTGATAGATTCCGACAGCTCCACGAGAGAAGATACTGGTTCGCCCGCAGGTTATCCATGGGAGATGCGAGGAACGTGAACGTCTCTCAGTCTGGGGCCACGCAGAGGGGCATCGACAAACAAGGATGTTGGTGGGTAACCGTTCCGGCTTCAAGGCGGAGGGGCACCACATGTCGAGAGGGCGGGGAGCGGGGGCGACCGGGATAGAAGTAGCCTGAGAAGCGGAGGCGAGGAGGGCAGTCCGGAGACGGCGATCCCGGGTGCCTTTGCTGAGACGGGAGCGACGGATTCTCCTACCAGTCATACGGCTGGAAGAAAGGACAAGGTAGGGAAAGAGAGAGAGAGCAGGGACACGAACGCAAACTGCCACGAGAGAGAGAAAGTGAGAGCGAGGGGGGGGGGCACGAAGGCAGACCGCGAAAAGAAAAAGTAGAGGAGGATGGGTAAGGAGAGAGAGAGAGAAGGTTGCAGAATGAAAGACTGCGATTGATTTAATGTTTTATTGGCTGATTGGCTAATTTGGTTGCGGAGCTTATGTCGAGCACTGTCCTACCAAATAGTCGGGAGAGTCGCAATGCCAAGTGACGAGATCTGCTCGTGCACCGGCTTTTATGGGCGACAGTAGCGAGAGCTTGAGCGAAGAAGGGAGCGGCTACTGGTCCGCTGATTGGCTGAGACTCTTGGAACTGGAGACGCAGCGGAGCGGTGGGGACACCGTACTCCGTGCCACCTTCCGTCGAGCTCGCGCGCCTTGCGCTATTTACATGTAATTTCACAATGTTTAATTAAAAATTAAAAATACTTATAATTTATATTTTTAATTAATATTCCGGGAAAAGAATCTTAGTATACTAAAGTCTTATTCTACGTTGAAAAATGTTACAACTATTTGGAACTGAAGATAAATGCAAAATAACCTATTACTTTAATACTGTTTATTTTGAAAGTAGCGCATATAAGCGCATTTCAAATCCTATTTCAAGATATGCAGAAAATTGTTATGGCGCATATGAGCGCATTTGTGGCGCAATTCAGTGGGCAACAGAAAATCTGAAAATTAAGAAATTGGGAAAACGGTATTCAAGGTTCGAAAACTTTATTTCCTCGTATGACAAATAAGATTTTTATTCACATAAATGAGCTCCGATTCCATTAGACTCTCATAATCGAAATTTCTAATTGAAAGGAATAAATAAAGTTTTCAACAATAATATCCATGCATGATAATATTTCCTGGTGGAGCAAATTTTTACAAGAAAGTACAACATTTCTACAACTGTAATTTTGTGTTAAAACATGCATTTTTTTGTAGAAAAATGTACAAAATGTAAAAAAAAATACAGTTAAATACAAATACCTAATTTTTTCTTGTATTTTCTTGTGGAAAAGTAAAAAAAAATGACAATACAGTACAATTTTCTAAAATTCAAAAATTTGTATAACTTTTTATAATTATCTTTTTTACTTTGTTGTAAAAATCTACAAGGTATGAGAGGAAACTACAGAATTTTACATTTGCTTAAATTTGGGCGTTTGAAGTCATTGAAGTAGTTTTAATTTTACGTAAATTATTGTATAAAATTACAAATTTGAAAAAAAAAACATTTTACAAAATTTGAAATATTTGGAAACTATTCTTAATTTAAAAATAATTTGAGAAACTAAAGGCTCTTATGCAATTCAAAATCCTATTCAAATATTGTTTCAATCTAAAATATGCCATTTTTAACCATTTAATTTGAAATTTTTTGATCAACGATTAAATTTTTTTGAATATTTAGCAATATTTTTTTTTTATTTAAGATAAGCAACAAGTTTTAAGAAGATCCAAACTTGATTTGAAACTGGAAAAGATTGAGAAAAATAAAGAACAAAATTTAGATTTTTTAAGATTTCGAAATAAAATTGTAAAGCTTTCTAAGGATCTGTAAAGGTTCAAAAAAAAGTTTTAAGTTTACTGGGAAAATCTATAATGATGTTTTATTTTGAAAAATTAATTTTGAGAGAATATTTTGAAAGATTACATTTTTTTGAATGACAAATTACAACTGAACAATTATTCATTTGGAAGATAATCGAGTAAGTTCAAAATATACTTCGTAGTTTGAAAAAGATTCTAAAATAATTTAAAACGTGAAAAAATTAATAAATAATAAGCTTTTTAAATGTTTTCAAAGGTTTTCTATGAATAAATTTTGTTATAAAAACTTCTATAAACACCAAAAATAATTTTTTTGATTGAAAATAAATTTTAAAAGAAGATTTCATAAGATTTCCAAAATTTTCAAAAAAGAATCTGAATGATTTTGATTGTTTTTTTACTTTTGCAGGATTTTCAAAAAATTATAGGAAAAATTCGAGTTCGAAGATAATAAAATTATTATTAGATTCCTAGAAAACTTTACAATGATTTTTTTAAAACCAATTTAGAAGAGAATATTTAAAATGATTCCAAAAAAATTCTAACGTTTAAATTAATGTTTCTAGCTTGCAATTGCTTAAAATTATATAATTTTGAAAATTTATAAATTTTTTGATTCATTCTTCAATTCGTAGCACTGAAAATAAAAGCGTGGCTTATACTTTAATTGCACAATGTATAAAATTTAAATTTTGAAATATGCAGCTTAGCGGCTTTTAATTAAGACATCCTGATAAAAAATTTTCGTTGTAATTTATTGTATTTATTTGTAGATTCCTGTGAAAATAGTTTTAGTTTCCTGTACTTTATTGTAAAAACTATTCTACCAGGGTTTATCATATTAATAATAAACCAATAGTAAATTTGTTATAAAAAATATGTTTGATCAGGTAAATTCCTATTTTCTAGAAATTTTATGAATGCTATAAAATTTCGCAATAGTAAAGAGAAATAGCGAGTGCGCTTAAGAAGATTTATTCGAATTAATTCCGTATTTTTATTGTAAATATTGTTCGCATGATTATGGATGATGAAATTTTCATCTTGATGAGAAAATATTCGCTGCTTAAGAAACTTACATTATAACGGCTTTATTTTACAACTTTGATAAAAAAGTAGGATTAAATTTCGTATATATAATGCGCAAAAACTAAAGGAAAATTCACTTATTAGTTTACGCTAATTAAAAGTAAATTCTTTGAAAATTTTTTAACATCAACAGCAATGCGATTTTTAATTTTATTTCTGTGCTACTATTTTTACGATTGTGCTAGTGCTAGTTCTAGTTCTAGTAACACAAATATGATTAGGGATACACCTATTCATACAGAACCAATATATCCTACCTTAGAAGAAGCTGAAGGTGAGTTTAAGAATATATTTCAGAATAAAATACGAAGTATTTTATATATTTATTTATATATTATATTTATTTATATATTGTCTTCCCGAAATTCGGCACGAGTAGTCAAATATTTTTCACATTTTCCCTGGTGGAAAAATTTTTACAAAAAAGTACAGAAAACTATTCTCACAGGAATCTAAAATAAATAAATTACAACCAAAATTACAGGAAAGTACAATTTTTTTCTATTATTGAGACAAATTTTGTACTTCTTTTGTATTTGTTGTACATTGTTGTATTTTATTGTAGTTTTAATTTTCTTCAAGAACTTACAACTACAAGAATCTACAGGAATTTACAAACAAAATTTTTTTCAATTATTTTTGTTTTATTATTTTATTTTTCATTTCTTTATTTTTAAGAAATAGTAGAATATTAAAATACAATAATGAATAATGGTTATTAACAATTTTTTCACTCGAAGTTATAAAAACTGAACCTCTATGGAATAATTTTGAATTTTCAAGTTTTAAAATTAAAGCTTAAAAAAAAGTAAATTCAATTTTTCAATAATTTACGTGTTTAAAATTAAAGTTTTTAACACTTTTTGATTGGAAATTTTTAAATTGAAAACTGTTAAAGTGCAAAATTTCAATTTTTATACATTTTAGTTTAAAGATTTATAAATTTCCAAAATTGTAGCATTTTAAGCAATTTAGGGCTATAAACATTAATTTATACATTAAAATTTGTTTTGAAATCTTTATAAATATTCTCTTGAAAATTTGTTTTAAAAGAACCATAAAAATATTTCCCAGGAGTCTAATAATAATTTTTTTATCTCGGAACTCAAATTTTTCCTGCAATTTTTTGAAAATCCTGCAAAAATAAAAAAATCATTTTTTCAGAATTTTGATACCAATTTTTTAATTATGTGAAACCTTTCGAAACGCTTAAAAAGCTTATAAATTTTGTGTTCGAGATCTTCAAAAATCTACATTGTGTTTTAAATGTTTTGAAATCTTCTCATGTTTTAAATTATTTTAGAATCTTTTCAAAACTTCTAAATATATTTTGAACTTAGTCGATTACTTTCCAAATTAATAATTGTTCAATTGTCAGTTATTATTAAAAATTGAAAAAAAATCTTTTTAAATATTCTCTCAAAATTAATTTTTCAAAATAATAAATCATTTTAAATTTTCCGAGCAAACTTAAGAATTGTATTCTTAAACCCCTTAAAGATCTTCGAAAAGTTTCAAAATTTTTTTTCGAACTCCTCAAAAGTTTAAATTTATTTTTTTGTTTTTCGAAATCTTCTCCAGTTTTAAATTAAGTTTGGATCTTCCCAAAACAGGCTAATTTCTTTTGAACTCACGCACATTTTTTTCAAATTGATCCTTGTAATATTTGAAACTTTTGTGAAATTTTTTGAAATCTTTTGACATTTTTATGAAATCTTTGATATTTTTGAGAAAGGTTTCTTCAATCTTTGTTTGTGAAATTTTTTGTATATGTTTAAAGTTATTGAAATATTTGCAATAGTTTAATATCTTTAAAATTTTTGGAATTCTTGTATTCTGTTGAAATCGTTATGAAATTTTTATGAAATATTTGAAATATTTGTGAAAGCTTCCTTTAATCTTTGTTTGTGAATTTTTTTATATTCGTTTGAAATTATTGAAATATTTGCAATAGTTTGAAATCTTTGATATTTTTGGGAACTCTTGTATTCTGTTGAAATCATTATGAAATTTTTATGAAATCTTTAAAATATTTGTGAAAGCTTTCTTTAATCTTTGTGAATTTTTTTGTATTCGTTTGAAATCATTGAAATATTTGCAATAGTTTAATATCTTTAAAATTTTTGGAATTCTTGTATTCTGTTGAAATCGTTATGAAATTT
>JAABKJ010007545.1:212605017-212901375 GCA_011634705.1 Andricus grossulariae | reverse complement strand
TTATGAAATATTTGAAATATTTGTGAAAGCTTTCTTTAATCTTTGTTTGTGCATTTTTTTGTATTCTTTTAAAATTATTGAAATATTTGAAATAGTTTGAAATCTTTGAAATTTTTTGAATTTTTAGGAACTCTTGTATTCTGTTGAAATCGTTATGAAATTTTTATGAAATCTTTGAAATATTTGTGTAAGCATTCCTTAATTTTTGTTTGTGAACTTTTTTGTATTCGTTTGAAATCATTGAAATATTTGCAGTAGTTTAAAATCTTTGAAATATTTTCGAAATCTTTTGTATTAATTTGAAATCATTTATATAAAATATTTTGAAATCTTAGAAATCTGGTTCACTATAACTTTTTAAAAATCTTTTGAAACTTTAAAAATCTTTGGAAATGTCCGATATTTTTGTGAAATCTTTGAAATCTGGTGTACACGACTTTTTCAAATTTTTGAAATGCTTACAATCTTTATCAAATATTCGACGTCTTTGGGAAATTTGTGTGAAATCTTTGTCAAATCTTTAAAAATATTTGTAAAATTTTTCTAAAATTTTCGTCTATGAAATCTTTTTCATTTATTGAAATTATTGAATTATTTGAAATCTTAGTGAAATATTTTCAAGGGCCCTAGACACCCTACAGATTTTCAAATTGTGAAAATCAGTGTTCTTAACTGGAAATTTCAATAATCAATTTTTGGCAGAACATTGCTTGTTTTTTGTGGAAAATTCAAGTATCAAATTTTTCTTTGAAAATTGATAGTCTTCAGTTGAAAATTCAACTGAAAATGGTTGTACTCTTTTGTAGAGAATTCGTATTTTTGACTTGAACATCGATCAATTAGGTTGACATTTTTTGTCTGTGTTGACTAAAAAATCCTTTTTAGTAAAAAATCCAACACTTTTGTTGGAAATTCATTGTTTTAGTATTTGGTATAATAGCTATTAAAGATTATGAAATTTATTTACAGAGCGGTGCATTATAAAATCGTATAGGCTTGCGTATGGCTACAGGTATATGTGTAGACACCTGAATGAAAATAATATGGAAAATCATTTTGCTTTACGGAGTCAGGCCAGGAGTAAGTACATTTATTTCCGTGAATATTTGTAAAAATCAAGAAATATCAGAAAAATTATCAGTTTGTTATTGAAAAAATCTGATTGATCGCTGGATAGTATGGTGGTCCAAAAATGGATTATAATTTTGTTTTCTTCGAACTTCCATGCATATCGCACCCAAAGTTCGAATCCACAAAAAAATAAATTTAAGAAACATTGAAGACCACCCAGCTGGAAACTTATTGACAATTTCCTTCAAATAATTTTGTTATTTGAAGGCTTTTTTCGCTATATATTTGACTATTACATGTCTCTTTTACAGCTCTCTGCGTACAAGGAATAGACGGAGGATTTAAATGTTTTGCTGCCATACCAGTAGAACAAAATCAACTGCCACAAAAATGTAAAGCATTTTATCCAAGGGAAGTAGAAGAACAACAACACAACAACTTTCAGTATTTCCATTTCTAACATATATTTATATATATGCTTTGTGTAATCCTGATATGTATACAATTATTCATAACAGGAAAATAAAAAATCTTATTAAATATAAAAGTTTTGTGAAGAATTTATTTTCTGATCAGCAAGTCTGAACTCCCAAAAACTATAAATATTAATGATTTTCAGTTCAATATTTCTATAATATTATGGAAATAGCTAGCTATTTTAAATAATAATCAGCAGAAAGAAGATAAATTTGCTTAATGTAAATTAAAAAAACATCAAGGGATTTTTAAGGGCTTTCTTGTACTAAATTTCTATTTATTCTCCTTCACGTGTCTTAAAATACAAGTTTTCCCTTTTTTTGGCAGTTTTTAAAAATAATATCCATAAATATTATTTATCATATTAATTATGAAAAACTGGTAAATGTGTCATTAAAAATATGATTCACCAAGTAAATCCCTATCTTCCGTGAATGTTATGAGTGCTATACAATTTCGTAATACATAGCGAGTGTCTTAAGAAGATTTATTGGAATCAATTCCGTATTTTTATTGTAAACATTGTTCCCATGATTATCGATGATGAAATTTTCATCTCGATAAGAAAATATTCGCTGCTTAGAAAACATGCATTATAACGGCAACATTTCACAACTTTGATAAAAAAAAGTAGGGGTAAATTTTGTATATATAACGCGATAAACTAGAGGAATATTCTCTTATTGAGTTACGTGGATTAAAATTAAATTTATTGAAAAGTATATTAACATTACAAGCAATGCGATTTTTAATGTTTGTCTTTCTGTACTACCTTTTTTACAATTGTGCTAGTGCTAGTTTTAGTTTTAGTAACACAAATATTAATGATTATAGACCTGTTTATAGAGCACTAGAACTTATGGCCTTAAAAATAGTTACGAGCGAGTTTAAGAATATATATTTTATGAATAAAATACGAAGTGTTCTGAAAAAATGAGAGCATTTTTATAAAAGAAAAATGGCCAACTTGGTTGTTAAATGAGATAATGATAAAAAACAGTTTTCTTGTTGATATTTGACTGTTTCTGAGCTTTGAAAAATATTTTGTTGTTAATATATCAACTATAATATCTACTTTGTTTTATTTTAATAAATAGACCATATGCGTTTTACCCAAGAACGATACTTTTATATTTACAAACACTCATACGTTAAGACTCGGTTTGAATGAAATGTCTATTTATTCTCCTTCACGCGTCTTAAAATGAAAATTTTCCATTTTTTGGCCAAACTCTGCGACATACAAAAAAGAGTCCAAAACCTTTTTTTTATTTTATATCCTTCAAACATTATTTCATAGAACTCATTGTTAGGATAAAAAATTAATAGCGTGTAGGATAAATTTGAAATTTATTGATAAAAAATAATTAATCATAAGCATTTGCATCGGATGCAAATAAATATGAGTACAAAGAAGGGTATATAAAAGTGTGAATAATATAATTGATCATATGTACGCCTAGATTTTTGCGGCGTGTATAATAGCTAGAGGAGATGGCTCGAATTTGATATACCAACTCCTTTTCGATGGAAAATGGGTGTGACGTCAAAAGGCTCCACATGCCTTTCAAATAAATTTGTAACTTTTTTCGAAAGTGCCCTCTGCATGGAAAATAACCCATATAATAAATATAATTATATATATATATATATATAGGCAAGATCAGCTTTACAGATGGTGTTGTAAAGCATAACATCTCGCTTGCTGTTAAAATAGTCTCGCAACTGTATAAATTGTGATTCACATAGTTTTCTGACATCTACAATGCCCCTACCTTCTCTATTTCGTGGTAGAACTACCCTATCAATCGCCGAATTACTGTGATGCATTCGGTGCTTCGTCATTCCTACGCGGATGATTCTGTTTAATCGTTCGAGGTTGGTGTTCGACCATTTGATGTGCCCAAAGGAGTACGTGAGGACAGGGATGGCATAGGTGTTGATTGCCCTGGTCTTGTTTGCCGAAATAAGAGAACTCTTCAGAACCAATCTGAGTTTTGCAATGAAGGCAGTCGTTAAGCTTTTCTTAACTATCGTATGCTGAATACCCTTTGATTCGAGAATACCCAGGTATTTATATGACTCCCCCTCTGTTATTGCCTCGATGTCATTCTCGAAATCGTTTTCTAGTTCTGCGGTCCCTAATTCTCCTCTGGTTAAATGCACTGTCCTGCATTTATCTAGTTCAAACTCCATGTGGATATGATTGTAAAACTGCTCTGCGACATCGATCACTTGCTGCAGTTTCTGGTCCAAACTAGCGTATAGCTTCAGATCATCCATGTGTAGAAGACGGGTCATTTGATGAACATCCTCGTTATCATGTATTCGGAACCCATGAGACCTGCTATTTAGTGTTTTGCTCAGTGCGTTCAACACTTAACAGAACCATAATGCACTGAAGGAGTCTCTTTGGAATATACCCGTCGTAATGCGTATGGATCTAGTTATCCTTTTTGTTCTTCTGTAAGGATGTCATTCTCGTCGCAATGTGTGTATACCTTATCTGTTATGATAGTTGTAAGACATTTATATATTGTTGAAAGACAGGCTGTCGGTCGGAAATCAGATGGATTTTAAGCGTCCGGTTTTTTTTGGCAACATATAGGTAGTACTCTGGGGCATAAAGCCAGGCATCAGATCTGGTTTTTTGATGATCTTCTAAAAACACCATGCCAACGCAGGATGCACAATAGTCAGGTACTTGTACCAGAAGTTGTGCACCATGTCCGGACCTGGAGCTTTCCAGTTGTCAAAACCGTTGAAACATCTATAGCTGTGATATTAGTCAGCTCCATTTCGGGGTTATTGCTAGCTCTTGACTTCTAGAGGTGGAACCACGCAGAGTATAAATTGCTTCTGTTCGTTTTCCCCCAAACACCCGACCAATAGTTAGTCAAGTCGTCCAATTGAGGCTTGTTGGTGTCTTGCTGGTTGTTCCGTTTTGCACTCAGTTTACGGTAGAACCTTCTTTCATCTGCCTGAAAGGTTCGATTTTGTTGCCTTCTTGCACTACTTTTCATGTACCGACGCAGTCTAGCAGTAACAACATCAAGTCTTTGCCGTTAGGCGTCTACAAGCTCATCCAATATTGCTGGTGTTGATTTCTCGATGTAACGAGGGTAGATGATTTGAGTAATATGGTATATCAGCTTTCTGGTTCTATTTCCTTTTTTTACTGAGTAAGTCGACCCAATTTGCACCTTACTTTGCTGACATCCATATCCAACCTCATCTTCTACCGTAGATCTCGCTTCCTGTCTGGATGTGGTTCTAGTGGATCCAGCACTTGATGTTCATTATCCCTAGCACCTATGCCTTCAGCTTCAA
Source organism: Andricus grossulariae (assembly GCA_011634705.1). Taxonomy (NCBI): domain Eukaryota; kingdom Metazoa; phylum Arthropoda; class Insecta; order Hymenoptera; family Cynipidae; genus Andricus; species Andricus grossulariae. The sequence continues at coordinate 212,896,497 of JAABKJ010007545.1, read as the reverse complement.
TCAGGCCTTCGTTGTCCACATCTTCCAAGGGAATTTCATCAATAGGAAGCTGCTGTTCCACTTCCATTTCAATAGCAGTTATATCAACAGCCGAAATCAATCTGTTTACAGATATTGAGCGTTTTTTATCTGCTAGATTCTGCTCTTTTAATCTTGTGGCTAGTTTCGGGTACTCAAGTAGGAACAGTCGATGATGTTCTCTTCTTACACTTTGCCCAATTTTCTTTGCCAACAAATAAAAGCGCATCACATCTCTGTTCATATGGTATGTCCATTTTAATCGTCTTTTCGGTTGTTGAACTTCTGCTTCTGGCACTCGTTGTATTAGGCCGTCTACCTCTAGAGGATGTGGTGGTGCTGGATCATCACCAGGTTGAGAAAGAACATCAATTGCCGCTGCTCGTTCATGTAACGTGGCTTCCTCTAACTGATGTTCATTGCCGTCGTTTTTCCACACCAAATCAACCTGTTGTTTAATCTCCATTGCTCGATCTTCTGAGATGTGTAGATTAGTCCTAATGTCCTGTACCTCAGCGGTAAGATCTCTTAGTGTGTCTTTCTCTATTGGAGGATACTTTGCATTAAATTTCGTTTTGAAACTGTATCCTTTTTCGCGTGGGGTTTCAAACTTCGCACTTTCATAATAGAGACGGACCAATTTCTTATTCATTGTAGTATCTCTCTTGATGCTCACCCACGGTATTTCTGTTGAGGTGGTTGACTGTAAATAGCTAACTCTGGCCAAAGCATCCTCAGCAGGCACAGTTGATGTTTTACTGCTTACCGCATGTCGCAAATGTTCTTGCTAGCCAGCTGTTTGATTAGTGAGATCTGCCTGACCATCTCGCAGCTCACCATGAACACCGTCCCATATGCTGTGGCTCTGAACACAAGGAAATCTCTGAATTCAAGTAATTCGAAGAATTAAAAGGAGTCCGAAAATTTAAAATGTTCAAGTAGATCGCGGAATTCAAGTATCTGGAGTGAACCGAAGAATTCAAGGAATTCCGTGCATTCAAGTAATTCGAGGAATTATAGTAATTCGACGAATTTAAGTAATTGCGAGAATTCAAGTAATTCGACTAAATTGACGAATTCAAGTAATTCGATGAATTCGAGAAGCGATCTGAATTCAAATTATTTGAATAATTCAAGTAATTGTCTAAATTCAACTTATTCGCAGGATTCAAGTAATTCAAAGAATTTGAGAAATCAGAGTAATTCGAAGTATTTGAGTAATTCCCTGAATTCAAACAATTCGAAGAATTAAAAAAATTCGGAGAATTCGAGGAACTCTCTGAATTCAAGAAATTCTCTAAATTCAAGGAATTTTCTGAATTTAAGGAATTCTCTAAATTCAAGGAATTTTCTAAATCAAAGGAATTCTCTAAATTCAAGAAATTCTCTGAATTTAAGGAATTCTCTAAATTCAAGGAATTTTCTAAGGCAAAGGAATTCTCTAAATTCAAGAAATTCTAAAATTTAAGTAATTCAAAGAACTCAAATAATTCGAGTGAAGCGAACACTTCAAGTTATTCAAGTAAATCGAATATTGCAAGTAATTCGAGGAATTAAAGTAATTCGCAGAATTCAGATAATTCAAGAAAATCAATGAATACAAAGAATTGAAGGATTTCAGATAAGACTAGGATTTTATATAATTTCGTGGATTTGAGGAATTCAGCAAATTAGATTGATATTAGGAATTTATTCAAAAAATTCAGATATCAACGATTTCACATAATTTAGGGAATTTAGGGAGTTCAAGGTATTTATAAAATTAGAGGAATTTAAGGAATTCATAGGATGGTATTCTTATGCGTAAACTCGAAAATAGATTTTTTCAACATTGATGTATCGAATCAAGTTGAACGTAATTATCGGAATATTCTTCTTTGTACCTGAAGCTACTGTTTTTATCTGAAAGTCCTATTTATACTTGTATTGTTGTTTTTATTCAAATCAGCTATGTTTTGAATTGATTCATATTGAAAATTACTATTCACCGAAACTAATATGAGCGCCGAAACTTTATTTTTCATCGAAAAACACTATTTATACTTAAACGTATAAGAATAAATTTCTCACCATCAAGAAATATTTTGTTGCAAAATTTTTCGCATCTATTTCTGTATATAATAGGATGTACCAAAGAATTGTTGAACCATCATAATTCTGCCCCTATAGCACTTGCTATCGGCGTCGTAATACAGAGTCTTTGAATAAATTTATGTTTTAAGAATCAATTTAAGTAACTTCAACCGCGAAAATTAATATCTTGAGCTAATTTTTAAAGCATATTTTTTATCATTTGAGTAAATGAAAAATTTAGGATTCTGTCATCTTAAAGCAAATCCTTCCAAAGAACTCAAAATATTCACGAGTTTATATTCAGGTGAATTTGATGTTTTAAATTATTCCAACCAAGCCTATTCCGTATAAGCCACAGTATTCAAGTTATCAAAGAATGTACTGCTGCAATGATAAGCAGTTTCTTTTTGAAATAGTTAACTCACTGCCATTGTGCTGAAACTAATCAAAATTACGTCAGCCTTGGAAAGTACTTTTTTTCATGTTCTGTAACCTAATTATAAATATATTATAAAATGTTTATAAACAAATACAACTTTGGCATAAAACATAAAAAAATGTATTCTCTCAATATTTGTCCACATGAACACGTAATGTCTACCTAAGACATCTAATTAAGTAATATAATCATATATATAATCACAGTGCAAAAGTAATAAAGTTGAACATTGTACAAATATTTACATTTATTTCTATACCTCGGCGTAGGACTGCTCATTCAGATATTGCAAAATAAAGTACAACTTTTATTTATTATGATTACTTTATTATTTGTTCCCTATTTGCATTAAATTTTATTCTCAGCTACCATAAAAATGTATATCATTTCGAAAAATGTATATTATAACGATTCATAATATGCATTGGTATTATAACAGACGTATTTTCATTGCCTTGTTTCTATAATTAAAAAATGTGTGCATTCCATAAAAAAATATTTTTAATAATAAACATTTTATTGCAGCTTGGGTCGTTTTTCCATAAATTTCGTTCATTTATTTCCAATGTTATTTTTTACGATTAAAACAAAAACTACACATCCTATCAACAAATGATGAGTAACACATTTTCAGCTCTTTTTTAGGTAAATAACTTCCATCTATTTTTTTGTTGTTTACAAATCCAACTGTCTGGCTGAAAATTCATTTTCTCCTTGAAAATAAAGCTTATTGTTGAAAATTGAACGGTTTTCTAGAAAATTCATATTTTCGGCTTGGAAATTCAGCAATCTGGTAGGAAATTCAACTTTTTGTTTGAAAGTTGAACTAAATTGTTGAAAATTCTTTATTTTAGTTAAAAATTCATTCCTTTGGTTAAAAATTAAACCTTTTTTTAAATTTATCTTTTTGTTGAAAATTCGACCCTCGTGTTTAAATTTCACTGTTTTTGCTATTATATTTAAATATTTTGCAGTTGGAATATCAGCTATTACATCTTTTGTTTAAAATTCATGTTTTTAAGTTGAAAAGTAATTTTTTTTTGCTAAAAATGTAACTATTTTGCTTGAAATTCAAATGATTGTTCAAAAATTAATTTTCTTGTGCAAATTCATATTTTAGGGTTGAAAATTCAAGTTTTTTCTAGAAATGTCGTATTTTTATCTTGACAATTTAACAGAATTCAACATCTTAAAATAAATTTTTGTTTTTTATTGACTGAAAAATCTTTCGAATTGAAAATTTATCTCTTTTGCTAGAAATGTCATCTTTTTTGTTAAAAATTAACTTTTTGTTTAAAAATGAATCACTTTTGGTATAGGATTCAACTGTTTTGTCAAAAATTCGTCCGTTTCGGTTAAATTCAAATGTTTTTGATTTAAAATGAAAAACTTTTTTTGGTTATAATACCAGCTATCAAATTTTTTATTGAGAATTCATCTTTTTTGTTTAAAAATTCAATTGCTTGGTTGAAAGTTGAACTTATTTGTTAATTCATAAGAAGCAGCAAGATTGGTAAATTCACTATATAAAAAAATATTTAAAGTTTGGTAAAATTACAAAAATTGTAAGCTCTGTAACTATTTTTTCTCTCTCCTGTTTTATCTCTCTGTCTCTCTCTCTCTCTGTTTTGTTACGCTTGAGTGCACACCGCAAATCCCCCCGCCCCCCAACGCCTCTCACGTAACCCTACGGCGCGGCGACAATTCTCGAAGGGGCACAATCCAGGGGAGCTAAATCCGGGTTTCACTGTAGCTCACTATTGATATCGTTAACCTGTATGTGTAATTATTTTTCAAACCACCTGATAGTGACACAATCACTGTGAAGAATTGATGCACCCTTAAACTTTATACGTTTATTTTTTTTTTACAGAATTAAGTTCACAAGCAATGAGGAACAGCGCAAGATCAGATTTGCCATTTCGTAATCCTGCGGAATATATAGAAAATCTCAGCATTCCTGGGGGTAAACCAATAATAAACATTTATCGTCAATTCATTGCAGTAAAAACCATTGATCAAGTTTTTCCATGCTCGATAAGCGGGAGTATCACGATACTAAATCAACTTCCACATGACCCTGATGAACCTGGAATAAAGTACAGTCCTCAGTACATAACCGAAGTTGAGTGGGAACAAGTCATTAGAAACCATGCTGGTGTCCAGAGAAGTAGATATTGGATGATTACAGCTGCTGAATTTACCATACGAATACGGCGGAATGCTCGAGAGGCCAGGACCTTACGACTGAGTAGGGCAACTACACGCATAAGCACAATGCATCATCAGGCCGACACGTCCGATTTTCATCTGAATCAATTAAATATCCAGAATTTAAGAATTAGGACAACTCATCATCAGGACGACACACATCATTCTCAACAGAATTCATTTAATACCCAGAGATTAAGAAGTAATAGAGGTAATCGAGGCGGAACGGTCGATAGTCGGATTATGGCTCAATATAGTGTTGGTAGCCCGAGAGTGATTAATAATAATAATTTCATTGATAATAACAATTTTATCAATCGTTATAATTATAATAATGATAATAATGTTCATACCCCAATACAAACGGCTGATTCTATTTCTAGTTATGGTTCCAGTCAATATCAAAACACAGAACCCAGTTCTCCGAGCATGGGAAGGTTAAACAGAAATCTATCGCGTCTTAGAATCAACCAAAATAACAACCAAAATTACAACAAATAATGTTAAACTGTGGTATATGTTTATTAATCGCTACTAAAAATAGTCAGGAATGTTGCAGGTCAATGTTGCATATGGAAAATACAAAAGGGATTAGGTTTTACGGCATTCCATTCTTGGACCCCCAATAAAGGGATCATCCCTCAAACCCAAGCTCTGACGATTTATGAGCATTTTCTCGTGAGGTCTGACTTTTCCTGACGATTTCTGTCGAGAAACGTAACAAAAGTGGTCAGAAATGGTCAGAAGTCCTGACTTTTTTGCTGACGATTCCTGACTTTTTTTAATAGGAATGATATGCGGTGTTGCGAGTATGTTAATCACATATGAATGTTGATGACCCATATCAGCAGCATACACCGATATTTTTTTTTCTTCCCACACAAATGTACAGTAGAAGTCCGATAAGTTTCTCATTTCGGGGCTGTAGAAGCGGAAAGTTTCAGGAATTGCGGAATTATCGGATGCCCTCTGTGGTAGCACGATATTCGGATCAATTAATTTAGTTTCTAATGTATGCCGCTGCTGCTTAATTAAATGGTTGGAGGGTCCTAATTACTTTGCTGGTTAGCGCGAAAAGTTACGATGGTAAATAAATATTTTCAGCTAGATGTACTGAATTGTAAGATTGACTATTATGTTAGAAAGTGTAACAATTTAATTAGTATTTGTTATTACTTCGAGCAGTAGTTAGTACACTGGAAGACTTTTTGTTAGATTTATTGATACTCTATCCATATTGAAAATTTAATTTTTCCGTTCGCTTTTCGCCTGTTTTTTCTCTTCTGCCTTTTTCTATCATGTCAATGTGGCAGATTATTAGAATACGTCAGTTTGACATCTTATAAAATTTCCTTTAACATGAAGTTATTCTCCTTGCATGGAAATGCTTTAATTCGAAGTTCTACAAACTTTGAAAAAATGAAATTAAATGTTTTTTATTTCGAATGCTTTATATTCAGAAGAGTTTGGATGCATTGATTATGTATTTAAATATTTAATTAATTGTTATAAGTTGCAACGTTTCGGTAAGGCACCGTTACCCTCAACAGGCGCACCATATGTAGAAGAACATGATAATTATTGAGAACTATATCTTATATAATATATATTGAGCATATTTAGAGGAGTCTGCTTACCAAGTGGATGAGGAAAAAATTCTCTGTCGAGATACAAAAATGTTCTAAGTCGATGATCATAATATTTAAAATTTAAGTTCGAAATGTTTAAAATGTTCAGAGTTGGTGATTTTCATCATAAAAAAAATAAATAATTGGAATTAAGTAATCAGATGTTAACGAAATTATTTGAACTTGATTGAATTAATAGGTAGAATTGTAATTACTTTTGTTGATGACATGCTATGTACATCACATGATACTTCACAACATCTACGTCATTTGGAACTTCTTTTTCAGCGCCTGCAGGATCATAACGTGACTGTTAATTTCGAAAAATCCCATTTTTTTCGTCCCGAACTAAAATTCCTGGGGCACATACTAACCCCTCTGGGAATGATATCCGTTCCAGCAAAGATTAAAGTGATCCATGAATTTCCCACGCCAAGGAATTTGAAGAAATTAAGAGGATTTAAGTTAAATTGAGAGGATGGATTTGGGACCTGGAAAAAGAAGATGCGTTCAAGAAAGTCAGAAGGTTATTCCGTAATTTCGTTATCCTTACATATCCTGATCTAAGCAAGCCTTTCTATCTTCAGCCCGACGCCAGTGACGTAGCACCAGGGGCTGTATTATATCAACTCGATAAAGATGGGGAACATCTTCCGATATCTTTTGCCAGCAGGACTCTCAAAGGATCTGAATTATCATACTTCACCACATAAAAAGAGTTTCTATCTATCGTTTGGGCCCTAATGAAATAAGGATCCTATGTGTTGGGTGGTAAACCAATTATCCGCACAAACTACAAGGCACTCACATTTCTTAAAACCTACAAATTGGTAAGCGGAAGACTCACTCGATTGATCATGGCGATCCGAAATTATTGGTTTGAAATACAACATTGCGAAGGAAAAAGCAACATAGTCGCAGATACTTTAAGCAGAATGCCTTCGCATGAATCAGGATATCCGTTCGATCTGAACGAAGAAAAAATTTTCCTATACACATTGGCAAAAAGACCTTCATCTGAACTACAGAAGCGATTGAAAAACTTCATTCAAGAGCAAAAACAACATCTTATCCTACAAAAAAGGTATAAAGAAATTAAAGAAGGAAGAATAAAAAAAATTAAGATCTATAAAAGCCTAATCTACCTAACAATCAAAGGGGGAAAGAAACTTTGTCTAACCAAAAGAATTATCGGCAGCATGATACACGAATGCCATGAATTATATGCTCATGTGGGTGCTCAAAGAGATTTCAGGATGCTGAATGAGTATTTTTATTATCCTCATTTTTTTAAAACAATTAGAAGAAGATTAGCAAGTTGTGACTCGTGTCAGAAAAACAAAGTCACCAACCAAACTTTTTATGCAGAAATGAGAAACTATGCTCCAAAAAAACCTGGATGAATCCTTTCAATCGATTTTTATGGACCTCTGCCAGCTTCTAAAGGCGGTTTAAGTTTATTTTGTCCACAATCGATGCTTTTAGCAAATAAGGTAAATTGTACCCAATAAGGAGAAGCACAGCCAAGGCAGCGGTAAAAAAAAAATCTTCTACGATTATGCTCAAAAGTTCGGAAAACCCGAGAAGATAGTGCAATTGGATAAGAATCATAGAAAATTGCATGAACGAAACCCATAATAAAACAACGGAATTCACCCCAATCGAAATACAGCTGAACAAAAAACCGAAAAGAGCATGGAAAAAATGGCTTAAGCTGCCTCCACTATTTCCCAATATTGCTCATGAGAGAAAAATTGAAATGTCCTACGAAAACATCATTCGCAAAGGAAAAAAAAAAGGGCGGAGGTATTCAACCCGATCCACAAGATTGTTAAACTGAAATTCGGTGACAAGGTCCTGCTAAAAATGTTGAACAGTTCAGACAAAGGAAACAAGATACTAGCAAAATTTCTACAAATCTACGATGGACCGTTCGAGATAAAGAAATAAATCAAACCGGGCACGTTCATCCTGTGGGACCCTGCAAAAGGAGAAGAAAGAGGGATGTACCATACACAAGATTTCAAAAGATACGTCAGAAAAGAAGAGGACAATGAGGCCAAGGAGTTAACTATAAAATAAAATGTAAAAATATTTTGATAAATTTCAGAAAATTGTGATTATTTAAGCGAAAGCGCTAGTAATGCGGAAGAATCAAACATTTCGGGATCAGTCGGTTAGAAGATAAAAAATTTAAATAATAAGTATATTTATGTAAAGCATGAAAACCTACACAAAGTATATTTGTAATATGAAGTTTGAAAAGAAAGAAAAAGAATAATCATAAAAAAAATAAATAAAATAAAAGAATTAAAAAGAGGAACAAATACAAGGAAAAAAATACAATTACCTACACAAAAATGAATACCAAAAGAATACAAGAAAAGAATAATACAAAAAGAAAAAGAACACAAGGGAAAAGAAAAAAAGTGTAGATTTACATAAATGAACAAAATAAAATATAATGAAAATAAGACGTAGGAACTAATAAATAAATAAAATATAGATAAGCGACGATTACACGAGAAATAAAAAAAAAAATGAAGTGGAAACTACCACCAGCGCCAATGTATACATTAGGAAGGACAACATTAAGATTCTCTAAGTATGTAATACAAATTAAATTTAGTATTCGAATGGCCTTCGATCTAACAGGATCGCGTTTGAAAATTATAAATAGAAATTTTACAAATGTCGGACCGACATCAAGGACTTTTTAAATTATTTTTCAGACAACGCGCCTTGAAAATGTATCCACAACCAATCAAGAAAATGGTCGATGAAGGGTCGCAAGCTTACGGGCGCATGATGGTAGGGGTCTTAGCAAAATTAAACATCAAAAACAAAAATAGTAGTACGAGTATATCGGACAAAGCAAAGCATACGCAACAAAACATAACAGCGACAAGTTCTAAAACAAAAAATATGGGAACTCAAAAATCTTCTCCATGCGATTTTTGAGTAATGCTCTCTGGTAATCATCATAATTCTCAGTTCATGTAAACGAATAAATTAAGTGTAATTAAGAGTTGCAAAGAATGGAAATTCAATTGGATTTTTAACCCGTTTAAAATATGGGAACTCATCCAATGAGTTATATCGCATTTCAAATCTAAATGGAGCACACTTTATAACTCGCGGAATAAAACTTATAATATAAAAACAATCCTGGGCATTCACAATTCAAAAGCAAATTAAAATTAGGGAGGTTCGTGAAAAACAATGTTTAGAATCCTAAATAGTGGATAAAAAGCCAAACCAAATCAGAGAGAAACCTTCAAAAATCGCCTTTCGCTTTGGTGATCCCACATTCTTCTTTTTATAACGTTAAATTATTTAGAGTTGAAATCTTAATCATTGTCGCTAACAAAATCTTTCAATTCAGATTTAATATTCTCTCAAGATTGGTGCCGATGTATATATTCGGGACCAATTTCTTGAACAGAGAAAATTAAATCCGTCGAAAAATCAATGGTTGTAGACACGTTTCTATAACTAAGATTTATCGATACAGTTGAATTTAGAATTATCAACTAAAGTAGATAAAAATGTGGATAATTGTTGAAGATAAATAATCTGAAAAGCTCAATAATGCTACAAGTTGCTCACCATTATTTTAAAGTTAGAATTATTGAGAGGTTATTTTGAATGTAACTATGAAGCAACTATTGCAGTCATTATTTTATTTTTAAGAATCAGTTTGTAAGCTAAGTAAAATTGGTCATAAAAAAATATTTAAACCGGTAAAATATTATTCAGTCTTATCACAATCGGTAAACTTACTGTCACCAGTGTGGTATTCAATTGTTTCCTAATGACTCTATAGTATTTTGGGTTTAAATGTATATTGTTGCGCTGTTCTTTTCTTCTAATTCTTAAAAATCGTTTGGTTTGTCCAACATATGTTTTATCACATTGGCATCTCAGTCTATATACTAAGTTATATTGTTCTAAAACTTCTAAATGGTCTTTACCAAGGGTTACCATTTGTCAAGTTTAGAGTCAATGCGGAATACTGTTTTAATGTTATTGTAGTCATTCAATAAACGTTTTGTATTTTCCAGATGTCTCCTTTGAAATTTATAGGAATGATTTTTATTTTATTTTATTTTTATTCTATTTTGTTTGAATTTTATTAATTTTAATCTTTTTGCAATATTTTTTTCAACGAATTTCTTCGGATAACTGTTATAATAAAGGAGTTACCGTATAATGTTTAGATTTTTATTATGAAAAATGTTTTTTATTATTTCTATTGTGTCGTCTGGATAATTAAATTACATCACTTAACTAATATTCAGAAATAGATCCTCGTTTTTTGTTCGAAAATTATCAGAATAGCTAAGAAAACTTAACTATACTGATTTTGCCGAAGCGGAAGTTGAGGAAAAACATAGAGAGAGAGAGAGGTGATCAAATAAGTTGTGATTATTTTATTTAAAACCTAATTTGAACGGATTTGTTTTCGGTGAATACAATTGGTGGAATTAAATTAATGAGTCCCGTAGTGACTGATCAGATTTCCGAGTATTTGGTTCTCCCAGGATAAGACAGCTTTCAAGGGAAAAGGCAAGATTTCAATGATTAACGGATGATGAATGAGGTTCCATCAATTACTGATCTCCAGATAAATCCGGTGTTGAATTCGAGGCAGCCAAACAGATTCGAGACTTTATTTTGTTAATTTCAATTCATCACACCAATTTACACTTGAAACATAACTGGTTGACTAAGAACAAATTTTACAGTTTGATTTCAGTAGCGGGTTGAATCTAATTGTCTACCTTGACTGACATCAACAAATATGGATTTTCCAAACCTGTACAGCAACGGAAAAAGAAACAAGCTGACAGAGCCCACGGCGGTTAATTGACAAACGGAACTAAACTGACGACAACCGAAGTACTGGATGACGACTGACTTACTGAATTAACGTCGTACCGGATAAGATAACGGAGAACAGACTGAGTGGATGAGACAGCGGTATCAGACTGAACCTAACAATGATTAGTTCTATACATGACGGCGGACGGAAAACTGATCTTCAATAAACTAACAACGGACTTAGACTGAACTGGGACGGAACACTAGCGGAAAACGACTGAACTCAGACTGAGCGTAGGCTGACGGCGGACGGAAAACTGAACTGATGAGATGGCTGTATCAGACTGAACTGAATCTGGCTATTTTCGGGATTTTATGAAGACAAAAGCCATCCCCAATAGGTGGTTTGAATATCGTGCTTAAACCAATTCAAGCGCCTCCAATTTATCTGAAATGACCCTTTTTATGTAGCTCAAGCACGTATACTTACCTTAATAAGGGAAAATTATTGATCGCTAGACAAATTGGGTAAAAGTGACGGGACGTCACACTATTTTATGGTTAAAATAAAAATTAAAGAGTATACCTGAATATTTTTGACAGAATATTTTTTGATACTAATTTGTTTTTGAATTACCATTATAGTTTGGGATGATATGAATTGAATTGTTCAATGGTTTCATGAATTTCATCACTTGGGATGATGAAAAAAAGTGCGATTTACGTACGTGTAATAGACTGGTATTTTGAATTTTGATTTGTTTATGATTTATACTTCCAAGTCCTGAATTAAGATATCAGCCGATGTCCCTGAAATCAAAGAGTTCATCGGGGATCAATATGTTTTTTTATAAAAAGTGTTGTCAAACTTAAAAAATGTTTACTACGTTGGAAATTCACTATGAATTCTCAAATTCTTTTGCAACAAATTTTTTGTGGGTTGATATACGCCGATAGCCATAGTGGGCGACAGACGAAGGGAAACCTTAATATTACGTCCCTGACGATTTTCAATTTAAAAAAAAATTGTATGTCAATTTTAAACTCAATTTACTTTGGCGCACTTTTCCTTTAGGTCTCTATCTGAATATCCGCCTATTTTAATTACTCATGAAAATATGACTTTATCCATAATGCATTCTGTTAGTCCATGTTTGTCCATTCATATAAAAACACATTGTGTACGGCTTAATTATTAAAAATGTAGTTAAATCACTATATTGGAGCCTCGGAATTTTGAGGTTTCAATTTTAAAATATGTCATCAGACACTATTTAAACCACATTAATTACAAATTTTATCTTTTTATAAAACGAAAAAACATGTAAATTGGGTTCACTCCAAAAAAAGATGAGTTTTTTTTTATTGGAAAAAAGACCAAAAATTGAAATGTCTTGGATGATTTAATTTATATCGATACAGGTAAATTCTGAAAAAAAATTTCTTTACAATTTTTGTTCATTATAAATGTATTACATCTACGTAAATTATCTTAACTTATAGGTTATATATTACCTTCAAGAAGGCCTGCAACAAGGTCGAAACGTACGTTGGTTTTTAATAAAATTGACAAATAAAGCATGATTCTTGACAATTGAATCAACTATTAATTTTAATGGACCATATGACCGAAATAACACATTCATATAGAAACTTTTAGTTTCGAAAATAAAACAATCAAGTCAGAGCTAACCTGCAATCGCGTAATAGTTTTAACGAACTACAATAGAGGCATATCTTAGCTACTAATCTACAAACACATCACAGTCTCTAACCTAAATGTTATTTTTCTGTTAGAACAGAATTCAGGGGGAAAGAGACATGAAATTTTGTCATTAGTTTATGGTGTTTATATTTCAGCTGATCAAGACTCAGATTAATCAAACGCGTCTGAAGTTTAACGGGATTCGCAGAAGACTGAGCCTAAAGCAGAATCAAAATCAATTCTAGAGAATCATCTTGATGAGGATGTTCTGAATGTGATTGGAAATCGAATTCACGAGGAGAGGTCCTTAGGTCTCGCTATGCATGCGGACTTTGTTGCTCATCGGGAGGACATCATCAAACAAGGCCTACCGTATTACAATCAGAAGGAGTTGATCTAAAAACATCGGTCTCCGTCAAATTGTCATTTGATTGATTCTTCCAAACTAAATGCAGGAACAAAGGTAGCTTCTGAGGATAAAGATGCTGATCTGAAAAGAGATGGACGAATAGTCATCAAGCAAGAGAAAATAGCAGCTTCTCTAGCAGCCATTGGGCAGCCCTATCACTCTTATCTGACAAAAGAGAAAGACCTGCAGATGAATTAAAGTTAATAGAGTACTTAAGCGTTGCAAGCAAACTACTCGCTGATCTACACCCTGACGAATCTGTTATACGTAGAAGCTTGGTCTTGAATAATGTCAACGTCTCCCTTGAGGACACACTACAAGTAACGTATATTGGTAGCTTCTTTTTCGGCGCAACACTCGATGAAGCCCTGAAGATGGTGAAGACATTAGAAAATTTGACAAAGGAATCAGGAGCCAAACTCGAAACCAGGTAGACAAGCAGCCAAAAAAACCAGAAAGTCCTGCCCCGCACTCGTGCCGGGGCGTCGGGCGGGTAAACAAAGAACTATCGAACACCAAAAAAAATCGGGATCAGAAGCCTTCTTACAAATATAGACCACATCAGCATAAAGAACCGGAACCATCTCGGAAACGTCACTAGCTCCAGAAAGTAATATATCTGGTAGAGTTTTTCGATTTGAGTCTAAGTGGAAGAAAATCACCGTTTCAAAATTTATTACCTTGTCCAAAAGATTGGACATCAGAGGAAAAACCTGAAGTTTCTCAGATACTTCAGTAACTGCTGAAAAAAGGTGCTACTGTGGAATGCAATACAAAACAATACCAGTTTATCTCTGATGTTTTTTTAATAGCAAAACCGGACGTATGAGTTAACATGCTTACCATTCGGGCTTTGCACAACGCCTTAAGTCTTCACAAAAATTCTACAACTGGTAACTTCATATCTACGAGAAATAGATTTTTTAAATCAGTTATTTATTCAGACGGTTTGTTAGTGTTTGAAACATCTTATGCTGAATGCATAGATAACATATCAGTAACCGTATCTAAACTAGACGAACTGGGCTTTGTAATTAATCTTCAAAACAGTCCAATGATCCCAGCTCAAACTTGTAAATACTTGGGGTTTATTTACGACTCAAAGGAAATTATAGTTCAGCTTCCGGATACTAAACGTAATCAAATAATAACCGAAGTCAATAGAATTCGTCTAAATCAAAACATAAAAATAAGGGAGTTCGCTAGAATTGTAAGTATTGTGGTGTCTTGTTGCCCTGCAGTAAATTATGGTAGGGGTCGCACAAAAGCCTGCGAAAGAGCAACATTTTGACCATTGTTGAAAGATAATGATAAATACAATGCAAGTTTAATGATAACGTAATCATTACTAGAATATTTACATTGGTGGAAACGTATAGGAGTTTATTGTAATAATCCATTAGGAAAATTTGAATTTGAATTGGAGATCTTCTCAGATGCCTTTTTCTCTGGATGGAAAGCGTTTTGTAGTAAAAAAAAAGCTCACGGATATTGAAAGAATACGGGAAAGTCAAATCTTATATCAAAAATTCAAATCGTGAAGTCCCAAAACATTTTCGGGTCTGATCCATATTTAAGGTACTACAGTGCATTGAACTTGCATGTAGGTGAACATCTAGTTGCAAGCGTAAGTGCAAACCCGAAAATAAATTTCTCCTACGGGGATAACTTCATCTTGCTTTGAGCATTGAAAAAGAAATAAATACGATCACTAATGCGTTTGTCTGTTTAAATCAAATGGGCTCAAATTTTTTCGAACCGTAAACTGTGCAAAAAATCAGATCCTGTATTTAAACATGATCGAGATAAAACATTGGCTCGTCGTAATTCGGTGCATGAAAAAAAAAATTAAATGTAGGCTATGTGCTCTGAAATTTTGTGAGAGTAGAATAAATAATTTCTGTGAGCCTAGATAATTTGTGCATTATTTGAAATAATCAGTGACCGTCCCTGATTGATGCAGAATTCAACAAAATGTTTTGAATTCTTCTGAAAACATAAAATTCTTTTCAACAGTTTCGAGATTCATCAACTTTGGTCGACGTAGACTACCTCTGAATTAATATTGACTTATTTTTGTTTAATTCTACAAAAGTCTTTGAATTGAATTTAAATATTTAAAAAAAAAAAAACTTCACTAAATTCCTCTCAAATCGTTAGAATGTACATTGAATTATTGAAAATTTTTTCGAGTCTTTCAAATTCTGCAGAATTCTTGCGATTTCTCAGAATCATGCAGATTTAATAAAACGAGTCAATTCAAAGATTTATACAGAATTCTGAAAAATTAAAAAAAATGTGTGCATCCTAGACCATTAGCAGTTCACCCATCGACGAACGTTGCTAAATTTGGAAGTAGTTGAAAAGAATTTCATGTTTTGGGAAGAATTTAGAAAATTAAAAATAAATCAAGTAATGTCTTTAATATTTCCAGGGATTTCTTTAAAATCTTCGAAAGAATTCAAAAGATAACATGCGAAGTCCAAGAAATCAACAGAATTTTGCAAAATTTAAAAGACTTGAAGGAATTCATAATAATTTAACATGAATCCTGAAGATTTTAGAAGAATTCAGAGGATTCAAAACATTTGCTTCAATTGCACGTTAATCAGGACCGGTCAATGATTATTTGCAATAATGTACGAATTATCTAGGTTCACTGAAATTATTTGTTCTACGCTCACCAAATTTTGGAGAACCAAGCCTACATTTTCATTTTTTCCATGCACCGAATTTCAGTGAGCCAATGTTTTATCTCGATCATGTTTGAATAAATAATCGATTTTTTGCAAAGTTATTTCACGGTTCGAGGTCACACGCACACTTCCAACTAGATGTTCAACTACATGCAATTTCAATGTCGTATAGTACCCTCAATGAGAACCGGACCCAAATATGTTTTAGGACTTTTCGATTGGAATTTTTTTTCCTATCCGCCATTACAAAAAACGACAATATTCCTGGGGCGCCCTGCGTAAATAGAATGGGAGAAGTTCAGTTTGAAAATTTGAATAATATCACAAGGCTTATCTGAAATTGGTGTGAGAAAAGGGAAATTTGGATTTTGGCGCCTCACATTCCATCAGCTATGAATAAAATAGCGGATGAACAATCACGTCGCCTAAAACCAAATCCCGAAATCGAACTGTCCAATCTTGCCTTCAGAAAAATAGTTAGAGCATTTGGTACAGCCAAAAATAGATCTTTTTGCAAATAAAGAGAATGCAAAATGCTCCGAGTATGTTTCTTGGAAGGAAGATCCTGACTCAGTGGCTATCGATGCGGTCACAATCTCTTGGGCAGATTATTTCTTTAATGGATTTCCACCCTTCTCATTAATATTGAAAACCTTGCGAAAAACTAGAGGCGACAAAGCTGAGGGCATCATAGAGGTACCAAAGTGGCCATCACAGCCATGCTCTACACTATTTAAGACCACCCTAATCTCAGACACGGTTCACATTGAAGCAGAAGACAATGTTTTGGTCCCCAATAGGAAGGAAGAAACTTTCTTGAAGAAAGTTACCCTGGTGGCTGGTATCTTATCTGTTTTTGAGCTTAGTTCCAGATATTTTAGTTTTCTTATCGGAATTGTTTGACAACGAGGCAGCATGCAGTTCAATAAACTAATATGGATTAGCGATTCCATTGGTTGTTGGATCGAAGATCGCCACAGATCACAGAATGTTACGATTTTTTGAAGGCATCTCTAAATTGAGTCTCTCGTTACTGAAATACGATTCAACATGGGACCCTCAAAATGTGCTTACTTATTTTGTTGCGTTTACGTCAAATGAAGGACTGTCGTTGAAACAATTAACGAAAAAACTTATCACCCTTCTGGCATTAATAACGGGACATAGGATGCAAAGTTTAGCGAAAATTGAAACAAGTAACATAAGAACAACGAAAGAATGATTTGAGATTAAGATATCAGATTGCATCAAAAAATCTGGACCAAACAAAAAACAACCGTGCCTGGTCTTGCCCTATTATCCACAGAAGGAAACAAATGTGTACTGCCTCCTCTGCACTAAGATGCTAATCAGACAAAACGAAAGCCCTTAGCCTTTAGGTAAAAGATTCTCTTAACGACAGTGTTATAGACACAAAGGTCTTTACAGCACATTCAGAGCGACATGCATCGACTTCTGCGGCGAATAAAAACGGAGTAGAAACTCATGTTGAAAATTCTACAATTTAATTTAAGTTTGACTGCTACAGATGCTTATTCGAAAGCAGTTTTGAAAGTCGTTTCATAAGTCAATAAAGGTTTTGTCCAATATAAACCTTTGAACATCACTGCATAGTGCAGAACACGCGCTAAGCATCTACATTTTCATGATGAGGAAGAGGCGCCAAATACAATTTAGAGATTAAATGTACTAGCCTGTAAGTGAAGATCTATCCTAATGATATGAAGCACCTCTTCCAAGGTGATCACTCCCATCCAATGTTATTCCCATCTCTTATTATAATCATAAGACCCAAAAATCGTTTCGGCGATACTTTAAGATAATGACTCTTTACGTCAACGCGGAAAGTAGCGAGGTTCACACATTTTTTTCATTGAGTACTTTGAACAACGTGGCGATATTGGCGAAAAGTAGGCGTACTACACTTTGATCACTTCGGAAGAAGGTGCTTCATACAATTAGCTTCGAACTTTACTCACAGGTAAGTTTGTTCAATCTATGAATTATTACATTCTCATCATTTATGATTAAAAAAGTATTATAATTGTCGAAAAATTGACATCACAGTTTTTCAACGCATTTCCGCGTTTTGAGACCCCTTGAGGTCTGTCCGTCCGTCTGTAAATACAATTATTCTCCAAGAAATGAACGGATCAAATCGAGCTTTGGAACACTTTTTTTAGGTCCTATAAGAAGGAACGAGGTCGTTAACCAATATTCCTTGACCAACAGTTATGGTTTCATCCATTGAAAATGCTATCCAAAAATCAAATATTTCGTTTTTACGCGAAAACACAACAGACACGTGAAAAAATTAAGAGAAGTGTTAAAGCTCTTCAAAATATCTACAATTCTTGTTTCAACGATTTGTCGATATAACTCGCTTTTTTTGTTAGTTTTATGAATCCAAAATGAATAAGTAGAAAATTCTAATTTTACGTCCAAATGCGAAAGACAAGTAACAAACTTTTGAAGAAGAATATGGAAAAAAGTCTCCAGAAGTAATTATAGCTTTTGAAGCTCCTAAACATTTTTTTGAAACTATTTTTTGATAGGTTTTATTATCTTTCAAAAAGTCCTACCAATTTTGTTTCAACCATTTTTTGATTGTACTTTTAATTTTGGGTTTGTTTATTGAGAATACTATACAGAAGATCGAAAATTCAATTTTCGGACCAAACGGCGTGAGATAATGAAAAAATGTTCAAGAAGGAATTGCAGCTTTCAAAAAGTCTTACAAAATACAAAACACTAAATACGTAGAAAATTCAGCATATGAAGACGCATATAAATACTGGGATTTACAAGTAATGTTAGTGATAAGGTTTCATTCGAGCATTTCAAGTGTAATGAATTATTATCCAAGCGCGAAGCATGAAATACGTAAATCTGTCAACAGTTTGACATTTGACATTTCAAATTAATATTGTAAGTGAAAACCAATTAAAAGGATTCCTATTAGAAGTTTTGAACTAGTGATAATTTAATTTATGCAGTTATGTCATGCGAACTTTGTCAGTAAGGAAATCTTATATATTTATTATATATAATATTCATTTATTATACGAGAAGCTATAGGCTCTGGAAGCTACGATCATGGTTCCTCAAAGCAACCAATCCCGAGACAACTGGAACGTATACTTCATCCACTTCTGCTCCTTCTGTCCTAGAAGGTAAGCAAGAGCGGGAAATTCAGGCGAGATAATATCGTGCAACACTGTTTCTTGGAGGCAGGCCTCTAGCCTCAGATGAACTCACGCAAAAGACAGAAAAGTTGGAGATGAAGGTTTCACCTCTGGATACTTTTTTAGAGCTACCAATCTATGAAGAATGGTATGAGGAACAATGCTGACGGACCAGATGAAGTGATCCCAGAAGAACAGCCTTTTCATCCAGTTCACGATGGAATGAGCCTTTCCCCTGTTGTTATTCCTCCTTTGCCAAAATATCACCATCGGCTGGTACCGAGAATTCAATCACGCAAATGATCTTGGTCTTCAGATCATGTAGGACAAAATCAGGCTTCGTAGCACTGATACGTTGAGTGGTGGAAAATGAGAAATTCCCGTAGATCGTACACTGATCATTCTCCACGGCGGACTCGAGTTCCCCCTGGACGTATGGCAAGACGAGCAATATATGAACACCATAGACGTTCCTAAGATGATAATATGACACTTTGAGAGCCTCATTGTGCCTTTCTTTGTGGCCATAGCATGCACGCTTTGAGCATCTACTGAGAACATGTCCAGGTGATTCTGGCTCTTTCTTACACGCTCGGCAGTTGGTTTTTACAAGATTTGTTTATGAAAGTTATAAACATTAATTTATTACAAAGATTTCTGATTAAATATCCAAAAGCTTCACACCTTATTTTTTTTTATTGGAAAAAATGAACTCTTAAAATCATAAAATCTTTTGCTTTCTTTATTTTGAATGATCATAATTATCATTATGAAATAAAATATTTGCATTCGGTAAGTATTTATAAATAAATTTCTAACAATTCTAAGTTAGTTTGTCAAGTGCAGTATTTTCAGTGTATCACAAAAGAATACCTTGATATTTCCTGTTTTTCATTTTACTTCATTATATTGCTTTTTAAATAAATAGAATAAAAAATCGGAAACATTCCTTTTGTTAGGAAGTTTATACTTTGTAATTAGAAAAAAGGAAAAGTGAGTTGTGTCGAGAAATTCGACCTGCAGCTCAATTTATCCATAAAAATCAATTCCTCTACCAAATTGGAACTGTGCGGTTAGTGAAATGCTAGGGAAATGCTCAAATACGGTGGCGACTACATACCTCATAGGTTGTGCATAATTGATAAAGTTATGTATCGAGATGGGAGAAGTTTCAGATGACTGGAGAAAAGCGATTGTCGTACTAATATACAAAGGAAAAGGAGATATCAGCAACTGCAATAATTACACAGGTACAAGCTCATTGAGTACCGTAAGTGAAATGTAGTAAAAAATACTTATTCATAGGGTAATGAAAATAACAGAAGAAGCGATATGGGAAGTTCAAAGTGGATTTATGCCAGGAAAATCATGTACGGATCAAGTATTTAGCTCAAAACAGGTCACAAAAAAATGTTGCGACCAAGGAAAAATGTTTGCGTTATATCCTCATGGCTATTTATTATATTCATGAACAAGTGTTTAAGAATGGCCCTCTGTCAATCTAAGACTAGCAAAGAATGTTGAGCAAAGTCAATATAAGGATAAAAAACATGAGCCTCAAAATTAACGTAAATAAAATAAAAATTATGGTGTTTGAAGGCAAAGTGGAGAAAACAATTTGCAACCTTGTTTCAAATGATGAGAGAATAAAGAAATTTGATAAGTACGAATATCTTGGTAGCCTATCCACTAGTGACGGAAAGATAGATGACGAGTTAGACATGTGTATAAACGAGGGAAAGAAAGTTATCAGGAGAGCAGGGCCCATCATCAAATATAAAAATATACCTTGTAAAGCTAAAAGGACAATACATAATTCTATATTAATGTCGACTGTGATGAACGGTGGCGAGATGTGGACCTATCGAGAAACGGTTAAGAGTAAATTTAACCCGATTAACATGAATTTCCTGCGCATGACATGCAACAAAACACTGATGGACGAAGTGAGTAACAAGATAATCCTTGAAGAATGCGGTATAGAGGAGACATTAGTTGACATATGTGAAAGAAATTGTTTCAGATGGTTTGGACATGTTAAGAGAATGAAAGATGAACGACTAACGAATCAAGTGTGATACTATTGGACCCGAGTGGCAAGATTCACATGATGACTGTGTGAGGCTTTTCACTCGGGGTGATCGCTAGGGAGATTTATCAGCAACCTGGGTCGGAGCAGTGTTGTGGAACAAAAATGTTATTTAAATCAATAACGTGGGAATTCTAGATTAATCTGAAACTCTGTACCCATTTCTTCACATTACTCGCTTCCTCGCCGAGAGACTCACGCATACCCCGAAAGAGAAATGGCTTAATGGTGTAATAATAAATGCTGGGTTGACAACTTGACAGGCAGCCTGTCGTTCCGCGTGGCTTGTGAGGTCGTGCGGATACAGTAAAAAACTATTATCTTCAGCAGACGCAGAAAATTATAAGAAATCGAAATATTTATGTTTGAAAAAATATGAAGGTTCACTTTTGTATTATTGGTTTGTTTTTCGAATTGCAGTAGAAATTTCATTCAATCATACCCTACACCTGTCAAAATAACTAAAATTCGATCAGCGGTTTGGGAGATAGTGTGTTAAAAAAAAATCACGTCTCAAAATTCAAAATCCTGTAACTCTCTGAATTTGACGTATTTTGAGAAGCAATTTTATTCATGAGCTTCACTCATCCAACAATAAAGTTTGACCAAGTTTCGTCAAAATCGCTTAATCAACATACAACTCTGATATTCAAGAAAGGAATTGACTCACAAGTTTTTTAGTATATAATATTTTTGTGTGTTTCAAATTTTTTCCATGAAAAATAATCTTTTATCTTTTCACAAATGCTATTAATAACAACTACCTTAAAACTAAAACTTTGTGAAAAGTGAGGTAACTCACATTCTTTGTTGGTTCCCAATTTCTTTGAAAACAAATATTTTTAAACAATGCTTGGTCTGTTTTACTCTACGATACCCAGTGAAAGATATCCATGCAGCCTAGGTTTAAGAAAAAATTATTTGCCAATTTCAATCGAGATAACACTGGACTGTTTTATGAAATATAAAAATTAATATCTTTGAAGAACAAGCTTGAATATAATCTCTAAGATAACGATCGCAGCATACATCTAATAAAGCAATAGAATGAGCACTAGATATACTTTCAACCAAATCGTTCATTAACGCAATAGTCAGTTTTTCCCCTAATTGCAAGACATGACGATCGCTTATACTAACTTCTTCACCTGGATTGTCATCCTTAATTCTATTGGTGAATATAATGATATATTATATGTGTAATTTTAAAAGCGTATTTCAGAATTCCACAAATAACAATTTGTCAGACGTAACCCACATTCCATTTCAATTTCGATTCTTTTAGAACCTTCAGTTGAGTTTGTCCGAAATAAATACGGATTTAATTTGTAATTATCATCCTGGAGAATAAAATAATATGTGCGTTATAAAAAATGGAATTTTAAAAACATTGGTTTGGAATTAGTCCGAAATTTGAGAAACAGAATGTACTTTGGGTTAAAGTAAAAGCGCAAATTTTTTCGCCTTAGTTCATATCATACCTATAGATCGGCGACGGATAGGAATACCCCATCATCAAAATTTGATTTATGGCATCAAGTGGTCTCGAAACGTAGCGATATGATAAGAACCCCAGGTGTAAAATTGCATACGATTCTAATATTTTCTGAATCATAAGCGATGAGAATGTGAAAAGGGTGGCATGCTACAATTCAAATATAGAACTTCTTACGCATCGGCATAAAAAATTTTGTACTTCCACAACATTCAGGATTTTTAATTGCTTTAATCATGTGATTAACATGCGCATGAAAACCTTAAAAGATAAATTAGAGACGCAGACGGTTTGAATTTGGTCTTTATAGTAAAGAGGCAACCACTTGCATTCTCAAACCTAGCCGCATTAGATTCGAATTCTATTTCTGTCGGACTGCCAAAATTACGGATTTCATAGGATATCCTTGATTTTTTTCGCACTTATTCCACACGTCAACGAATAAAAATTAAGTGACATGTCGAATTCAGAAAAAATTTCCAGAAACCGAATTCTGTCCCAAATCTCAAAGCACGAGAAGTTCGTAATATACAAAGGTAGTCAAAAAATAATTGAGACTTTGTTTCTCCTCGCAGAGTTAAGTTTACAGTTTGACTGTTCAGCTAATGGCGCCCCTATTCCTGGTGTTCATCGCAGCGGCTCATCTTCTTCTTCTGACACACAATATTCTCCAGCCAGTAATCTTGCTCCTATCGAGCCTCCTCATCGTTTCAGGTCCAGATCTCCTTCTGCCAGGGATATAGCTGCACCTACCACGCTCATTGCTTCTGATGACGGACGTGAATGCAGTCTTGACCAACTTGAATTCATTCGTCTTACTCCATGTAATAATCTGTGCCGGGTATTTGAGCTTCGAAGGTACACTTTTTCTTCAGATAAACCAATTAAAGTACTCATGGGACGGAGTGTCTATAGACCCATACCAACCCAAGAACAAATTGTATTATCTACATTTGATGGTGACGTCTTTGCAATATTAGAGAGTAGTAATTATTTTTCTGGAATATATACATATAGTTCTCACCATGCCAATAATGTACGGGCAAAAATCAACATAGAAAGCGGTACGATTATTGCATTGACCCCACAAGAAATCAGGAAATGTCCAGTAGGCACCGCACGCAAAATCTGTAAGTTTCATACAGTAGAGTGTGTCAGACAGAATCCTCGACATTTTTAATTAAATTACAAAAAATGTTCAACAAAAACAGAATACTTCTTGTGAAACGAAGCCGTCTTACAATGTTACAAGTAACTTGCAATATTACGAAATAATAATAAAATATTAATACAGTCAACTTTCTTTTATTTTACGGTTCACTTATTCTACACTCTCCTTATTCTCCACTCCTTATACACGCTTATTCTAATTTGCGCAGTTTCATAATCTCCCACCACAATTTCTGTACGGGTTGTACGGCCACGCCCGCATCATTGGGTGAGCAATTAAAAAAGAGAGGCCCGAAGGGCGGCAAGCCTTGAATTGCGTATTTTGATATACCTTCATGGGAATGCAGACAACTTCTTCGAGAAAATATTCTAAACAAAGAAGTCATGAATGTACAAATAGTAATATTTCTCGAATGTAGAATGGATTTTCTCAGCCAGATTCCATTCTTTTCTCGATTCACGACATTTTAGTGTCACGAAATACAAGCACCTGTCCGAAATTTGAGTTCAGAGTACCACTCACATGCAATTCAGGATATTTTATTTGATTTTGGTGACACTGAAAGAGCGTCAATCGACAAAAGAATGGGACATGACTGAGAAAATAGATTTTACACTTGGGAAATATTACTAGTGAGACCTTTATCACTTACCTTCACGTTTCGGAGATTTTCTCCAAAAAGTCGTATGCAGTTGCAGTAACATGTACTAACCTTCCTGACGGCTGAAATTTCCACCTATCGACGTCATGCCACAAAACTCACTATTCCGCCAAATATTTGCATCGTTTTTTGATTCTATAATATTGACAATATTGATTTTTAGTTGGCAAATTGTCGTACGCAAAAAAAAACATTTGAAAAACAATGATGCATGAAAGAAGACTAACGGACTGCGACTTTTTCAACTGCGCAATAAACCGAGACTGCCTGAAACGTTTTCACTTCATCATATTGCGTAATATACGCGACTGTCTACTGGCACACTTGGCCCTTCCGAGACGAGAGTCGCAACCGTCTCTCACCCTACGCGCTGAGAAACTGCGTGGGCCAGCAGAGAAGGAATGTTGAGTGTATTTATTTATATTATTATCGATTTCAAATCTCCCGCGCTTTTCAGTTGAAAAAGTTGCATACAGGCTACCCATCGATACAAGAACGGGACAGCCAATGAAAGTCGCTTGATAAAAAGAACCTGCCCACTCGCGGTAGAGGTGGGGGCCCCTCCAGTCTTAGAAAAACGGAACAGATACGTTTCAAGGCCAGTAGAATAAAAGAAAGTTGACTGTATATTCAAAACTTGGTGCCGATTATTCAACAACTGTGGCGGTGCCCCCCCCCCTGACTGCCCTCCATTACTTTTACGACCTATCCGGGAGCCTAAAGAATATGTATGCAAAATTTGGTGCCAATTAGTCAAAAAATATGTATGCAAAATTTGGTGCCGATTAGCCAAAAACTGTGGATTTGCATAAGCATCTTACATTTCAGGCCACTTGATTTTATATATTAGAATATATACATATATACAGTCAATGCTATTTTGCATTATCAATTAAACAAAAACTATTATCAATTAGCGATTTGGGTTGTCACAGGAAACATTTCTAGTGCCTAATCTTCACGTGCATAAATTTTCAAGTCGATATGTGCAACGGTGCGGCCGGTATCGAACCTCAACTGAACACATTTGAATTTTCTATAGTAGAAGATTGTCAAATGTTCAGAAAATTTGTATACCTATTAAAATCCCTATGAAACCCTTGAAAATTCTTATAAAGTTTAGGAAATTCTTTGCACTCCCATTAAATTTTAATAATTTCTCAATATCCCTTAAAATATTTGAAATAATATCAAAACTCGGTGCGCTTCTGTAAGTATTATATACCTGCTAAGGGTGTGAAAAAATCAATAAAATAAGAATTTTTTCTGACAATTATTTATTTAGTTAATTTTATCATGAGAAATATTAAGAATGGAATTTTAATTTTCCTATTTTGAACCTCAAGAAGCAGATGTTTTGTGAGGGGCTTGAAAAAACAGCTTTTTATTGTCCAATAAAAGGTCAATCAAATTTCATTTAAATTCATTTATTCAGAGTGAGTGATTGTGATTGAAGCTGGCACTGGGTGAACTCGCGTTTAACTTTAGTGGTTCTGTATTTCAGAGTCAGAATAACATTCCCGAATTTTGAGCAGTTTTCGTCTCTTAGTTGATTTTGAGCTATTCTCGATATCATCTGAAGGTCTTCTGCCTAGACAAACTTCAACGAATTGAACAGAGAAATCTTTAAGCAATCATTCCGCATTACTGGACCTGAATGTTGTTATGTTATAAAAAGCTTTTTTTCATTTTGTTCAAATGTGGACATGAAATACGATAACTTATCTTCGATTGCTTTCAGACATTCGTCATTGATAGTTTTCCTCTATCTTTATAGCCACTTGTGATCACGAAATCACAAAGAACTTGCTTCAGAACTCTGAATTCATTCATTGTTAGAAAAATGAATTATATCGAAAATAATGTTTTCGATCGAAACTTATGAAGGAATGATTTGAAACTTACAACTTATAAAACCCCATAGTATCAGTTTCTGTTGCGGAAACCAAAAAATAGATTTATTCTATGCGAAAGAATTACTTTTAGAATTAATTGATCAAGATAGTTCATAACAATGGGAAATTTTGTTGGATGTCAGTATATTTCGTAGGAGTTTCATTTTTTATGATGTAATAAACAGTTCAACAAGAAAGAGATTTTTCAAATTTGAAAGCGACTATTAAATGCAATTGTTGATCAGAATTGTTAATATAAATGAAAAATATAGTGAAATGTCAGTTTCTTCCATCAGAATTTTAATTCAGCGATAAAATGAACAATTATGTAGAAAAAACAGATATTTTCCATCAAATAATGACCATTTAATGCATTTCTTAATCAATATTGTTTATAACAGTGGTAAATATTGTTGATTGTCCATCTCTGTCATGGAATTTTCATTTTTCAAGAAAAACTAATGATTGCGCAGATAAAATGCATTTGATATATTAAGTGCTTATTTATTGAATTTGTTTATAAAATTTGTTTATAAAAATCAAAAAAATAATACTCGAGTGCTTGATTTTAGTTAGACATTGATTTTACTCGATTTAGCAGGGAAACACGTGATAAAAAGAGCTTCCAGACTTCAACGTACAGCACAAATCGATTCTGTTCATGAATTTGTTTATAACAATTAAACAGGATGCAGGAACTTTATCTAAGTTATCACGATTTGTCAATCAATTGTAAATCTATCAGGTTTTCACCTTTTTGAGATAATATCAATAACTGATACAGAACAGGCAGCTCAAATATGAAAAATTATGGTTTTTTGACATTTTTCAACTTAAATAATAAACAAACAGAGCCTTCTTTTGCAAAATTGGCCTCAAAAGACCTCTTGAGAATTTGACTAGCTTTAATTAAAAAAATATATATCTGACATCTGATAAAAATTGTAGGCTCTGGATCACTTTGAACCCTAATTTTCTAATTCGCCGCACTGTGCGTCGTCGCCAACGATTTTCCCTCTCGATATTGCCAGACTTTCCGGCGCTTGGGGTCAGCAGGACCCCACGATCATCACTGTGAGTACCTAATAAAGACTTATTACACTTAATTTCATTTATTGTTTAATTACTACACCTTGCAAGTACTGAAGTACAGAAATATATATTCTTGACATAACTTCATACACAATTCGTTCAAAAATATGTATATTTGTGTAAAATTCACGATTTGTACCGATTAGTTTAGGACAACACTGTCAGGTAGGCAGAATCCATGTTACATAATAGTTATCGGTTCTCAAGTCTGTAATTTGGTCACAAATTTCCAGCATAAACCAGAAAAAAATAAGCAAGGAATCAAGTCGATGTAATTACTTGGCCGATTTTACTTGAAACAGGCAATTTTCTTGAATATAAAATATAATAGAATCAGTGAATCTACTTGGATAAAGAATATGGGGCATTATGTCTCAAGTATATCCACTCAAAAAAGTCAAAGTGACTCTATCCAAATCAAACTTGGCAAAGTGAAAATTTCGGGACTTTCGTAGATATCTATTTCGGTGATTTTTAACTCTTCTTATGGTAATAAAAAAGATCTGCCCAGTAAAGTGTCGATAGTTATTTTCACGCCCTGTTAACTAATTATAAGCATATTTCAAATTAATAAATATTTGACCGCGAAAAGTAAAGGACAAAAACAAATTTGACTTTTTTAGGAAAAGGCGTACATTTATTTCAAAAGAAATTTGCGGCTTTTCCCTTTCAAAGCATTATGTTAAAAAAGTTGTATTTTCATTTTTTAATTAATTTAATTAAAATTATTAATTGATTTGATCTATAAATTAATTTGAATTTCAAAATAATAAAAAAAAATGTTACATTCAAAAATGAACATCAAAAATAACTTTGGCTTCTTTTTATAGAAGGACACTTTAAAAAAAATTGTTTTGTGCAAGAAGAAAGCTTCATGTTTCTTCTTCAAAAACCTCGTGTAATAAAAGTAAACTTTTATTTTCTATTATTAAGAGTAATCATTCAGAACTTTTGTGCACGTACTCAAGCGTCACTTGATATTTCGGAGCAATTACAAGATATTTTAGTCAATACAAAATTAAATTTCTCTTTTTGATGTCTAGGTTCTTTAAAAAAACGTAAGCTTTCTCTCTAGGCTCAACAGAAATTCAAAAAAGTGCCCTATCAAAAATCAAATTTATGTTTAGCGTCCAATTTGCAGTTCAGATATTCACTATTTTAAACAAATGGTTACCAATAATGAAAAGGGCGTAAAAAATATTGAAACTATACTATGTAAACCAAAATTCTAGCATTGTCCTTATAAGAGTTACAAATCTCTCAAACTCATAGTGTATTCTCAAAAACCATTCAGCGCTTATTTTTTATAAATAAAAATTAAAAATCCTACTCCTTTAAGCCGTAAACCATTTAAAGATTCCCGTCTGGGTAGTCAACGTGAGTAGACGTGTTACAGGTTCGCTCTGCGAAACCGGCTTCTAAGCTCGAGCTCTCAGCTTTGTTTATTTTTTGAAGCCGGTAGTAGCGCTGGTTTTTCGTTGTTATTTACAAAATGGAACATGGGAGAACAAAAATGCATGAGAGTAAAAATACGTAAAACAAAAATTAAAGTAAAAAAGGTTTCACACACTTTTGCTTTACATATCATAGGCGATGCATAATCAGCTTCAGGAGAGAGGGGAATAATTAGGAGTATTGTGCAAAACGTACTTGCGCGCTTAGTTTTCGACTCATAATTTATAAACGGGGAGTTTTTTCACAACAATTTATTGTAAATGCAGTTGCAACTTTGGCCTTTTATTTTAGCTACAAGAATGTCGCGATTTAGACACAAATTTCTTTTTTCAGTATATTTTTGTCAACGCGGATTGGAACATAAATGACTTAACTGGGAAAGGGACGTTTCGTTCAATGGGTGGAATAAAATGCGAAACTCCACCAAAATGACAAGGTCAAGATTGTCTTAAAGCAGAAGGAGAGATCATTATGAAGAAGAGAATATAACCGACGATTCGGTGTATTATTACGTGTGAAATATTCATTCTCAAGGTCATAATTTTGTTTAATACTCTCATGCTGCACTATCGAACTGACACTAAAATTATCTTAAGTTTAAGCAATAGAATAAGATAATGCTTTTTCAGACTAATATTTTCAACAAAAGACAAGTGGAGCGGGCTGACAGGGGAGACGACAATAATAAAAACGCATCAAAAAATCTACCTGATGTGTGGTGTGAAAATGAGTTCCCAGTGCTGAACTTAAAAAATGCATTGATACTTTTAAAATGTGTGTATGGCAAAATAGATTTATTGTTCATGAAAGAATATTTTTTGTTCTACAAATGTTCTTCCATGCATTTTTGTGGAAAATCTACCCTTTATAAATTATGAGTCAAAATCTAATCGCGCGAATACATTTCTCGCAACACGCCTAAATATCCCCCCCCCCTACTGGAGCAGATTACGCATGACTTATGGTCTGACAGAAAAAGTTTAATCAACCTTTTGTGTTGCCAATTCGATTTAAATTATTTTCATTTCTATCCATTTTTGTTCTCTGATGCACCCCTTCGTAAATAATACACAAAAACCAGTGTTAACATTTTTTTTCGTGAAAAGGCGGTGAGCCTAGACCAAGTGTTTTTGGTATGAACAGAAAATTCTTTAAACAAAACCGATTATTCATTGAAATCCCGAAAATTGCTTGTAACAAGTATGAAAAGTTATCGATTTTATTACTTGATTGAATGGATTTTGAAAAATAAGAAAAAATATCAAGTTCGTTCCATGTGTCCAGTGTTGATGTCTTACCGTCGGTATCGGCCATCTTGATAGTCGACGTCACAGCTGAAAAAACCTAATATTATATTTGAATCACAAGTGACCCGCAGTCAAATAAGCGCACTGCAGAATGTTCTGCACAGTAGGTCAACCCGCTACAGTTGGGATCGTCTAGGCAAATTTTCGATATTTCATTTGAATTACAAGAATTGTGTATAAAAATATATAACACTATTTCTGCGATCAGGCACAGGGGTCGCTTCCTGCCTGCACAAGACGTTGGAAAGAAGTAAGTGTCAGAACAACAGTATTTCTGTGACCAGTCACAGGTGTGCCTTCCCGCCTCTATGAGACGTTGGAAAGGGGTAGCGGTTTTATTAACCACATTTCTGTGACCAGACACAGGGCTGCCTTCAGCCCCCAGGCGACGTTGGAAAGGGGTAGGGATATAACCAACCTAATTTCTGAGACCGGACACAGGGGTGCATTCACGCCCCCAATATACTTTGGAAAGGAGTAGGTATTTGACCATCATTATTTCCCTGACCAGTGATAGGGGTACCTTCCCGCCACCACGAGACATTGGGCAAGGGTAGGAAGTTGACCAACCTTATTTCTGTGACCAGCCACAGGTGTGCTTTTACGCCCCCACGAGACGTTGAAAAAGGATAGGGATTTGACTAACATTATTTCTGTGGCCAGGCACAGGGGTGCCATCCCGCCTCCACGAGATGTTGGGAAAGTGTAGGAATTTGACCAAACTTATTTGCGTGACCAGTCACAGGTGTGCCTTTCCGCTTCCACGAAACGTTGAAGAGGAGTAGGAATTTGACAAACCTTATTTCTCTGACTAGTCACAGGGGTGCCTTTCCGCCCTCACGAGACGTTGAAAAGGGGTAGGGGTTTGACCAACTTTATGGCTGTTACGAGGCACATGTATTTGACCAACCTTATATCCATTGCCCATCACAGGGGTGCCTTTCCGCCCCCACGAGACGTTGGAACAGGGTAGGGATTTGAACACACTTATTTCTGTGACTAGCCACAGAGGTCCCTTCCTGTGTCCAAGAGCCGTTAGAATCGGGCAGGATTTTCACCAACCTTACATCTGTGACGAGACACAAGAGCGCACTTCCGCCCACACGAGACTTTGAAAAAGAGTAGGGATTTTTCT
The DNA here is from genome assembly GCA_011634705.1 of Andricus grossulariae. Classification (NCBI taxonomy): domain Eukaryota; kingdom Metazoa; phylum Arthropoda; class Insecta; order Hymenoptera; family Cynipidae; genus Andricus; species Andricus grossulariae. The sequence goes on along the minus strand of JAABKJ010007545.1, from coordinate 212,865,009 downwards.
AACATTATTTCTTTGAATGGTGACAGGGTTTCCTTCACGCCCCCCCTCCCAACACGTTGGCAAGGGATAGGGGTTTAAACAACCGTTGGAAAGGGGTAAGAAAGGGATAGGTAGTTGACCAACCTGATTTCAGACACAACTCACAGGGGCGCCTTTCCGCCCCAAGAGGCGTTGGCAAATGGTAGGGATTTGAACAAACTCATTTCTGTGACTAGCCACCGGCGTTTCTTCCTGTCCCCACAAAATGGTGGAAAGGGGTATGTGTTTAACCAACAATATTTCTGTTTCCAGCCATCATGAGACGTTATAAATGGGATGAAGTTTTACCTATATTATTTCAGCGCCCTATCACAGGATTTCTCTCCGCCCCCACGGAACGTTTGTTAAGTCTAGGGATTTCACCAAATTTATTTATGTGACTATCCCCAGGAGTGCCTTCATATGCCCAAGAGACGTTGGAATGGGGTAGGATTTTAACCAACCTTCGTTCTGTGAAGAGTCACACAGGTGGAATTCCGCCCACACGAGACGTTGTAAAAGTGCAGGGATTTGTCTAACCTCATTTCTTTGAATGGTCACAGGGTTGACTTCACGCCCCCACAAAATGTTGAAATGAGGTTGCATATCAGCCCCCTTGATAAGTTGGATAGGGATAGGGGTTAGAGCAACCTTACTGCTGTGACCATCACAGGGGTGCCTTCGAACCCCACGAGACGTTGAAAAGGATAGGGAATTGACCAAAATTATTTCTTTGACTAACCGCAGGGGTGCTTTCCGTTCCACAAAGTGTTGGGAAGGGGTAGGGGTTTAACTAGCAATATTTCTGTGACCAGCCACCACGAGATGTTGGAAAGGGGTACACGTTTGACCTATATTATTTCGGCGACCAGTCACAGGGGTGCCTCCCCACCTTCACGAGTCGTTGGAAAGGGGTAATAAAGGGATAGACATTTGACCAACCTTATATCTGTGACCCGTCACAGGGTTTCCTTCCCGCCCCTTCAACACGATGGAAAGGGATAGGGAGTTTGACCAAACTAATTTCTGTGTCGATCCCCGAGGGTGCCTTTCTGTGTCCAAGAGACGTTGGAATGCGGTGGGATTTTGACCAACCTTATGTCTGTGATCAGTCACAGGAGTGCGCTTCCGCCTACACGAGACGTAGGAAAAGGGTAGAAATTTGACTAATCTTACTAATTTTACCAGTAACAGGGATAACTTCTCGCCTTAGAACAATTTTAATTGGTGTACGTATTTTAGGAACCTTAGATCTGTCACACGTCACAGGGGTGCCTCCCTGCCGCCAAGAGACTTTGGGAAAGGTTAGTGGTTTGAACAAACTTATTTCTGTGAACAGTCACTGAGGTGCCTTTCCGCCCCCGCGAAGTGTTGGAAAGGGGTAGGTGTTTTAACAGCCTTATTTCTGTGACCAGTCACAGGGGTGCTGCTCGCCACCATGGGACGTTGGAAAAGGGTAGGCAATATAGCAATCTTATTTTTTCACCCAGATATTCACTATTTTAAACAAATGGTTACCAATAATGAAAAGGGCGTAAAAAAATATTGAAACTGTACTATGTAAACCAAAATTCAGGATCTGTTACACGTCACAGAGGTGCCTCCCTGTATCCAATAGACTTTGGGAAAGGTAAGTGGTTTGAACAAACCACTGTGTTGGAAAAGGGTAGGCAATATTGTAATCTTATTTTTTCACCCGTAACAGGTGTATCTTCACGCCCCAATATGACTCTCAAAAGGGATAGGCATTTGACCAAACTTATATCTGTTACCCGTCACAGGGTTTCCATCCCGCCCCTCAATAAATTGGACTTTGACCAACCTCATATCTGTGACGAGTCACAGGAGTGCACTTCCGCCCATAGGAGAGGAAAATGTTGAAAAGGGGTGGAAGTTTGACCAACATTATTTCTGAGATTAGCCACTCAGGGGTGCTTTTCCGCCCAACAAAGTGTTGGAAAGAGGTAGCGGTGTGACCAGCATTATATCTGCGACCAGTAACATGGGTGCCTTTCCGCCCCCACCAGACGTCGGAAAGGGCTGGAAGTTAAACCTTTTTATTCCAGTGACCAGGAATGGGGTGCCCTCCCAACTACACGACACGTTGGTGAGAGGCAGGCGTTTAAGCAATCTTATTTCTGTGACCAGTCACAGGGGTGCCCTCACGACCCCAAGAAACGTTGAAGAAGGGTAGGGATTTGACCAAACTCATTTCTGTGGCCAGTCACAAGGGTGCCTTCCCGTCGCCGCGAGTCTTTAAAAGAGCATTTGACTAACCTTAATTCGGTGACGAATCACAGGGGTGTCCTCCACCCTCGCGAGACTTCGGAAAAGTGTACCGATTTGAAAAAACTTATTTCTGTCTCATGTCGCGGGGGTCATATCCTGTTCCCACGAAATTTTGGAAAGGGGAATGTGTTTAACCACCAATATTTCTGTGACCAGCCATCACGAGACGTTGGAAACGGGTAGAAGTTTGACCTATAATTCTTCTGCAACCAGACACAGGGGAGCTTTCCCGCCCCCTTGAAACGTGTGAAATGGATTTCACCATCATCATTACGGTGACCAATCACAGAAGAGCATTCCCGCCCACACGAGACGTTGGAAATGTGTAGGTATTTGACCAAGCTTATTTCGATATCCAATCACAGGGGTGCCATCCCGCCCCACAAGACTTTGGAAAGGGATAGGTATTTTACCATCCTTATTCCTGTAATCAGGCACAGAGGTGCATTACCGCCCCAAGAGACATTGGAAGGAGGTAGGGATCTGACCGACATTATTTCTGTGACCAGTCACAGGGGTGCTTTCCTTCATTTACGAGACGTAAGAAAGGGATAGGGGTTTGAACAACCTTTTATATGTGACAGGGCACAGGAATGCCTTCCGGCCCCCAGAGGACATTGAAAAAGGGTAGTGATTTTACCAAACTTATTTCTGCGACCAGTCACAGGGGTTCCTTCGCGCCTCCACGAGATTTTAGAAGGGTGTAGGTTTTTCAACAAACTCATGTCCGTGTCCAGTCACAGGGGTGCCTTTCTGCCCCACGACAAGTTGAAAAGAGGTAGGAATTTTACCAACCATAATTCTGTGACCAGTCACAGGGGTGCCTTCCCGTCCCCATGAGAAGTTGGAAAAGGGTAGAGATTTGACCAACCTAATTTCTGTGACCAAGCACAGGGGTGCCTTTTAACCCCCACGAGACGTTGGAAAAGGGTAGGGAATTAACCAACCTGATTTCTGTGATCAGTCAGAGGGCTGCCTTCCCGCTCCACGAGACGTTTAAAAGAAGTTTAAATATCCTCATTTCTGTGATCAGTCACGGGCTGCCTTTCTGCCCCAACGTGAAGCTGGATGGAAGTATGTTTTTGAGCAACCTTATAGCTCTTATCAGTCACAGAGGTGCTTTTCTGCCCCAAAAGACGTTGGAAAATGATTTGACTAACCTTATTTCGGTGAGCAATCACAGGGGTGCCCTCCTGACCCTACGAGATGTTGAAAAAGTGTAGGGATTTGATCAAACTTATTTTTGTGTCTAGTCACATGGGTGCTTTCCCGCCCCCGCGAGACGATGGAAAGGGGAAGGAATTCGATCTTCCTAATTTTTGTGACCAGTCACATGGGTGCCTTCTTCCCCACGAGACGTTGGAAAAGGGTATTGCTTTGAATAACCTTATTTCTTAGACCAGTCACAGGGTTGCCTTCCCGACCCCACGAGACGATGGGAAAGGATTTGACTAAACTTGATTCGGTGACCAATCACAGGAGTGTCTTACCGCCTCCACGAGATATTGGAAAATTGTATGGATTTGACTAATCTTATTTCTATGACTAGCCCCACGGTGTCTTCCTGTCCCTAAGAGACGTTGGCAAATGCTATTTGTTCGAACAAACTTATTTCTGTGGCTAGTCCCTGGGGTGCCTTCCCGCCTTCATAAAGTGTTGGAAAGGGTTAGGGGGTTAACCAACATCATTTCTGAGACCAGTCACGTGAGTGCCTTCCCACCCCCACCAAAATATATTAATCGTAATTCTTGAATCACAAATCAACGATAAAGTCTGATGTATACTTAGAACGTTTCATCCAAAGCGTCAAAAGTCAAAAACTAACATAACATCTCTTAAATTAAAGCATGGTCTTACTCTATAATGCATGACAGTCTCTTCTGTTTGCTTTAGGTATGCTTTCTACCGGTAGCGATAGTATTTGCAGGTATTTTTATGTCCGTGTTCGTAATCAACGCAGCAAAATACAACAGAACACATCCCAGCGAACGGGTAAGTCTCATGCTCTTGGATTTGTCTATTCACTCAATTATATTTCTGAATACTCGTTACCATATGTTCTTTTCCCAGCGCAATTCTAAGAGGTCGACAAAAGCGAACACTTTTTGAAGTTGGACTTATCCAGTAAACCTCATGTAAATTAAAGTTCTTCAATTGTATAATTGCCAAACAACTGAAAAACAGAGATTGCAGGGGTTCTGTATCTTTTATGCTTGAATTTTTACATTTTTAAAGAGGATTTACATGTTGTTATGAGCCATCGTACTCTAAAGTGGTCATCAATTCTAAATTACTTAAGTCCTTCTAATTTTAATTTGCAGCAACAGAATCGCATTAACGCGAAGCAATCATATTGGGCACGTATTGCACATGCGGTAACACTCCCATTTTAGAGCACTTGTGATTAGGAGGCTTGCATGCACTCATTGCTTCCTGAATCTTCATATATCATGGAAACATAATATTATTTCGCGATTTACTATCTTGTGCTAAAGCTGTATAACTCTGTTTACTGAGGACGTATTCTAAATAGAAAGCTAAGGCTGATTCAAAAGTATGTGCAATTTGTTTCGTTTCAGAAGAAATATGTAATTCATTATTAGTGCCACTATCTCTAATAACACAGGTTCTTTTGTAATTTTAGCAGCTAATTCAATAACACGATCATATTTTTCTGCATAATTAAAAGTTGCTTAAGGTCGTCTACAAATAGTTGCTCCAAAAGCTTCTTTTATTTGATTTTATTAATTTCATTCGTTTATAATTAAGTATATAAGTCCTTTCAATTAAAAAAAAATCACATTTTAAGTTCGTTACATAATGCTCAATAATTTTAGTTATTTAGGAAATTTATTTCATGAAAAGAGAACATAAATAGTGTGAAAAGCATCAACTCGAAGTTTGAAAAAGAACTCACCATAGTTACTTTTCGCTTAAATGAATATGTTTATGAGTATGTGCAATTGTGCATAGATCAAAAACACTAGCAATACTTGTTTTTGCAATCTAATTCAACCTATATCGAAATATCTTCTGATGAAAGCTGTCCAAAAGGAATAACTCTTGATATGTATCAAGTTAAAAAATTGTTTATTCAGTCAGAGAAAATTTGACTATGCCATAATAATTGCTGTGGTATACTTCAGATTATAATTTTTCGAAAAGTCGCATGATTTTTTGATCTAACGATTTAAAATAATAGATACCCGAAAAACGCCTGTATAGCAAGTTTTAGTCAAATTTGTTTTATTTTCACAATTAGGATTCGCCATATTCGGTTCACTGTTTCAAATTTTGGTATTTTGACTTTGGATTTAAAATCAGCCACCCAAAAAAGTCCCGTGTACTCATTGTAAGTCAAATCGTTTTTTTTTTTACAATTTTGAACGGCAAAATTGGATTTAACATTTTGAATTCTGACATTTTTAGTACGGCTTTGAAATAAGCGATCCGAAAACCCTCAAGCAATAAATTTATGTAAAATGGATTTAATTTTTACAATTGATATCCGCATGCTCTAAGGGGGTATAACATTTTTCTGCACCATTTGGTCGGCCCTTGAGCGAATTTTTTTCAAATTAAAATTTTTATTTTTAAAACATATATCCTCATAGAAAATTTTTTGTTGCGCATCTTTTTTTCCTGTTGTAAAAATTTGTCACTTCTGTAGTTTCCAAAATAAATGCAGAAAAAAAAACATTTCTTAAGAAACCACGATTTTCAGTGTTTGTTCACTGCAACTCACTTTAAATCCCAGATTTTACTATTTTTTTACTTAAAAATTTCCGGACTTACTTATTGGACTACTATTAAAGTGATACTAAATCAAAACTAACATTTATTTGTATTAAGAAAAGTTAATAATTTTTTTCTGAACAGTTTTATAAACATTGTTTGAATATCTTGAATCGCAAATTCTATCGACATAACTTTCAGGTACAATAAACTTCTAGCGGATGAAATGTTTACTAGGGAACACATGAGTTTTCTGAAAAATTTTACATTAATTGGTCCAGCTGCTGAAAAACTATGATGCTTTAATTCTTTCGCTCGGCGTCATGAATGTAGCACTCAGCGACGTCTATGAGAAAAGTGATTTAAATGGTGTAATTGTTAATTAAAATAATTAGGAAAATTAGAGTTTCATTTATGTAAATATTTAATAGATATTCCAAATAAGTGCATTAATTTATTATAATGATATCTCGCGTCGAATAACCGAACGAGTCACATACGAGGGCTGTTTGATAAGTCAGTGACGTTTTGAATTTTTTTCGCAGTAACTTCAAATGCACCACTGATCCTGTCAACGCCACCTATGAATAGACTACTGTTGAAGTTTAAGCAAGCTGAATGATTAATTTTGTTTTTGATACCCATTGAAAGGCGAGAACCTCGTGAATGTTAACGAAAATGAAACAAAGTGAATTTCGTGTGCTGATTAAGCATTATTTTTTGCGTAAAAAACCATCACTCAAACCAAAAAAAGGCCATCGATTTGAATGGTTAAGAAGTGGTTTACTGAGTTCCGTTGTGTTCGTACCAGCACAAGTGACGCCGAACGTTCAGGTCGCCCAAAAGAGGTCATCACGCCAGAAATCGTCGATAAAATCCATGGAATGATATTGTACGATAGGAGAATGAAATCGCGTGAGTTGGCTGAAGCTGTAGGCACCTCAACTGAGCGGATACATCACATTTTAAGTGAATATTTGGACATGAAAAAGCTATCCGCGAGATGGGCGCCGCGATTGCTCACATTCGACCATAAGCGCAATCGTGTGCCCACTTCGAAGGAGTGTTTGGCAATGTTCAGCTGCATTCCGAACGATCTTTTACGTAGCTTCCTAACAGTGTGCGAAACATGGATCCACCACAACATACCAGAGAACAAGAAACAATAAAAAAAGTGGGTTTCTCCGGGTGAGCGTGCACCAAAGAAGGCCAAGGTGGGTACACATCGATTACCTTCGAAAGGGTAAAACGATCAATGGCCAATATCACTCAGAGCTTTTGGACAGATTCGATATTGATTTGAAGCAAATACGACCGCATTTGCTGAAGAAAAAAGTGCCGTTCCATCAGGACAATTTGGGTCGAATGAAGAGGTCATCACCAAAGCAAACGCCTATTTTGAGGGCCTTGAGAAAACCTATTATTTGGAAGAAATAAAAAAATTGGAAGAACGCTAAATTGAATGTATCGAGCTAAAAGGAGATTATGTTGAGATGTAAAACGCTAATTTGTAGCGAAAAAATCTTTTACTCGAAAAGTCACTGACTTATCAAACAGCTCTCGTATCACAGTAAGAATTCAATTTTCTAGTTGATAATGATAAAATTCTAATCTTAAACGGAGGTGAATAAATGACTTAGGCTCTATTCGTTTCCCAGTATTTCATTCATACTCATACACGCCACTAGCATGAAAGATTACATCGATAGGTTGGGCTTTAGAGTTTTCTCTTTTACAAGAAAGAGTCGGTTTTCGGAAAAACTTAGACCTGGCCGACGTGAGAAATCTCCCGTTTCCCGCATGGCCCAAATTGCTGATTTCTTTACTTCCATCAAGATTCCTTTCCTCTCTAGCTTAACTTTCATCTGTCTCCTTCTTACTCTGTTACATTTTTACACTTTCTTTTCTTAACCGAGCTGGGTCGAACGTTGATTAAGGCCTAGTAATTAGTTATTATTTATTTTGTTATTGTATTGTTATTATGATATTATTATTGTAATATGTAGTCAATGATATATAATATACATATGAATAATGATAATTATAATATTGATATATTATAATTTTAATAGTATAGTATGATATAGGAATAATGTAATAATACTAATGATTGATAATAGTATTAATAATAATAATTTGATAATATCGTTGTTTTTGTGAGAATTTTTACGCTCCGGAAGCTACGATCATGGTTCCATAAAGCAACTAATCGCGACGCAACTGGAACTTGTACGTCATCCACTTCTGCTCCTTCTGTCCTGACACTGTTTCTTGGAGTCAGGTCTCTAGATACTCTGGATACTTTTTTAGAGCTACCAATCCTTGTAGAATGTTATGAGGAACAGCGTTGTCGGACCAGATGAAGTGATCCCTCAAGAACAGCCTTTTGCATCCGGTTCGCGATGGAATGAGCCTGACGCTGGCAAGCCGGAATCTTGTTGAGTTGACTAAACAAAATAGTTGATTTTTTAATTAAAAAATATCAACTTTTAACAAAAAAAAATTAATTTTCGACCAAAATATATGAAGTTTCAACAAAAAAAAGATGAATTCTTAAGGGAAAATGTAATAGTTGATATTTCAACAAAAATGACGAATTTTTAACAAAATAGTTGAATCTTCAAATGAAAGAAATTGATTTTCAAACAAAAAAAAACTAGTTTTCTTCAAAACAATTGAATTAAAAAAAAACCTAATTTTTAACCAAATATTTGAATTTTCAACAAAATAGTCGAACTTTTAATTAAAAAATATCAACTTTCAACAACAAAAATTAATTTTTGACCAAAATATATGAATTTTCAATAAGAAAAAAATGAATTCTGAAGGGAAAATTTAATAGTTGATATTTCAACAAAAATGACGAATTTTCAAAAAAATAGTTGAATCTTCAAACAAAAGAAATAGATTTTCAAACAAGAACAAAAATATTTTTTTCGAAAAAACAATTGAATTATCAATAAGAAACTTCATTTTCCACCAAATATTTGAATTTTCAACAAAATAGTTGATTTTTTAATTAAAAAATATCAACTTTTAACAAAAAAAAATTAATTTTCGACCAAAATATATGAATTTTCAACAACGATAAAAAGAATTCTCAAGGGAAAATGTGATGGTTGATATTTCAACAAAAAATGACGAATTTTCAATAAAAAAACTAGTTGAATCGTCAAACAAAAGAGATGAATTAAAAAAAGCAACTAATTTTCTACAAAACAATTGAATATTTAATAAAAAAAACTTCACTTTCAACCAAATATTTGAATTTTCCACAAAATAGTTAAAACTTCAATTCAAAAATATGAGTTTTCAACAAAAAAGTTAAATTTCAACCAAAAAGACGAATTTTCTACCAGAAAGACGAATTTTCTACAAAAAAAGTTGAATTTAAAAAAAGTTAATTTTCAAGCCAATATTTGGAACTTTCTACCAATGCAGTTTAATTTTCAACAAAAAAGGTTCACAATAACGCGAAAAAACGAGCAAAAGAGGAATTTTGTTTGAAAAGGGGAAAAGAGGGAAAAGAGAGGAAAGGGGGAAAGAGGGGAAAGGGGGAAAGAGGGGAAAGGGGAAATGGGAAAGGGGAAAGGGGGAAGGGGAAGGGGAAGGGGAAAGAGGGAAAAGGGGAAAGAGGAAAAAAGGGGAAAGAATGTGAAGAGTGTTCTTTTCAATTGTGTGATGTCTTAAAACTTTATTTATATTTTCAAGAATAGTACTAATAAACAAATGAAAAGTGTATATATGTATGTATGTATGTATGTATGTAAGTATGCATGTGTTCGTGTTAAAATAATACTGTAGGACAATGATGTCTTCTTAATAACTACTCATTAATTATTAGAAAGAAAATTTAATTGTAATATATTAGGGAAACAATGTGTTATCTCGCAGACCGGCCGGAATGGATCGCAATGAAATTAAAAAAGAAAAATTGGAAATCAAATTGATAATATCGTTTTTATAAGACAAAAAAGTGGGACTACTGAAAAATCCCGAAAAATAAAATTCCCGACACTGTAAAATTAATTGAATAATAGGATTTTCTAACTAGAAAATTCCTGAATTTAAACAATAAACATTTTTTTTAAATAAATTTTATTTATTTAAAATATGATAATCGAATATTTTTATTACAAAATTTCTAATTGTTTGAATTTGGGAATTTTATCATTCAGGAATTTTATTATTCGGGAATTTTCCAATTCAGAAATTTTATTATTCGTAAATTTCATTATTCGGGAATTTTATTATTCGGAAATTTTATTATTAGGGAATTTCCCAATTCAGAAATTTTATTATTCGATTTTATTATTAGGGAATTTTCCAATTCAGAAATTTTATTATTCGGGAATTTTATTATTCGTCAATTTTATTATTCGGGAATTTTATTATTCGTAAATTTTATTATTAGGCAATTTTCCAATTCCGAAATTTTATTATGCGGAAATTTTATTATTCGGGAATTTTACTAATCGTAAATTTTATTATTCGGGAATATTCCAATTATGGAATTTGATTTTACGGAAATTTGATTTTTCGTAAATTTTATTATTCGGGAATTTTCCAATTCAGAAATTTTATTATTCGGGAATTTTATTCGAGAATTTTCAAATCCGGGAATTTTATTATTCGTAAATTTTATTATTTGGGAATTTTATTATTCTTAAATTTTTTTATTAGGGAATTTTCAAATTCCGAAATTTTATTATTCGGGAATTTTATTCGAGAATTTTCAAATCCGGGAATTTCATCATTCGTAAATTTTTATTATTTGGGAATTTTATTATTCGTAAATTTTTTTATCAGGGAATTTTCCAATTCAGAAATTTTATTATTCGGGAATTTTATTCGAGAATTTTCAAATCCGGGAATTTCATCGTTCAGAAATTTTATCATGCGGAAATTTTATTATTCGGGAATTTTATTAATCGTAAATTTTATTATTCGGGAATATTCCAATTCGAGAATTTCATTTTTCCGAAATTTTATTATTCGGGAATTTTATTTTTCCGAAATTTTATTATTCGGGAATTTTATTAATCGTAAATTTTATTATTCGGGAATATTCCAATTCGGGAATTTGATTTTTCGAGAATTTTATTTTTCATAAATTTTATGATTCGGGAATTTTCCAATTCAGAAATTTTATTATGCGGAAATTTTATTATTCAGGAATTTTATTAATCGTAAATTTTATTATTCGGGAATATTACAATTCGCGAATTTGATTTTTCGGAAATGTTATTATTCGGGAATTTTATTATTGGGAAATTTTATTATTCGGAAATTTTATTTTTCGGAAATTTTATTATGCGGGGATTTTCCAATCCGGGAATTTTACATTGCCGGGAATTTAATTTTTATAGATTTTTCAGTCATCCCACAAAAGCCCACAAATGCTTGCCCAATCCCAAAATATTATAAATTCCAATATTAAAGAGTAATACTTAAAAATTTAATTGAACTCGTACCTTTAATTTGAACATACCTCCTGGTTTCGAACATGTATGGAATGAAGAGTGCAAAAAATCTAAACTCGAACAATTAAAAAAATTCCAGGTTTTCTGAATCAAACTTTTTTTTTTGAATATCATGAAATATTACTCATTATTTTCTTTTATTTACAGAAACTAAAACGGTAAAAAAGTTTGTATATCTGAAACAGAAAGTCTATTAATATGAAATAATGTTTAAGGAGAGTAAAATTCATGTAGACCAATTACTTAACAATTCTCTGCATTAATTTGAAAAATTAAGATAAAAATTCTTAACCCTATATAGTTGGATTTTGAAAATTTTTAATTCTCGGTGATGAAATTGACGAAATTTCGAATATTTTGCATACACCTACACAAAAATATTAAAAAGAATTTCGAGTGAAGTGTCACTTTAACAAAAATTAAATAACAGAAAATTTCCACTTTTTAAAATAACATTAAATATCACATTGTAAATTAAAAACATACATTGTAAATAACTTTCTTCAAAAAAACTGAAGAAAGATCAAAAGAATCTCAGTGAAAGTAAATCAAATTCTGGTTGAAAATAATAAAATAAGAAAAAAACTTCTGCCTATTTTGGCATTTGTTAGCAAAAAATATTTCAAATTTCTTAGGTATAATAAAGGGTGTAAATTTAAAAGCAGATAATTTACAATATACCACAAAGCTTCTCTACGTCCGATCATATGACGTAATAAATTAATTAAAAAATCACACAACTCTAATGTAAAAAACTGAAACTACAGTTTCCCGAGTACAAAAATATGTAAAAAAAACTTATAAATATTACTCTCGAATTAAAAAAAAAAAATAAATAATAAAATTTTAGGTGGACACACAATTCTGTAAAGGCTAATTTTTTTTTAAAGCCAAAACTGAAGAATCCATCGGGACAAACACATTGTATCCAAAATATATTTGTTTAAAAACGAAATGATGGTTTTAAAAGTAAATTAAAATTGTCGTTGTGAATTTTAAAATAGTTGCGTCAATTGTATCGACTTTTCAATAGATATACGTACGTAAAAATTCAGAATTATCAAAGTAAAGGAGTATAAAAATATTTTTAAAAACTAAAAGTTTCTCAGAGTGCAGTAGTCCCTCCCTAAGTGTCCCTTTTCACCTTTACAAGTGATGAGAATTATCGAAAATGGACAGATAGTTCGAGTCATTTCCAGACGAGCAATTTTTGCAGAGAAAAAAAAATAGTTGGTCCAATCCAACATGGTTCATAATATATTTCGTAGTAAGTTTAAATTGTCGAAATAAAACAAAAATCAATTGACGTGAACAACCAGCTAAATCAGTTGATTAAGGGAATTCCTGAATTAGCTGGAATAAATAAATTTATAAAATATTTTACAACCGTATTGGTGGAACCACCCTATTTTTTTTAGACTATCTATCCATCGGCCAATCACTGCAATGGAATGGCTTAGTTTGTAGCATCCACTTGAGCATATGAGTACTTGTACTTTAAATATTATACTTGCTTAAGTCGAATTGAGAGTATTAAACACCAGACAGTCGGGGAGAGACTACTGAAACATTTGAGAAATATGTCGAATCTTCTTTTAATCTTGAAAAACGCCGTGTTTGTTCTTCAGATGCTGCTTTAGAGATGACTTATAGCTGAAAACAAAACAGATTTATGAATATTATTAGTTCATTAAAAAAATTCCCCATCTTTTCCCCGCCTAATTTTTAATTGTCCTTATCTATTAATATTTAAAGATCCAAATTCTAACCTTATATGACATCAGAAAGAGGAGGAGAAAGAGGAAGAGGGGAGGAGGGAGAGTTGGAGGAAGAGGAGGAAGGGGAAGAGAAAGAGGAGCAGGAAGGTAAGGACGAAGATGAATGGGAAAAGGAAGAGGGGGGAGGGGAGCAAGAGGAAAAGCAGGAAGGGGAAGAGAAAGAGGAGCAGGAAGAGAACGAGGAAGGGAAAGGGTGAGAGGAGGGGAAGAGGAGGAAGATGAAGAGGAAGAGGAAGGGGAAGTGGAGGGGAAGAGGAAGTGGAACAGAAGGGGAGTAGGAAGCCAAAATGGGAGGCGTGGAGGAAAAAGAGGAGAAACAGGAGGAAGAGGAGATGTGTGAAGTTCCTTATGGACGCAGTCCTAAAAAATTGAAGGATTATCCTCAATCCTCGCGTGAACGTTTCATAATGCTCCACACGGATTCGAATGATTTTGTATATGCTCTACAATTTTTTATTATTATATATTATTATAATCTTGTATAACAACAGACAATCTAAACCAGGAGTTATTATCACTATTAAATATTTATTATTATTAAGAGTAAGAGGAAGAGTAAGAAGAGCATAGAGAGGTGAAAGAGGCGCAGGAAGAGGAGAAAGCGAAGAAAGAGAAGGAAGAGGAGGACGGGGAAGAGAAAGAGGAGCAGGAAGAGAAGGAGAAGAAATAGGAGGAGGAAGAGAAAGGGTGAGAGGAGGGGAAGGGGAGGAGGAAGATGAATAGGAAGAGGGGAGGAGGGGGAGCAGGAAGAAGAGCAGGAAGGGGAAGAGAAAGAAGAGTAGGAAGAGAAGGAGTAGTTCTATCTCGGTATCCACTTGCCGAAATATTCCTTGGTATTTTCAGGTTTTCCAGGTAGGGAATGATTATTTAATTGCTTACCTATATCTTTTTTGGCAAACGAAGCAGACAAGTGCCTTTTTAATAGAAGTACAGCTCTGGGTATGCCTTTGGAGGTGGGTTTTGCTGTTACACAGCAAGGCACATCGGGTACATGTATACGAATAGAAACCTGAAAAAAAATTAAATTATCAAATTGTTAATATTTTCGATTCATCAAATTTTTCCAACCAAAAAAAAATTAATTTTCAACAAAAGAGTTAAACTTTCAAACGATTAATTTTATTTCCAACCTAAAAGATGAATTTTCAACTAAAATGATACATTTTTAACTGGAATACTTGCATTTTTAACCGAAAAGAAAAATTTTTAAAGAAGAAGATTAATTTGCAAAGAAAAGAAGAACTTTATACCCAAAAAATTGATTTTTTAACAAAATACGTTGATTTTCAATAAAATAGATCAATTATCGACCAAACAGATAAATTTTCAAACAGAAAGATCAAATCTCTTTAAAAAAGATAGAAATATAGATGTTTCCCACAAAAAATAGAATAGTTGAATTTTTAGTTTAAAAAATTAATTTTCAACCAAAATTTGAATTTTTACAGGAATTTTCCACTTAATAATGAAATATTCAACCAAATAAATTAAGTTCTCACCAAATAGTTAAATTTTCAACGAAACAGATGAACTTTTAACCAAGAAAATTAAATCTCTATGAAAAAGATAAATTTTCGACAAAAAATAGAATAGTTAAATTTTCGGTTAAAAAAATTAATTTTCAATAAAGAAACTAATTTTCAATCAAAGAAATGAATTTTCAACCAAAAAGATTAATATATAAATTAATTAAATTTAAAAAAATTAACAATTAAATTCATTAAAATTATATAAATGAATATAAATGAGAAAAAGATTAAATTTCTACCAGAAAAGAATAATTTTTAACAAAATACATGAATTTTCAACCAAATTTTGGATTTTTACAGGAATCTCCATCCTAATATATAAATTTTCAACCAAACAGCTGAATTTCAACTGACGAATATAAATGTTAAACCAACATGGAATAGTTAAATTTTCAGTTTAAAAAATTCGTTTTTAACACACAAATAATAGTTAAATTTTCAACCAAACTGATGAATCTTTAATAAAAAATATGAATTCTCAACAAAAAGTGTAAATTTGATATTTCCACCAAAAAATATTTTAATTTTTGATCAGAAATAGTTGAATTAAACTAAAAAAATACGATTTTTCAACAAATTATTTGAATCCTTAAATAAAACAAGACTAATTTTCAAACCACAAAGAGGAATTTTCCACAAAAAAGTTGAATTTACAACCCAAAAATATGTGCATTTACTATCAAAATATTTAAATTTTTTACCCAAAAAAGACGAGAAATTAATTTTTAAAGAAAACAAATTAATTTTTAACTAAAATAATTAATCTTTGACCAAAAAAATTAAGTTTTAAGCCAAAAGATGAATTTTCTACAAAAAAAAAAGACAAATTTTCAACAAAATATATGAATTTTCAACAAAATAGATAAATTATCGACCAAAAAGATCAATTTTCGACCAAGAAAATCAAATCGCTACAAAAACAGATAAGTTTCCGACAAAAAATAGAATAGTTGAATTTTTAGTTTTAAAAATTAATTTTCAATCAACAAAAATTAATTTTCGATCGAAGAAATGATTGTTCAAATAAACAGATTAATTTTTAACAAAATACTTTAATTTTTAACCACATTTTGAATTTTTAAAGGAATTTTCCACCTAATAGTGAAATTGTCAACCAAAGAAATTAGTTTTCAACCAAAACGGTGAATTAGTCACCAAGAAGATAATATTCTACCACAAAAGACCAAACATGGTATAGTTAAATTTTTAGTTGAAAAAATTTATTTGAAAAAAAAAATTCAACAAAATAGTTAAATTTTTGAGAAAGGAAATTAATTTTGAACTAAAATAATTAATCTTCAAACAAAAAATTAATTTACAACCCAATAGTTGGATTTTCAACCTAAAAGATGAATTTTCTACCAAACAGATGAACTTTTAACCAAGAAAATTAAATCTCCATAAAGAGATAAATTTTCGACAAAAAATAGAATAGTTAAATTTTCGGTTTAAAAAATTAATTTTCAATTAAAAAAAACTAATTTTCAATCAAAGAAATGAATTTTCAACCAAAAAGATAAATATACAAATTAATTAAATTAAACAAATTAAAAAAATAAATTAATTAAAATGATATAAATGAATATAAATTAAAAAAGATTAATTTCTTAACAAAAGAGATTAATTTTTAATAAAATAAGTGAATTTTCAAACAAATTTTGTATTTTAAAAGAAATTTCCAACCTAATAGTTACATTTTCAACCAAATAGTTGAATTTTCAACTGAAGAATATAAATGTTAAGCCAACATGGAATAATTAAATTTTCAGTATAAAAAATTCGTTTTCAACACACACAAAAAACGAATTTTCAACAAAATAGTTAAATTTTTAAGAAAATTAATTAATTTTCAACTAAAATAATGAATCTTTAATAAAAAAATGAATTCTTAACCCAATAGTTGAGATTTCAACCCAAAAGATGAATTTTTAACCAAATAGTGAATTTTTCAACCAAGCAGATGAATTTTTAACAAAGAAAATTAAATCTCGTTAAAAAAGATAAATTTTCGAGAAAAAATAGAATAGTTAACTTTTCCGGTAAAAAATTAATTTTCAATAGAAAAAACTAATTTTCAATCAAAGAAATGAATTTTTCTTTGAATAAAAAAATGGATTTTCAAGAAAATAGTTCAATTTTCAATCCAACTGATGGATTTTCAACCAAACAGAAGAATTTTCAACTAAAACTGTGGAATATTCAATTGGAATGTGTTAAATTTTCAGTTAAAAAATTACTTTCCACAAAAAAAAACTAACTTTCAACACAAAAAAAAACTTCAAAAAAATAGTTACATTTTCAAACAAAGTGATGAATTTTAAATCAGAAAGATGAATTTTCAACTAAAATGATGAATCTTTAACTAAAATACTTGAATTTTTGACCAAAAAAATGAATTTCCAACCAAGAAGATTAATTTCTAATAAAAATATGAATTTTCAACTAAAAAAGATAATTTTCCAACCAAAAATTGAATAATTAAATTTTTAGTCAAAAAACGATTGTTCAACTAAAAAGATGAATTTTTAAATAAATGATGAAATATTCAACTGGAACTATAATTACATTTTCAGTTAAAAAAAAAAAGAAATTCTCAACCAAAAAACATCCAAAGAAAAAAACAAGATTTCAATGAAACAGCTCATTTTTTAACCAAAGAAATGAATTTTTAATCAAAAGAAAACAAAATAATTTTTAACAAAAGAGTTTAACTTTCAACCAAATAATTTTATTTCCAACCAAAAAGACGAATTTATATCTGAAATGATAAATATTTAACTGGAATACTTGAATTTTTAACCGTAAAGAAGAATTTTTAAACAAGAAGATTAACTTTACAAGTAAAAGATAATTTTCTACAACAAAAAATCGAGCTAATAGGTGAATTTTCAAAGAAATAGTTGAATTTTCAATTAAAAAACACAAATTTTCAACCAAATTGTTGAATTTTGAACTAGTAAAAATCAACTTTCAACTAAAAATGGAACGGTTAAATTTTCAGTTAAAGAAATTAATTTTCAACCAAACTGATGAATTTTCAACTAAAATGATGAATCTCACTTTAATTTGTATCAGAAGAGATGAATTTCAAAACAAAAAAGACGAATTTTCAACCAAGAAGAATAATTTTCTATAAAAAACGGAAAAGTAAAATTTTCAGTAGATAAATTAATTTTCAACAAGAAAAAAAAATAATTTTCAAGCAAAGATAAAAATTTTCCAAAGAAAAATACAAATTTTTCAACAAATAAAAATAAAACTATTAAATAAAACCGTTTTTTATTTTTAATTGAAATTCTTTTTTGTTGAAATATCAATTATTACATTTTTTGTTGAAAATTCATCTTTTTATGTTCAAAATTCAACTCATTGGTTAAAAGTTGAACTTTTTTCTTGAAAGTTCATTTTTTTGGTTGAAGATTCATAATTTTAGTTGAAATTTCGTTTCTTTTTGGTTAAATTTTTTTTCTAACTGAAAATTTAACTATTTCGTTGAAAATTCAGTTAGTTGGTTGAAAAATTTGCTTTTTTATAGAAAATTCGACCTTCTGACTCGAAAATTTAACAATTTAGTTGAAAATATAACTATTCGGTATAAAATTAAACTTTTTCCTAGAAAATTCGTTTTTTTATTGAAAATGAATTCTCTTAAATGAAAATTTAACTACTCCATTTTTTGTTAAAATTGATCTTTTTTAGATTTAAAAATTCAACTATTTAGTTTAAAAACTTCAGAAATTAAAAAAATATAAACTAAAAATAAATAAAATTTGGACTAACATCACATCCATTGCTCAAACTATTTAGTTGAAAATGTATGTTATTAGTTGATGATTCATCTTTTTTGGTTAAAAATTAAACTTTTTGGATAAAAATTTATATATTTTGTTGAAAATTCGTCTTTTCTGGTAGAAAATTAATCTTCTTGGCAAAAAATTCAAATATTTGGTTGAAAATGTAACTTTTTTGTAAGCTCATGTTTTTTGGTTAAAAATGCAAATGGATTCATCCTTTTTCGTTGAAAATTTAACTACTGCGTTGAAATTTGAAGTGCTTTGTTATTTATAAGAAACAATAAGATTTTACCCCCACCCCCTTAATCTAAAGTTATTTTTGTATTATTTTAGGCAATTATCGAAGAAGCTTGTAAATATTTTTTAAAGGAAGTAAAAAAATAATAACACTAGCGGATAATTGTGAGAAAATAGTGTCTTTAATGTCATTTATTTCGAAATAGTAGGAAGGCCTGCATTTCCTGTGATTAGATTTAATACCGCTGCAGAAACGGATAAAAAAGTAGAATAATATAAGCGGACAATTCAAATAAAAAAAAGACTACGTGATTCATTAGAATCTGAAAAAGGGAATATTTCAAAGAGAAATAAATACAGCTTCTGTGGTGAGATAAAACCTTGTTTTGAAAACCGTACTTACATTGGAAGTACATTATTAAACTTTTGTAGAAGATTAACAACATCTTTTTATCCTGCAATGTAAACATTTATATTCCACTGGAAATTTACTCAAAACATCTTGTAACAGTCGATACGATTGCTTCTGTTATAACAATTGCAAAAGAAAACTTGGCGATCTGTGAGATGCTGCACAGTTATTACAGACAGATTCCTTCTCTCTCAAACGCTCGATCAACAAACATCGAGTAGAAGAACAAATTTCTCTTCGAGGTTCTTCTCAATGCCAATTGCTCTTTTTTGTTTTTCTTGCAAGAGAACTCAAGCTTGTTTACTCTGGATAGTAAATTGTTAGGTTCTGAATTGCATTGACGGGGAAATATTGATCAATGTGCAAAATAGCATGCCTTTTCAGTAAAATCAGACTTTAAAATTGTATGTAAGATACTTTCCATTTCTGGAAGATCAACAAAAGGAACGCTATCCTATAACAGACTTCACATTCCAGAATTCGCTAAAAATAGGAGGAAATTATGGGAATAAATTCTTTTTAATACAACTGATTAGTAGATAGGGGAAATTCTGTATCAAGATTCCTACCTTACCGACTTCGAGACCGTTCCACAGCTGAAGAGGTTCATGTCCATGCTGAGTTTTTAGAATGCTCTGGATGACGTCATACAATAATATTCCGCAATTGTGAGAGACGAATTTGCGTAAAAAACTTCAAGGTCATATATTATCTCAATTAAGCATTTCACGTAAACACTTTAAAGGTTATATTTTGATTTATAGTGGAAAATGCAAGGGCAGGTAAAAATATAACTTAAAAATTGTTTGCGTGAAATGCCTAATTGAGAGAATAAATAGCCTTGAAGTTGTTTACGCAAATTCATCTCTCACAATTGCGCAATATCATTGTATGACGTCATCCAGAGCACTCTAAAAACTTAGCATGGACATGAACCACTTCAACTGTGGAGCGGTCTCAAGGTCGGTAAGGTAGAAATCTTGATACCGAAACCCCCTGAATATCGACTCACATTCCTAAGATTTCACATCGGAGTATATTGCTTCTTCAACAAAATAGTTGAATATTCAATAAAAATCATGAATTGTCTTATCAAAAGAGACGAATTTTCAACAAAAGTGTTGAGTTTGCAAGCTAGAAAGACGAATTTTTTAGAATACATTTGACTTTTAAACCCGAAAAGATGGTTTTGCAATAAAAAAGTTAATTTTCACTCAAGATAAATGAATTTTCAAGCCAAAACGAATAATTTTTTGGAAGACAGTTAAATTTTCAACTTGAAAAGTTGAATTTTGAACAAAAAAGTTCATCTTCGACCAAGGAAGAAGAATTTTTTACCAAAAGATGAATTTAAAAACGAACAAAAATGAATGTTCAAACCAAAAAGACACATTTTCAACAAAAGAGTTAAATTTTCAACCAAGAAAGATTTCTAAATCAAGAAAGAAAAAGAATTCAACCGAATTGTTAAATTTTCAAGTCGACAAGACGAATTTTCTACAAAACAGTTGAATTTTCAACAAGGAAGATTAATTTTTAATCAGAGAGACGAATTTTTTACCAAAGAGATGAATTTTCAACAAAATACATAAGTCTTCGACTAAGAAATATCAATTTTCAAATCAAAATGGAATAGTTAAATTTTCAGTTCAAAAATTTAACTTTTGACCAAAGAAAAAAAGGAATTTTTAACCAAAGAGAAGAATCTTTAACCAACAAAATTAATTTTTAACAAAGTAGTTCAACTTTCACTCCGAATTTCTTGAAAATTGAACTTTTTGGTTAAAATTTAATATTTTTCATTTGAAAATTCAACCTTTTGTTTAAAAATTCATCTTTTTATGTTGAATATTCATATATTTATTGAAAATTCGACTTTTTTGGTTGAATTTAACAGTTTTCGATAGAAAATTAACATCTTTTTCGCTAGAAAAGTCGTGTTTCATATTTGAAACATCTGCTGTTTTCTAAAAAAAAATTATGTCTTTGGATTGCAAATTCAACTTTTTGGTTTTTGGTTAAAGATTATTCTTTTGTTTTTTTAAATTCGACCATTTCTTTGAAAAGCAATCTGCGTAGGTTGAAAATTCATCTAGATTAAAAAAAAAAATTTATTTAACTATTTGTATGAAAATTCATTATTCTTGGTTGAAAATTAACTTTTTGTTCAAAATTCATTTTTTCGGGTTTCAAAATCAATATTTTTTAAAAACATTTGAATTTTTAGTCTGAAAACTCAACTTTTTTGTTGAAAATTCATCTTTTTTTAATTCAAATGTCTTCGAAAAAACTTGTCTTTTTGTGTTAAAAATTCAACTTTTTGGATTTCGGTTAATTTATAAGCTTTTTCTTTCGAAAATTACCATTGGGTTGAAAATTCATCTTTTTAGGTTGAAAATTCAACTTTTTGGTTAAAAATTCAACTATTTTGTTAAAATTCGTCTCCTTTGCTTGAAAGTTCAACTATTCGGTTAAAAATTCAAATATCTGGTTAAAAATTGTTGCATTTTATTGAAAATTCGACTTTTTTGGTTGAATTGAACAGTTTTCGATAAAAAATTAAACTCTTTTTTGGTAGAAAAGTCATATTTCATGGCTGAATTGTCTACTGTTTTCTAAAAAATGTATCTCTTTGGCTTTCAAATTCAACTTTTTGATTTTTGGTTAAAGTTTAATCTTTGTCCTTTGAAAATTCCACCATTTCTTTAAAAATCCATCTGCGTAGGTTGAAAATTCAATTTAGATATGGTTAAGAAATCTTTTTTTTTTTAATTCAACTATTTGTTTGAAAATTCATCTTTCTTGGTTGAAAATTAACTTTTTTATTCAAAATTCATCATTTCTGGTTCTTTTGCTTGAAAGTTCAACTATTCTGTTAAAAGTTACTTTTTTTCTTGAAAATTCAACTAGTTGGTTAAAAAAACATCTTTTGTGGTAGTAAATTAACTATTTTTATGAAAACGCAATATATTTTGACTTGAAATCTAAGAAATTGAAAGCGTTTTATATTCAATTTAATATGGTACCTACAGTGGTGTGCAAAAGTTTTGGGCCAAACACATTTTTGACTATATATAGTAAATAAAAGCAGCTAAGAAAGATTGTGATTGAATCCGCGAAAGTCATTTTTCACATAAAACCAATACCTTCTCATTGAGATGAGAATGTAAAAATGAATTTTGAACGAGGTAGTTCTACTTTCAACTAAGCAGTCACATTTACAACAAAAAAATGGAATTTTTACGATAAGAGATGAATTTTTACACCGAAATGACGAAATTTTCAGAAAATAGTTAAATTTTCAACCCAACAAGATTTTTCAGTCAATAAAGAAAAAATTTATTAAAAATTTTCGAATTTTCATGCCAGAAAGACGAATTCTCTACAAATCAGTTGAATTTTCTAACCCAAAATAAAAATTTTGAACAACAAAGTTAATTTTGAACCAAATAGTTGAATTTGTGACCAAAATGGTTGAACTTTCAACCATAAGAGTCGAATTTGTAACAAAACAGTTGAATTTTTCACCAAAAAGAATGATCTTTTAACAAAATTGTAGAATTTTCAATATACGATCAAATTTTAGATGGATACAGTGAAAAATAATGTTCCAAATGATGCGGAAATCAATATCATTTTGATATGCAATATCAATGATACAGAATCAATAGCATTTGATGACCTTAATTTGATGATCAAAATGTGACTCTGTAACCAGAACAAAATTATCCGAATGGACAGATCATGATGATCTCGAGAGTGCAATGATCGCTGGAGCAAAATGCTTTGGAACAAAAACACTGAAGAAAATGGTTGGTTGGGACATCTAATAAAGTAGTAGAACCAACTACTTTAGTTTGTAATATATTCCGCTGCCACTTAAGTAGTTTTTGTTTCTACTTTTATTTCTAAGAATGGTAGTAGTTGTTCTTACTACTTTATTACTTGTCGCAACAACCTCCGATGGTAGGTAACCATTATCAGGTATTTGTACTTACTACTTCAATTAGTAAGTCTTACTTATGAGCTAGTGAGCCTTACAATGAAATTATTAATTCTGAGTACTTAAAGTAGTAGTAAAGGAGTACTTAAAGTGCTAAGAGCAGTAAGTTGGCCCACAAAACTGGGTTTTCAGTTTGACCATTGAAGTAGTTGTCGCAGCTAATACCATCTTTACTAATTAAAAGCGTGTTGTCCGAACCAACTAATTTTTTTCCTTGCACTCAAAAAATAGGTAGTAGGCCCAACTACTGCTATTAGTAGTAAAGGAGTACTTGAAGCAATAAAGGCCCAATGAACCGCTTTATATAGTGCACTAAAAAAAAAGTACGCCCAATTACTTGGTCTTATAAAACATGTCGCCACTACTTTATTGGTTGGCAAAACCATTTTTTATCTTAGTATGACAACCCGCATTGTACTTTCAACAAACCGAGTAGTAACACCTACCAGAAAAATAGTTGTGCCAACCAACAAAGTAGCAGTGTAATATTTTATAAATCCAAGTAGTTGGGCCCACTATCTATTTTTTCAGTGTGTACTAATAAGAACTCTGTTGTCCCAACCAAACGTTGTTTCGGCGAATGAGCCGTTTTTTGTATGATAGGATGGTTAATGAAACTGACCATCACTGAACTATAAATTGTAAATGTAAATGTAAATTGTAGTCTCCTCTCATTGAAATGGTAATTTAGGTAGTTGTAGAACTGAGTAGGCTGAATTGCCAATGTTCGGTTTTCAGGGAGGTTAAGTGAAAATAGTGAGAACGAGACTGACAATGTTCACACAAATACTGATGATGCTGATAACATTCAAGCAGAGTATTCTGCGAGAGTTGCCCATTATTCAAAGCCGATTATGCTGAATATTGTGTAATATTTATGCGTAAACATAATCTCTGTTACGTACATATTTCCAACCGCGTTCTATTCATGATACTATTATAGTTGAACGTTTGCTATATTAAATTACCTTTTGAATTTGAGTGTGAAGACTCAAAAGAGTTAACTTTCATATTAACAAATTCTGCGGATTTCACATGGAATCTGATACTGTTGGCGAATTAATCCAGAATTTCTGTGGGCATTATCTTTAATGAGGATAGAAATGATTTGTGACGAGGTATACAATAATCTAAAATAAATAGTTGTTTATAGATTCGAATTTATCATGAAAAACTACTTCTGCCATGACATATCTCATTGAATAGATGGTATGGGCCAAAGCCCGAATTTTTGAGACTAGAAAAATGCCGTAGTCCGAAAAAGTTGCCTTTGGGGAAGCCGAATCAAAAAAAAAATTTGAAATCGATTAATATTTGACCCTCGCACATCGGTGTCAAGGTTTCAACTTTTGACCTACTTATGTGACATTTCCATTCTTTTTCAGGAACCTTGCAAATCTGAGGGGTGAGAGTTTGAACATTAAAAAAAAATTAAAATCCTATTTTGGATCACCCTAAATTGTACACTTCATTTTTTCTTGATGAGCGTTTTAAAGAGGGGAAGAATTCCAAAATCCCATTCAAAACCTATAAAGTACTATATTATCTTAATTATTTCTTTAATTTGTGTACAATTTAGGGGGCATGCATAAATTCCGCTGACTTTCAGATAGGGTGAGGTTAAAAAATTTGATTGGCATTCTTTTTCTTTTTTGCTCTGAAAATTTATCACTTTTTGTAGAAAATTCATATTTTTTAGTTAGAACTGTAACTGAGTAGTTAAAAATGAATCTGTTTCGGTTGTTTCCTTAAAAATGAACTTTAATTGTAGAAAATTCAACTATTTTGTTGATAATTTTTTTTTTGGGCGACAACTAACTTTAAATGGAAAATTTAACGATTCCATTTTTAATTAAAAATTTATATTCTTTTAGTTGAAAATTCAATTATTTGGATCAAAATTCATGTATTTTGGTGAAAATCCATGTATTTTGGTAAAAATTCGACTTTTTTGGTAAAAAATTATTCCTCTTGATCAAAAATTGATGTATTTTGCCAAAAATTTGTCTTTTTTGTATGAAATAAATTTTGCGGATAAAAATGCAATTTTTTGGCTTAAAATTAATCTGTTTTAGTTAGGTATTCCAGTATTTTCTTAAAAATCCACCTTTTCAAGTTAAATTCAACTGTTTTTGGGTAAAAATTAAAATATTTTTTGTCTGAAACATCAAATATTACATTTTTTGTTGAAAATTCCTCTGTTAAGGTTGAAAATTCAACTAATTGGTTGGAAATAACTTTTTTGTTGAAAATTGACCTGTTTTATTTGAGGATTCAAGTATCTGGTTAAAAATCTCTATTTTGGTTAAATTCTACTATTTTTGATTAAACATTAAAATATTATTTGGCTGAAATATGAACAATTACATTTTTTTTTTAAATTCATCTTTTAAGGTCGAAAATTCAACTCATTGGTTATAAGTTGAGCGACTTTCTTAAAACTAATTTTTTTGTTAAAGTTTCATAATTTTAGTTAAAAATGCATCTCTTTGGTTGAAAATTGAATTAAACTGTTCAAAATTAGTTTTTTGTTGTTGTTTAAAATAATGTTCTTAACTGAAAAATGAATTATTTGCTTAATAATTCAACGGTCTCGTTAAAAACCTTAAAACAAAATATAGACTTTTGAAGACTTCGAACAAAAAATGTAGAAGATTTTCAAGAATTATGAAGTTTCAAGAAAAGAATTTTTCTCAAGATTCCATGGTAAAAATCAGTTTATATTTTATTGGAAAAAAATATAATTTTGGAAGAAAATTGAACAAGATTTTAAAACATTTCTTTAGCTTTCTAAAAATTTAGAAAAAAAAATTTTAATACTTTAAGGGCATTTTTCAGAATGTTGAAGAATTGTATCAAAATTCACGGGAAAATTCGAATTATTTTAAAAGATATTTAGAAGTTTGGAAAAGAATCAAATATAATTTAAAATTTGAACAGAATTTAGCAGAATTAAAAAAAAATACGAAAAATTCGAATAATTTCAAAAGATACTTAGAAGTTTCTAAAAGGTCCGGAGATAATCTGAAATGCAAAAAGATTTTTATAAATTAAAAATAAAACCTAACTTTGGAATATTTAAAATCCTTTTAAGAATTTTAAAAGTTTGAAGAACAAAATTTTTCTTACGATTTCTGGGTCAATTTTAAATGATTTCTTATCATGAAAAATTTATTTGAAGAGAATATTTAAGAAGATTTTAAATCATTTGAAAAGATTTGAAAAATTGAAATTTATAAGGTAATTTTTCAGAATATAGCAAAATGAAGCAAAATTAGGATAAATTCGAATCATTTTAAAAGATATTTAGAATTGGAAAATATTTCAAAAAATTGAAAACAAAATATAAGTTTTTGAAGAGTTCGAAAAAAAACTCGAAGCTTTTCAAGAATTTTGAGAGGTTTCAAGAAAATCAAAAACTTTTCTTAAGATTTCTGGGAACATTTTCAATAACGTTTTATTTTGAAAAGTTAATTTCAAAACACTTCAAAAAAACTTCAAATGATTTTGACAAATCTCAAAAGAAATCTTGAAAATTTAATAAATTTTAATATAATTTATAAAGATTTTTCAAAATTTTGGGAATAATTAAGGTCTGTTGAAAAGATGTTTAAAAATTCATCTCTTTTGGTGGAAATTCAATCTTTTTCTATTAAAATTACAACTTTTTGGTTTAAAATTAATCTGTTTTAGTTAAGTATTCCAGTATTTTGTTTAAAATCCACCTTTTAAGGTTAAATTCAACTGTTTTTGGGTACAAATTAAATTATTTTTTGGTTGAAACATCAACTATTACATTTTTTGTTGAAAATTCATATATTAAGTTTGAAAATTCAACTAATTGGTTGAAAATTACTTTTTTGTTGAAAATTGACCTGTTTTAGTTGAGGATTCAAGTATCTTGTTAAAAATCTCTTTTTTGGTTAAATTCTACTATTTTTAATTAAATATTAAAATATTCTTTTGCTGAAATCTGAACAATTACATTTTTTGTTGTCTGGTTAAAAATAAACGTTATTGTTAAAAATTCATTTTTTTCATTGGAAATTAATTAATAATACAATATAATGTAATATTTCAATTTGATAATACATTTATCAAATAATAATTGAGTAATTAATTAAAATAACAAACAAACATCATTGAATTAATTGATTAATTAAAAGTTAAATGAAGATTTAACTGCATATTCCATTTTGGGGTGATAATTAATATTTTTTAGTTTAAAAATTCGTCTTTTTTAGTAGAAAATTAATTTTCTTGGTTAAAATGTTCTACTGTTTGTTTGAAAATTGTTCTGTTTTAGTAACGGACTTAAGTTTTATGTTGAAAATCTCTCTTTTTTGGTTTAATTCAACTATTTTTGTTTAAAAATGCATATGCTTTTTTGTTGAAATATCCACTAATTACAGTTTTCATTGAAAATTTATCTTTTAAGGTTGAAAACTCGAATCGTTGGTTGAAAGTTGAACAACTTTCTTAAAAACAATTTTGTTGGTTAAAGATTTATAATTTTAGTCAAAATTTCATCTTTTTCCTTGATAATTGAACTAAATTGTTCACAATTCGTTTTTTTTTTGTATAAATTAATTTTTTTAAATGAAAATTTAATTGTTTGGTTGAAAATCCAACTGTTTTGTAGAATTTTTTTTGAATTGAAAATTAATTAATAATGATATAGGTATAAAAATATACTTCAATACAGTAATGAATTAATCATTTTTTAATTAAAGATAATAAATTAATTAAATAATTGATGAATTAATTGAATAATTAATTTAAATAAAAAAGCAAAACATTAGTTTAATTAATTAATTAATTAAAGTTGAAATAAAAATTTAACTACATGTTCTATTTTGGGGAAAAAATTGATCTTTTTATTTTATAAATTCAACTATTTGTTTAAAATTTCATGTGGTTTGTTGAACATTCGTTTTTTTAGTAGAAAATTAATTTTCTTGGTTGAAATGTCAACTATTAATTAAAAATGTATGTATTTCGCTCAGAATTCGTCTTCTTTATTAGAAAATTAAACATTTTGTTGAAAATTGAACTACTTTGCATGAAGATTCTATTTTTGACTATAAAATTTAACATTTTGGATGAAAAATGTTTTCTTAAGACCATGTGACGAGTGGGTCACGTGACCAGCTTCCTATCTTACCGACACTTTTTTTATTTGTAAACTTACTCTCACACGAATAGCCACATCGAGTTGACAATTTGGGATAATAAATAAAAGGCACTGAGAAACGCGGCTCTGATCCTAAATTTGTATGATTATGAAAAAAGTTTTTTTGTTGTAAATATGTATTTTTTTTTGCTTCTTGCATAATTATAAAAATTTATGACCAGATCCGCGTTTCTTAGAGCTTCTTATTTATTATCCCAAATTTTCAACTCGATGTGGCTATTCGTGTGAAAATAAGTTCCCAAATAAAAAAAGTGTCGGGAAGGTAGGAAGCCGGTCACGTGACCCACTCGTCACATGGCCTTAATTGATTGACAAATTTTCCTCAGATGAAAATTCAACTCTTGTTGAAAATTCGTATTTTTTATTTGAAAATTCCTCTCTTTTGGTAGAAATTGAATCTCTTTTGGTATAAATGCAAATTTTGTATATTTTAGTTGAATCTGTTTTGGTTGAAAATTCAACTGCTTGGTTGGAAGTTGAACTACTCTGTCAATTCATAAGTAACAGTGAGATCTTATGCCCCCCCCCCACTCAATTGTCTTACCTTGTTTTTGAGTGACACCGAAATAAATTCACGAAAAAAATGTAGGATTCAAAACTTACGAGAGGTGTACAAACTTCAAAATTTCAGCAAAAAAAAAGTAGTAATTTATTCCCGACCGCTTACTCAATATAATTGTAAAAAATCTAATCAAATTACAGAAGGGCAAAGTAGTGCAATAGTCACCGTACAATTTATTCAAGTCCCACTTGAACTATTGACTATGCAACGCGCCACATAAACGAATTACCGAGGACCGACAATTACAAATTACTAATCGCAAATTACTACCTTCGCACGAGCGTATAGGTGGCTTGACATTGCGAATTGCAAAGTGCCAGTTAGCAGTTACGCTATGACGTACACTTATACTGGTTACCGGTACACGACACCACGCACCGGAAATAAGAACCGGCGCGTACGAATTTACTATTGTTATTTAGTAACCCTCCGTTCCGTTTTATTCCATTCTCGACAGCAGAGACCGGATGTGAGGTCAGCCGCGGCTCGTTTAAGTCCCGAGCGAGCGCTGAGCGAGCCGAGAACGACGCCAAGGGGGAGAGAGAGAGAAAGAAGGCAAAACAAACTGACAATAATAATAATCCTCATAAACGCGCCTCTCTTCATTGGCCAAGGGGAACTTGAGGCTGGGTCGAAGCTGAAGATCCAGACGAGGGAGAGTTACCCAGAGTTACCCCGAGTTACCAGACGGACAGGGAATCGAGAGAATGAGAAGGCAAAGGGAAAAAAGGGACAAAAGGGGGAGTCATAGGGGAACCAACACAGACGGAGGAAGGAAAAAGGATACTTTATTAATTACGAACGCCTCAGGCGCATTGCCACTTAGGCACGAGTTAAAAAACTGCAATAACAGGCCAATGAGACGCCAACTAGACTCCAGCTTCTCACAAAAGTCTTAAGCAAGAGAAAAATTCAAGTTTCAATTGTTGAATAAGATTCTTTGTTGTGAATTCTTATAAATTCCTTACCTTAAAAGCTTCTAAAATCATTCAAATCCTTGAAAATTCCGTGACAATTTTTATATCACTTGAAAATGGTTTGTAAGATTAATTATTACTTTATTAATTCTATTTTAGTTAGGGCTCTAAAGCCCTGATCTCACTTACATTCCAAATTAAAAAAATTAATAAAATTGCACTATTGAAACATTAAAAAAAACTTAAATGACTCAGACATACGTGCCCTTATACATTTTGAACCATTTCACAAAATTGCAACACAATATTTACATTTTTCAAGTTATAAAACAGAAGCACTTTAAAGTGCTTCTTATAGAAATCCCCTGTTTTATTTTTCAAAATCCCTGACTTTTCTCTGACTCTCCTCCACTAATAAAATTCCTTGATTTTTCCTGATTTCGAGATATTAATATATCAAAGACCAATATTATTGACACACACATATTTAGCAGTTGCATTTTCAACCAAATAGTTGATTTTTCAAGTCAAAAGACGAAGTTTTTAGAAGACAGTTGAATTTTCAAAGCAGAAAAGTTTAATTGCAAAAAGAGATAAATTTTCGATCAAAAATGGACACTTCACCAAATAATATAATTTTTAACAAAATAATTAAACTTTCAACGAAATAGTTGATTTTTTGATCAAATGGCTGAATTTTTAACCTACAAAGATGACATTTCAATTAAGAAGATTAATTTTCTACCAAAAGACGGATTTCCAACAAAAATCCAAAAATGGAACAATTAAACTTGCAGTTCAAGAAAACTAATTAAAAAAATAGTATTTTTTAACCAGTTGAATTCAACGAAAAAAGACGAATTTTTCACAAAGTAGTTGAATCCTCGACCAAATAGATGAATTTTTAACAAACACGATTAATTTTTTACCACCAACAGAGGAGTTAAAAAAAATAGTACAGTTTTCAAATTAAAAAGTCGAATTTTTTAGAAAAGAGTTGACTTTTAAACCGAAAAAGAAGAATTTTTAACAAGAAAGTTAATTTTGAATAAAAAAATGTGCATTTTCAACGAAATAGTGGCATTTACAACCAAAGATGGAATTGGTAAATTTTCAGTTTGAAAAACTAATTTTTCACGACAAGAAAAGAATTTTCAACCAGTTGAATTAAACTAGTAACAAAATAAATTTTTAACAAAATGATTAAGTCCTCAACCAAAATGACAAATTTTGAACAAAATAAATTAATTTTCTACCAAATAGTTGAATTTTCAAATTATACATAAAAAATGTTCAACCAAAAATAACATTTTTACATTTTCAGATAGAAAAATTAATTTTAAAGGAAAAAAGCGATTTTCCGCCAGAATAGTTTCATTTTTTAAAATAAATAGTTTGATTTTTAACCAAATAATTTAATTTTCTACCGAAGTAGTTTAATTTTCAACCAAAAATATAAAATTTCTACAAAAAAGTTCATTTTCAACTAATTAGTTCAATTTTCTGACAAATTGTTGAAGTCTCAAACCTAAAAGACGAATTTTGTGATTGATTGTCTGATTGAAAATTTCATTATTTTGTTTAAAATGCAACTAATTCGTTACAAAGTCATTTTTTTTTGTTCAAAAATTAATCTCTTTTGTTGAAAGTTTAACTATTTTTTTGAAAATTCGTTTCATTGTTATTTGAAAATAAATTTTTTCAAATTAAAATTTTAGTATTCCATTTTTGGTTGAAAGTTTCTCTTTTCTGGTTTAAAATTCAACTATGTAACTGTTTGAAAATTCATCTTTTTCAGTTTAAAATTCTAGTCCTTGGTTAACAATTTATGTCTTTCGTTGATAAATCATCTTTTTTTTTTGTAGAAAAATAGCCTTCTTTGTTAAAAAACAATTTTTTTATTGAAAATTAAACTCTATGGCTAGATGGTGAACACTTTTCTTGGAAATTCGTTATTTTTTTGTAGATTCATCATTTTAGTTTAAAATTAATCTCTTCAGCTAAAAATTTAACTATTTTGCATGAAGATATTTTTTTTGTTAAGGATTAAGTTTCTTCACTGAAAATGTAACTATTCCATTTATTAATAAAAATTAATCTTTTCTGGTTGAAAAGCCATGTATTTTGTTGAACATAGTATTTTTTGGTAAAATTCAACTTTGTTTGATTTAAAATTAAAATCTTCTTTTGTTGAAATATTAAATATTGCGTCTTTCGTTGACAATTTATTTTGGTTTTGTGAAGAATCAACCACTTAGTTTAAAGTTGAACTACTCTGTAAAAAATTCCTTTTTATGGGGAAGATTCATAATTTTAATTGGAATTCAACTATTTGGTTGTAAATTAATTTTGTTGTTGAAAATTCATATATTCGGGTTGAAAATTAACTTTTTTGTAGAAACATCATACTTTTGATTGACAATTAAACTTCTTTGGTAGAACATTAAACTATTCGATTACATTACATATTTGTTTAAAAATGTCAACTATTCTGTTGGCTAATCGTTTTCCTTTTTTTTTTTTTTTGTTAAAAATTATTCGTTTTATCTGAAAACGTAACTATTTCATTTTTGGTTAAAAAATGTTCCCTCATAAGTTGAAAATTCAAATATTTGTTAGAAAATTCATTTATTTTGTTGAAAATTCGTCATTTTGGTTGTGTATTCGACTATTTTTGTCAAAATTTCGTCTTTTTTTGGTAGAATTGAACTGGTCGAAAATTCCTTTTTATGTAGACAATAAATCTTCTTGGTTAAAAAATCATCCTTTTCGTTGAAAATGCTACTCTTTTGTTGTATGCTGAAGTATTTTCTTGAAAATTCATTTTTTCAAGATAATTCATTAAAGTTAAAAATTCATTCATTCAGTTGAAAATTTATCTATTTTGTTTAAAGTTCTTTTTTTGGTTAAGAATAAATTTTCTTCTCTGAAAATGTAACTATCCATATTTGGTTCAAGACTGATCTTTTCTGGTTGAAAATTCATGTATTTTGTTAAAATTTTGTCTTTTTTGATAGAAAATAAATCTTCTTGGTTAAAAATTCATCCATTTTGGTTAAAAATTCAAGTACTTGGTTGAAAATTAATCTGATTTGTTTGAAGATTAAACTATTTCATTAAAAATGCAACTTTCCTGATTGACAATTACCTTTCTTGTTGGAAATTTTTCTTTTTCGGCTTAAAAGTCAATTGTTTTCAATAACATTCGATTTTTTTTTTGAAAACTGAACTAGTTTGTTAAGAATTCGTCTGTTTAGGTAGAAAAGTAATCTTGTTTCTTGAAAATTCATTAATTTTTTTAAGGATTCAACTACTTTATTAAAAATTCGTCTTTTGGTAAAAAATTCAACTATTTTGTTCGAAGTTAAATTTATTTTAAAATTGAGATCGAAAAGAAATCTATTTTATCATGAATTGTGGCTAGGAAAATATAAACATATACTGATATTATTAAATTAACTTTGATAATAAATTCTCTTTCAATATTTCCTGCAAATGTAATTGATTTACTGTATTTAGTAAACAGTGCTAAGTTCGATGAACATAAAAAATGTTAAATAATTTTAGAGGCAGTAGTAATTTGAAAAATTGTAAAGCAACTTTCTTTTAATTATATATTTTGACATAATGATAGAAGAAAAATTAAAATACTAATTTAATTACATCGATATTGAAGTGTTCATAACGTTATTATGCCATCTTTTATTGTATAGATTTGAATTGTTGAAAATATTACGAAATTGCATCGTAACATTTACCCTAACACCCTCTTCACAGAAGCTGTTACGTAAGTTATAAATCTCACAAACGTGACCGGAATTTAATTAGCAATTTATTTGCTTTTCGAAAACAATATCTGTAACACTAGTTCTTCATCAGGTCTAAAGTAAATCATGATTACTTTTGACGCCCGAGGCTGTCAAGGTAACAGAGACCAAAACTGATCATTAATTAATTAAAATGAACATCCAACTTTGTATGAGATGCAACTATAGTAATTAATTTAATTAGATATGCAAAATGAGGAAAGCTTTTGTATATAAACTTTTTTATTTCGCAAAACACAGAACAGCAAAAATTTGAACAAAATATGAAGAAAGAAAGTTAATTAATATTTTTATTGGTGAAGTAAGAAAATTTCAAGAAATATTTCAAAGCTGCCAAAAGAGTTTGGAAATAAGGGTCAAAATTCCCTTTAAACAGAGGAAATGGAATGATTTTTTTCAGAAAAAATGAAAATAATGAGGGAATAAATTATTTAAAATCAAATTAATGTAAATACCATATTGAATTCAATAGGAAACGCTTTTGATTCCTAAGATTTCAAGTCGAAATGTATATTGCATTTTTAACTGAAAAAGATTTGCTATCGGAAATGATGAATTTTTAATTCAAAAGGATAAATTTTTGACAAAACAGTTGAATTTTCGATAAAAAAGATGACTTTATCAAAATAGTTAAATTTTCAGCCTACAAGGATTGATTTTCAACCAAATGGTCGAATTCGAAAACAAAAAATTCAACCGAAAACAGTATAATTTTCAAGCCAAAAAGACGAATGCTTCACGAAACAGTTCAATATTTTCAACAAAAAAGTTCATTTTCAACTAAGAAAGATGGCTTTTTTGTCATAACAATGAATTTTCTTTCTTAAGAAAAGATTTGAATCCTCCACCAAATAGATCAATTCTCAATTAGGAAAGACGAATTTTGAATCTAATTGTTGAATTTTCAACTAAAAAATATATTTTTTCAATCAAAAATGGAATCTTAAAATGTTAAGGTTAAAAAATTAATTTTTAAGAGAAACAAACGTATTTTTAACGATTTGAATCGTCAACCAAAAAGAAGAAATTTAAACAAAGAAGATTATCTTTCTAACCAAAAAGAGCATTTTTTAACAAAAAAACGGAAAGTTTAACAAAAAAGTTCAATTTTCAACGAAAGAGTTGAATCTTACAAAAAAATTAATTTTTGACAAAGTAGTTCAACTTTAAATCAAGGAGTTGAGTTTTCAACCTAAAAAGATAAATTTTTAACCTAATAATTAAATTTTTAACCAAAAAGATGAATTTTCTACCAAAAAGATTAATTTTCTTTCAAAAAATATGAATTTTCATCAAAATATCAAATTTTCACAAAATTGTGGACTTTTGAAGTAAATAAACGAATTATCTACAAAACAGTTAAATTTTCAACTCGAATACATGTTTTTTCAACAAAGAGGTTTACTTTCTACCAAATAGTTAAATTTTTATTAAAAAGTTGAATTTTTAACAAAATGGTTGAATTTTTATCGAAAAATATAAATTAGAAAAAAAGAATCTTCAACCAAATAGTTGAATTCAACCAAAAAGGCAAATGTTTAACAAAATAGTTGAATCCTCAACCAAAAGAAATTAAATTTCAACCAAAAAGTTGTGATTTTCAATCATAAAGATGCATAACCAATATAGATGAATTTGCAACCCAAAAAAGACGAATTTTCAACGAAAAATAATGACTTTTTGACATAATTTTTTGGTTTTTAATGTGAAAAGATCGACTTTCAATTTAAAATATAAATTTTCAACAAGAAATGGAATAGTTACATTTTTACTTAAAAAAAAACTTAATTCTCGACAAAAAAAACAACGTATTTTCAACAAAGTGAGTAAATTTTTAACCGAAGAGATCAATTTTCAACTAAACGAGTAAACTAATAGATCTTAAAAAAAATTAATTTTCATCAAAACAGTTTAATATTCACCCCAAAAGATGATTTTTCAACGAAGAAGATTAATTTTCTAAAAATATGGAATACTTAAATTTTCAACCAAAGGCATGAATCTTCAACCAAAATTTTTGACCAACTAAGATGACTTTTTACGAAATATTTACATTTTCAACAAAATAATTAAATTTTCAGCCAAATAGTAGAATTTTTAACCAGATAAGAAATATATATTAGAAATATAATATTAAAATTTTCAACTAAAAATAGTTGGATTTTCTTATTGGGTTATATTAATTCATTTCAAATTTATCATTAGAAAGCGTACTAGATGTATCCCTGTTAGCAGTGTTTCTATGACTTAAACAATCGGAATAATATTACTGATGTCATTCTCAATTAAACAAATATTTTTATTGACAATTTTTAAAACTTAGTGAAACATTTATTTTAACAAGTTTTCTTGTGATTTAATTTTGTATTACTGGCCGAATTCATTTTCAAACGGGCAGGCTGTGCGAGCACAAGTCACAGAATCGTTTTAACAGGAAATATGTTGTTTTTCAAAGGATTTTAGACGACACGTATTTCACCGATTAGATATATATATATATATATATATTCATTCATTTATCTATATAAAATAACAAGTTTTGTTACGCATTATGAATAGTTTAAGTAATTATTTTCATTTTTATCCTAAAACTTGTGGGACAGACTTTGAACTGATGTTTTAAATTCTCAGCTATAACATTTTGAACTCTACTGCTGACTTTTTTTTCAACTCGCTATAAGTAATAGTTACAAATTACAAATATTCAAAAAATGATGTCAATAATATTTAGAAATTTTTTATTTAAAATGTTTAGTTTGTGACAGGTGCGTGAAATACCATTTTGCGTACTTTTATATTTATAACTTCTACGCCAAGTCATCTACAATTTCACAAAATTGTATTTCAATATAAGTACTTGATTGAGATATTTTCAAAACAAATTTATTGTTCAAAGGAAAAGAGGAAAATGAATGAAACTTAAAATGGTCATATTTTTGACAATCACCCATTTAGGCTTTCTAATTTGCTAATGAGCTGCAAGAAAGTATTGTCTCTTCTAAAAAATGAGCGTCTTTCTCTTCTTACTTGCCAAAAATGTTTGAAACTACAATTTCTAAATAATTTTCAAAACCGAAAGCGAGTTTTTCATATGAATGATTGTTACTTATGTATATATGATTTACAAAAAATCACAATTCAAAGAAAAACATTGCCATCCTTAAATTATTTATTTCTTGTAATTAATATTTGCTAGTTTGATGTTTCAAATCTAATTTCCATGGAAAAGAAAATTATAGATACAAGGTATATTTTAACTTCTAAACAATGTAATTATCAAACATTTTTAGAAATTATAGGTTGAAGGTACCAATTACCGCGGAGGAACCATTTGTCGAGGAAACAGTTGATTTCATCTGACCTAAAACTTTAATATGTTATTTCTTAAGGGTGTGCCTATAAACTTACCGAAAAATGCGACTAATTTGTATCGAAATATCAGTGTTATTCAATAAGCGGGATTTTTTTCGATAGTACTAAAGTCCATATTAAAAGTGTTCTGATATGTAAACTATTACTCTCAGTTTTTTTAATCAAGTAAGATTAGGAATCGTTGTAGTGATTCGTCCTAACCAAAGAAAAACGAATCAATTGAATGGAAAATACTTGAATCAGAGAGTTAAAGAATACTGATTCAGGCGGATTAGGGTCTATCGACTTTTAAAATTTTTAATTGGTCTCAAAAATTTAATAATTTAAATCGGTCAGCATACAACCATCACCGATTTAGGCAAATGTCGTTGAATTATTTTTCTTTTTTTTTTAAATCGGAACCTTTGGAACGACATTCAACGTTTGAGTTTCTTATATTTCAGACAAATCAAATGTCGTTCCCATTGAACAAACTGACAAGTAATTCAACCAGATTGACCTAAATGGGTGGTGGCTGTATGGTGGCTGATTGAAATGAGTAAAACTCACGTGAATCAGCATTCTTAAATTCTCCGGTTCAAATAATGTTCATTCAAGCAATTATTTTTTTCTGGGAATATTAAAAATGCTCTTGATAGATTTTAATATTCCTATGAATTTAGAGTTTGAAAGTTTGTCTTTAATTTGTTGAGAAGCTATTACAAAAATAGAGAAAATGTAATGTTTTTCGCTCTTTAAAGTTAAATTTCTAAAAACAATCGCAGCAAATTATCAACATATTTATTCATTTTCTTTGCATTGTGCAAGAAGTTGAAGTTAAAATTCAAAAGTTGAAAAAATTTGAAGTAATCTCATTCGTGTTAAGAAAATATTAAAAATAAAATTAATGTATATTTTGAAGAATTTTATAGGAAATTCATGATTACTGATTACATATATTTTAATAAATGTATTTCTCTGTGAAAACAAATATTTAAATTTTTTCATGTTTCTAGTTTCATCTTAAACTATTTGATCGCTCAAGATAAATTGTTTACAATTACTCTGCAAAGTTACTGCAATTATATAGAAATTTCTCTTTAATATGAGAACAGGAACATTGAATAATGTTCATTATTTTGAGTGCTATTTAAAATTTAAGAAAACATTACAATTGAAACTATTTTTGCAATAGCAGCTTAAAAAATGACAAAATTACTTAATTCTATCATAATTTTATTTAGAACTTCATATCTTCCAATCTATTAGAGAAAACAATTTAACTTAGTATTCATAAAATTGACGTGCCAAAATTAACCAATTTTAGATACTAAAAATGAAGGTGCACATTTTAATTGGCGGTAGTGTATTTTTATTATTTTCTTTTTCATAAAAAACATAGTTTTCGTCTGCTGATAGGCAGTATTAAATGGGTTATGATTGTTAGATTAATCTTAAAGTGAATATTAGAAACTGAAATAAACTATTGCGTTTTTATCAGTTTTTGAATATGTAAATGACTAATTGACCGGCAAAAGTGAAAAATTGTCCGGGAGAAAACCGAGAAATGGCTGGGAATTTAAAATCATACGTAGGGTAGATACCCTGATAGATTTAGAGATCACATCAATGTATTTCTCTTACGTTTGGATAAACCCATTGAAATACTGTTCACTGGGTAGAAAATTGATCGAGTCAATGATATTTTAAACAAACGCTAATAGATTAAAATGCAGGATCCTAAAGACACAAATGTACTGAAATGAAATCGTGGTATGTACAGCTTTAGAGTAAAGGGCAAAGGGTAAAGAACATGTATATGTGTACTTTACATGCATATGCAAAAAAGGAAATGAATTTGAAAATGTTTGATGTTGATTGTAGATAATTCAGTAGTATGGCGAGTAATGAGACGGAAGTGAAGCTAAAGCCTGTTTCGCTCGAATGAATGTTCGTCCAAGCACCCTCTCGGCCCCAAAACCACCCCCACAATCCCACCCGACATAACGTCCCTCTCGTTTCTACTCTCCACTCGCAAACTCGTTCCTTGAATATGAATTAAGTTGATACGATTTGGAGGAGCCGTCATGCAAACGTAAAGGTAACCAAGAGTCGTTACGAGTATAGAATCGTACCACGATAAAGTTCCCACTCAAATCGATTTACTACTTTATCCTTCGAACAGCCCCAGTAATTTGTCGAGAGACTGTGAATTCGATATTTCTGAACGATACAGGCGATCTTGGAGCAATTTACGATCAGATCGGATTACGGGCATCGAGAAATGAAAGTTTCTGGGCTTTGCGGTAATTGAAATGATTTGTTTAGATCATGGAAAAAGGCATTGGGATCATGAAACCAAGTGCTCGCTCGCTCTGTAATTTTCTTCAGTAGAGGAAGAACTTTTTTCAGTCGATTGAGATAAATTAGGTGCAGGGAGGAAAAACGAATCGCTCCTTTCAAAGCCTTATTAGGGGAATGTATAATATGAACATCTCTAGTGTACTTACGCGACTACTAATTGCAAAAGAGAAGTTTTACATAGCGATATGATAACCATTAGGTTTTATACAGCTGCCAAGAATATTTATGAATTCTTTATTAGAGACCTTTCTGAATTACACTCTTCCATAGTACTAATTTTAAAGGAAAAAGTATGCCGTGAAATGAGATGAAGGAATGCTATTTTCTTTTTAAGTGGTATGTAGGTCAGCAATTCTTCTTGATCTGATGTTTATTTCTAAGGATTTTTGTTAACAATTCACCTTTCAATAATTATTCTGTCAAAATGTCATAGTTCCAGTCGAAAATTTGCAATTCTTTGAAAGGTTTAAAATCCTAAATTATGGCATTTTTTATGGGCCGTGCATAAATTACTTTTTTGTAAACAGCTGTTTATCAGCGCAATCTAGTGCCTGCTGTAGCACCTATTACATTAAATTTCAAAATATATTATGTGATATTATTGATCACTATAACATTATCACTTGTAATTTATCTGACAGCATTATGAATATCTAGCAATATTAGTATTAATATTAAATGTAATAATCCAAAATTCACGAAATAATAATCAATGAAAGAACAAAAAAGGGTTCATGCACAAATTACGAAAGATATTTTTCTTACATTTTTAACCCCCCATGTAAGATACCGTGATATTTGCTCCGACCCGACGCTTACCTCCAAGTTTATTTATCACAGGCTTCACAATCCTTCATCTTTTCCTTGTTTTTCCACTTACATTCAAACTGAATTCATATAACCCAATAAGAAAATGCAACTATTCTTGGCTGAAATGTCATTCTTTTCGGTCGAAAAATCTAATATAAAATTCTTGGTTAAGAATTCATCTTTTTTGGTTGAAAATGTTATTATTTAAGTCAAAATTGAATTATTTGGCTGGAAATCTAACAATTTTGTTGAAAAGCCATCTTTTTTTGGTAGAGAATCCTACCATATAATCAAAAGTTGATCTTCTTTGTTGAAAATTAATTTTTTTTTGTATGAAGATTCATAATTTTAGTTGAAAATTCATCTATTTGTATAAAAATTAAACTTTCTCATAGAAAATTCAACTTCTTGGCTTAAAAATTCAATAATTTGGTAGAAAGTTAAACTTTTTTGTAGAAAATTCGTTTATTTTTTTACTAGAAATTACTTTTTTGGATGAAAATTGATAGAAAATTTTAGAGTTTTGCAAAAAAATCGGTTATTTTCTACAGAAATTTTTTTTTTTTATTGAAAATTTAACCATCCCACTTTTCATTATAAATGGATCTTGTTTCGTTTAAATGTTCAACTATTCTGTTAAAATTGTATGTATCTTGTTTACAGTTAATTTTTTTGTAGAAAATTAATTTTTCTAATCAAAATTTCAACTCTTGTTGAAAATCCTTCTTTCTGAATAAAAAATTCATCTCTTTTGGCGTAAACTTAATCTTTTTCATTCTCATAATTTATGATTGAAAAAGTATTAGAATAGTCCGAAATTTCACAACTCAGTTTGTCAAAGGATCTCCACATGTTGAGACCCCGTAAAGCCGAAAAACAAATTTTGGCGATAACGTCTGACCTTCTGTCTGCCTGTCTGTTTGTGTGTCTGAATGTCTGTTCGTCCGTCCGTAAACACGATAACCCTCGAAAAAATGAACGGATCAAATCGACCTTTGGCACATTTTTTTAGATCCAAAAATAAAGAATGATGATGTTTGATTAAAAATTAATATTTTGTTGAAGAATCGTCTGATTTGGTTAAATTCAACTGTTTTTCTTTAATGTGAAAATCTTTTCTTGTTTAAAATATAATATATTACTTTCTTTGTTAAGAATTGATATTTTTTTGGTTAAAAATTCAACTACTTGGTTTACAGGTGAATATTAATGCTAGAAATTTATAGTTTAAATTTTTTGCAGCTTCAGAACTTTAGGAAAAAAAGTATTTTAATTGAGATGTGATGAATTTTGCGCGTAAGGTTCACTTTTCACATTTTTCTGAATCAAAAAATGACCTTAATTGCCTGAAATTTGAAATACAATTTTAGATCGAAATATTGCAGGCTCGAACGCGTCATATATAAATTGAAATTAGGTTTCAGCATTAAGTTAAAATGTCATCTATGAAAGGATTTTCGACATAGTAAATTGTAGGTGCCCTTTATTTTTGAATAATTCGTATAGTTTGACATGTGGTGTGTATTCCTTTATAGCAAATTGATGTTTGACGTTGCCTAAAAATGTTTTCAACAGTATCAAGGAAAGAGCTTTTCGGACAGATTTTATCGGGCAAGTGTGAAAGGGTATTAAGTACGACAGGGACTGGTGAGTGCAAGTACATTGTTTCGCACACAGACATTGTTTACGACTCTGAACGAGGAGTAATAAAGGACCGATAGTTCTACATCTATCTGCCTAGCTGGTTATAATCCATGGATTTCTGTAAGCTTGCATGAAATTCGAATCTATTTTATGCAAAGGGTTTATAAATATAAATTTATAATTACATTATCAAATTTTTACTGTTTCATACAATAAATACATATAATGATGTACTTCACGTAATAGGCGTATTAGACTATTTTTTGGTTGTAATAATGTTTGTTATTCTATTAATTTTACTAAATATTAGTTTTTATATAATTCAGTTCAATCTGTTTGTCAATTTTATAATTTCCGTTATTTCCGTACGCCTGTGCATACTTTCAAAGAAAAATATATCAAGATGGATACATTTTTTTGAAACCTCACACATGAAAGTACTTTAATGTCGTGATTACGGTAATAGCCATTAAAAGACCCGGAGATATAATTTTAAAGGTAAAAACTTGAGAAAAATACGTTTTTATATATAAAATTTTTTGTTCTTTCACGATTTTTCCGGTTTAAAAGAATATATTTAACATGTAGGACAAGGAATAGACACCTGAAGGAAGGGCTACTGGAAATAGGGTAGGGATGTGTTTTCACTTTCGACTGCACTTTTTCTAATATCGCTCTTTGAAAAAACACACTACACGCTCGAGGACCCCTTTTTCTGCCATTCAAATTGAAAGAGACTTCGCTACTGAAATATAAAAAGAAAACGGAATATGGATGTGATTCAACTGAACCCTACCAGTTTACAGTATATCCGCTTTAACAAACACTCTACCCCTTTGCCTCTGGAATGCCTCTTTCTGCTTTTTATTATTAAAAATGTAGCTTTTTTTCATGGTTTGGCCTTAGAAATTAAATTTTTGGGTATTTTTATTGTCATTTTCATAATTAACGCATGAAAATACATCTATTTACAAGATTTCAAAAATGTCGGAGGTATGGGCTTTTCGAAATTTCACTACAGCACTTTCCAGAAATAACATACAATTTATGCCTCAGTTTCACTGACACAAATTATTATGTAAATCTTATTTTTGCTGCGCATATTCGACTTAGAAAAAGTGATAAATGATAACATCTTTCATGAAATATTGCCGAGATAGATTTTGCAACATGCAAAAAAATCTTGGTTTCAAACTTCATCCACGATATTTGGTACAATA
Organism: Andricus grossulariae; assembly: GCA_011634705.1. NCBI lineage: Eukaryota > Metazoa > Arthropoda > Insecta > Hymenoptera > Cynipidae > Andricus > Andricus grossulariae. The sequence continues at coordinate 212,821,842 of JAABKJ010007545.1, read as the reverse complement.
TTTAACACAGCTCAGCTGAATGAAATTTTATTGAGATGTGAAAAGAAATAAATATGAGACATAAGAAAAACTAATTTTGAGCGTTATAACCAATAATGACATGACTTTTAAATTAAAATTTTGAACAGTTAACTGATACTATTCATCGTTTAGGCGGTTCTATTTGGAAGTACATATGTAATATTTTTCAAGTATGCATCCATGAGTGTGCTTTCAAGCATAATGTGTAATTAATTTTCTAATAATCTTTTACCGGAACAAATTCAAAAAAAGATTTCAATGCAATTTTAGTTTAAAAATTGTCGCAAAGTATACACGTCGACCCTCAGTGGGAAGTAGGTCATCATCGTAAATATAATTGGGCCGAGGCAAATAATATCCGTCGTAGTTGGCACAGTACGAACGGCTAAAAAACTGCAGGATGTAAAATCATATTCATTACAGCAAAATGAACCTTCGGTAAAATTACTTTTCTATTTACTGCAAAATGTTGCTTTATTACTACGTTGGCTTTATGACAGTACAAAATGTAATATCATACCCCCTCTACGAATTATTCTCGGTGCTTTAAAAGGCAGATATAAAAAGCAGTTTCAATTACATTTACATTTAGTCATGCTTGTCCTTCTGCTAGATATTAAAATTAAAAAGTATATTCTATACCTTTGACTTTTTTTCATCAAGTTTACTGAGCGTATATTCAACACCTGAATGGATGGAAATACTTATAAAAAGGAGAGATCTACAAACTGAGTGAACTGAAAGGGCCAAGAAACGAAGATTTCCTTTGACAAAAGTTCATATCGCGAAGTATGAACATCTTCGACTCAATAAAACTAGACGATCTGATAAAGTAGAGGAAGGAAAGAAAGAAATAAGGACGAAGGTGCTTTTCCAGCTCTCTCCGGAAAGGTGATAAAGTTCCAGTTCCCTTTTTCATGTAAGAAGTTTATTGTATTACGTTTGCAAATTGCAGTTTGCTCCCAACAAAACCTTTTTTTTTCCTCTGGTTACCAACATCAAATGTTTCAGACTAAAATCAATAAATACAAAATATAATCCGAAAGTATTTTAAATTATGTTTTAATTTCACGCTATATTAATTTTGCACCCTTACAATATATTCTTCCCTTCCACATTGTAATGAAATATCACCTGTCCCCTTGAAAACTCAGACTATGATTTTATTAGAATTTATTTTTCAAATACCAAATTTGAAAAAAGTTGAATTATAAATCTATTAAATTTAAAAAGAATTAAAATAGAATCATTTCAGATATAAGAAAGAAATGAATTGAAATATTTACGACTTAATAGTATTCTACATACAGTGCTTTAAAAAATTTTATTTCCTAATTTATTCGCAATTCACCATAAATTTTACAAACTTTGAGAAGAAAAATCTATCCAATCACTTAAAATATGACAAATTATTCGATCAAATCATCATTCAAATTATATTATTCAATCATAAAATGTGTGGACTCCTGGTAAAATTGCATGTATTTCTGAGCTTAAAATATAATTTTAATTGTTTAGCGACCTTGCGTAAAAAAAGTAAAAAACTCCATTTAAATACCAAATATTCAAATACGTTCTTTCAAATATTATTAACGCATTACTTTTAAACCTTCATCAGGCTGTCTACCGAACCGGGAGATCATAAAAACCGCAAAATTACCAACGAATTTTCTAAAAGAATTAGTCTGAGTAGGGACAAGGTGTTTCAGTAAAAAGTAATAATTTCAACTTTGAGACAGGGAATTTTCTAAATGAGTTATAATTCTGAGTCGAGACAGAGAATAAGTAAAAGAAATATACAAAAAATTCACGTAAAGAATTACAACTATCCTTACGTGGAACAAGGAATGTTAGAAAATAATTATAATGCTAAGTTACGACATAGAATTTCATTAAAGAAATATAATTTGGTCCCATAATTTTCCTCCTAAAAATTTTGAAATAAGCAGTTTGCTAGATTTCTGAATTATAAATGAAAATTATGTAAATAAATATAATTCACACTTGTAACACGCAATTTTGTAACTGAATTCAATTGTGAATTGATATTGGACATTTTGTGAAGGAATTATGATTCTGAATTTCGACGGGAATAAATATATTAAATATGAATACAAATTTCCGTAAATTGAAAAAAACTATCCCTCCTCCAAGACAAAATTCGTCAAATTTTGAAAAGTCTTCTTTCCGAATCAGAATTTGTTTAAATTAAAAAAAAAAATTTTCGCAAATAAAAGTTGTCAAGAATTTGAAACTTTCCACTTCCTAATTTTAGGAGCAGGGAGTTATAATATTTCTGAATTTCCGTAAAGAATTATAATTAATACTTTAGGAAAGAGAAAATAATTATAATTCTGATTTAGAAAAAGGGAATAAAAAACTCAAATTTTGACGATTGGGGCAGCGAATTCCCATGAAGAATTATAATCTTGTCTTTGAAACAGGGAATTTCGTGACGAATTATAATTTTGTCTTTGTGACAGGCGATTTCTACAAAGGATTAGAATTTTCACTTTGGAACAGGCAATTTCGTCAGGCATTATAATTATTCATTTAGGGCAGGGAGTTTTCATGAAGAATTATAATTTTACTTGGAATAGTGAATTTTTGAGGAGAATTTTCATTCTGATTTGAAAGAAGGAACATTAAAAAATCCTTGTTCTAGGTCAAAATTCGATACAGTTCGAAACTTCCCTCTTCCAAATTTTATAAAAAGGGAGTTACTATATTTTTAATTATAATACAAAATATTGTAAATAAATATAATTCTGACTTGGAACAATGAATTGTTTGAATTAAAATTAATTGTGACTTGAAACAGGGTGAACTTTCATAAAGAATGCTAATTTAGACTTCTGAAACAAAATTTTGTGTTGTAACTCAGAATTGTAATATAATTATCTGTTGAACAACACTCTGTTCATCTTTTAAGAAATAATTTTGATGTTAGCAAATGAATCTCAGAAAATAAGTTGAAGTTTCAAGCATATTATGTAAATTGAAAAATAAATACAAAGATGGCTTCAAAAATATTGCAATGAAATAAACTTGATTTGCGAGAAGCACAGTCCAGATTATCGAATGAAAGAGGTAAAAGGGAGCTGGTTGCACGCAATTCCGTTTGGCCTTGGGGTGAAAGAACTGGTCAGAAAATTGCAGGAGAAAGCAAAGGGAAACGGGAGACAGGGATTGGAGCACGTGGTGCGTAGAAAGGTTGCGGTTTTATGTAAATTTAGAAATCTTTTACGCAGGGGAAAAAGAATACACCCTCTCATTCACTTCTTTTCAACTTTATCTTCCCGGCGTCCCTATTTTGTTTACAAATTCGTATTCTTGACAATGAATGATAAAAGGTGAATAAAACAATTAGGAAAAAAAGTTTCAACAAAAATATCTTTTTGATCCTTTGATAATAGGTAATCATATGAATAAATCTTTGACGAATTCGGTTAACTTATCAATCAACTTAACATTATTTTTCAGTTGCTTGTATAATATTCAGGGTAGCCGCAGGACCGGTGAACCGGGAAATAACTGGAAATATTTTTAAACTGGGGAATGGCAGTAGACATATTTTTTAATTGGAAATTTTACAAATTTTTAGAAGAAAAATTTATCCGATCACTTGAAATATGACAAATTTAGTATCACCTCAGAACATGCAATTAAAAATAATTTTGATTTTAACTCTTCTGTTTTTAAGTTCACTTGTTAACTTACAAGAAGACTTGGGCAATCAGAAATTAAAAGTGATTCAAATTGAAAATTTTGGACAAAAGTTTCGAGTTGATCAACTGTAAATATAAGTTAATTAATGATTTTCTAAATTGAACTGCGAGTCGAACTGTAGTTCCAGTATTAGAAATTGAACAATAATTATTATTTTACAAGATCTAAAGTGATAAACCTTTAACCAAAATAATAAACTTTAAATAAGGTAGTTCAACTTTCAACGAAGTAGTTGAATTTTCACTGAAAAATATGTATATTTTAAACAAACAACAGTTGATTTCTACTAAAATGACGAATTTTCAACAAAATAGTTGAATTCTCAAACTAAATAAATTAATGTTCATACAGACTTCAACTTCAACCATAAAAATAAATGATTAACAAAGTAGTTCAACTTTCAACCAAGTAGTTGAATCCTTAACCAAAATAGATTTATTTTCAACCAAACACTTGCATTTTTAATTAAAAAGATGACATTTGCATCGAAGAGATAAATTTTAAGGGACTCTTGAAAAATCTCAAAAAATAAAATTGTCACCACTGGAAAATGCAGAAAAAAAAATGTAAAATATAATTATCCCGAAATTAGAAGTGGCTGAAAATTAAAAATTCCCGAATAATAAAGTTCTTGTCAGTTTAAGATATTACCGAATAGAAAAATCCCCGATAATAGAAAATTCCTGAAGTAAAATTGCCGAAATTATAAAATAACTGACACTGTAAAATTGATAACCTTATGGAAATACAGGAATGATCAAATTCTCGAATCTTAATAATCAAGAAATTGTTAAATAATAAAATAATAAAATAATAAATGATATAAAATACTTTTATTCCATGAAAATATTAGTTATGTGATTATTTACGTATTATCAAAACAATTTTTCAATTGTTTAAATTCAAGAATTTCATAATTTGGAATTTTCTCTGTATTGGCAATATTATAATGCGGGATATTTTAGAAAGTCGAAAATTTTATTTTTTGGAATTTTTCAGTCGTTCTTCTAAATTAAGAATTTGAGCGTTAAAATTTCAACTCTTCTATTTAGGAAAATTTCATTTCGTAAGAGAAAGTGTTGATTTTGTAACCAGAAACTTTTGAACTGTTCAATTTATCGAAGTTTCAAGATAAAAAGTTTATATGTGGAAACTATTAAGCGTTTGTTTAAAAAAGTTTCTAATTAAAAATTCTGTGAGCTTCAATTGAGGAATTTGAAAATGTAAGTGTTCCATTTTTAGTTATTTTATTTGCAGTTTAATTTTGTATACTTCAAATGAACAAGTTTTCAGCTCAGAGAGTTAGAATTTTTTGATTTCATTGACTGTGAACATTATTTGTGATCAGTAAGAAAATCGGAAAATGACCGGGAATTTTTTCCTCGACTTAAACGACCACCCTGAATGTTATTCATATTCACAAATATAATTTATGCAAGTCCTTAATTCAAGAATTTTACTTATTCACTTCACTCCATCTCAATTAATTAATATGAAACCAATTTCCAAGAAATAATTACAAAGCAATGATCCCACGCAAATACATTATTAAACAAATTAACACTAAACGTGCCTTCAGACAATTTAATACGTGGAGCAAGTTATAACTAATAACGACCATTACGTTTCCTCAGGCGACGTGACTTAATTCCCCATAATCTCAGCGAGCGGTTGAGACTAAGAGGAGGAAGTTTGATTCGCTTTTACGGACATTTCGACGAATATAATTTCGCAGCGACAAGAGTAGATCTAGTAATCTACTAGTTGTGTCGTTTTTCAAGAGAAATCATAATCGCTGACATTTAATATGCATTAGGGTGCCGCGTTACGGCCGAGGTACTTTGAACACTGATAGACGAAAGTTCTGTTCGAAGCTGTCCTACTATCGCTTCGCGAATGCCGCGCCGCTGCTCAGCCATGAGGCATATACACGCCTACCATGTATCTAGGATTAATGAGCTTTCCATGTACTTCGGATGAATTGCTGCACAGCCGTCACTTAGCATTTCTACCAAGCACATTAACGCTATAATGCATTGTTCAACGTGACCTCGAATTACCTTCTTTCAATTTTTTCTTCGTGTTTTTGAACCCTCCCACGTAACACAGAATGTTGCAGAAATGTTGCTGAAATATTTAACTAAAACATTGGTCACATACCAAATGAATATTGTAGCAACGTTCGAGAAACTATTTCAAGAAAATAGTCTATAGAACTTTACAAACATTTTTATAATGAATAACAAAAAAACTAAAGGCTGCACTATTAAAAAGCCGGAGTCGGACAAGTATCGGGTATCCCTATATTTATCCCACAATTTCGCCTTTTGAACAGTGTGAAGAAATCTAGTATTCATCGTTTCACTAGAATTAATTTGTCCGTAAATGACATTTATTTCGTTTATAGTAAATATCATTTTCATTTACGGAAACCTTTTGAAAACTGATTTAATATTAAAAAGTTAGTCATCAATACGAATCAATGGAAACACAATAATAATTGTAATTATAATTTGAAACATCTTACTCACCGTCGCCTTCTTTATCGTCAGCATCTTCAAATTCGTCCTTATTTTCATTTTCTTCATTAAAGAGCTCGTTTTTCATACTCTCTCAAACTAAACAAGTTAAATTATCACTGATCGAGTCAGTATTTTGAGTTATCATTTGCTCACCATTGATTTTTCGGCTTTTAGTGGGTAAACGGGTTAGTGAACCAACTATAACAGTTACTGAAGTATACCAGTGACGCCAAATAATAGGTTCAACCAGTGATATTGATATAGCGCTAAACGCACCCAAGACATGAACCTACAGTGCGGTAGTTAGGTCCATGCGTGTTGCGGCGTTGCGTTTGGCGTGTTGATGTGTTACTTAAAACTGTTGAAAACCGACTTTAGATGTGTACTAGTGTGGCTTTAATAAACAGGGGATGTAATATCTTTCGCTTAAAAGTTAGATGGACCCTGGCCACTTGAGTTTGAGTTCGAGAGACGCGTTGACAGAATGATGGACCTTCCCGCAGGCGAAATATATTACAAATATATAATATATTTCGCACTTAAATAAAAACTGAAATAAAAGCAATCAGAGGCACGAAGAACTTCTCCGGTGCTGGACGGTTTCGGTTTCGATTCCTTTGGAATAAAACTGAAGCGCCTATGACAAAGCCACCGAACGCGTCCTCGGGTTGCGGATAGAGGGTCCCTGTACCAAGGGTTTCTGCTGAATATGTGGGAGCCGATGTCATTTTTTAGATGACAGTTGCTCCCAGTGGGACCCTGCGGTGGTTGTTAACCTTTAGTTTCTATTTATATATATATATATATTCATTATTTCAGTTAAATATTTATCTCTTTGGTTAAAAATTAAACTATTTAGTTGATTGTTTGTTTTTTTGTGATCAAGCATTATTTTATCATCTGAAAATATAACTATTCCATTTTTGGTTGAAAATTGATCTTTTTTAGATGAGAATTTAACTATTTGGTTACAAATTTATCTTTTTTAGTTGAAAATTGAACTATTTGGTTGAAAATTCGTGTTTTTTGAGGAAATTCACCCGTTTTTGACTTGAAATAAAAATCTTTCTCAGATTTATTAAAAATTCATTTTGTGGTTGCAAATTCTTTTTCATTTTGTTGAAAATTAATAGGTTAAGAATTCCTCCTTTTTGGTTGAAAATTTAACAACTTTGTAGAAACTTCATTTAATTTGTTAAAAATTCCTTTCTGTGGTTGATGATTATCATTTTAGTAGAAAATTAGTTTTTTTGGCTGTAAAATAAAAATATGTGCTTAAACATTATTTTTTTTAAGTTGAAAATTAATCGCTCTAACTGAATATTTAACTATACAATTTTTGGTTGTAAATTCAACCATTTTGTTGAAAATTGATCTTCTTTATTTAAAAATTCATTTATTTTATTGAAAATTCAACGTTTTCTAAGATATTTTCTGTAAAACTTCGAAGATGTAAATCTTTCAAGAGTGGGAGTCAAAACTAAGTAAATCTAAAATCTTTTAGAAAGAAAAAATAATATTTTTCAAAGCCATAGATTTGTTGCACAATACAGGAAAAAAAGTTTATCATTTTGATCTGATGTTGATAATCAGAATTATATATAACTGTATCATATCCTGGGGAGTACTGGGGATATAAATAAGAGTTGAGCTTTGTTTGCAGAAAATCACAGTAGACGAATTTTTTCTGTTTCAGCTCTATCGTCACACGTACCTGGCCCACTACAAGATCGTAAATCTGGAAACTCTGTAAGTAAACGAGCCGTGCGCTTATCGCATTTACGATAATCATATTTCAGACTTATTTCGGAGTAAAATTTAGATTTGCATTTTAATCTCACGCCACGAGTAGGTGGCTGCGGCTCTTTTCTCTGGTCTACAAACCCTCTCAACACCCCGCGCGCAAATTACAAACTGCGCGCGATTTTAATCCTACTTCTCACTTTCCTCCTCTTTTTTTACCTTTTTTTCATCTTTTCTGTGGCGACCCCTCAGGGTCCGCCGGTCGCGGGTTTCTACATTAACTCGAGGTTAGAGTACAGCTAGCGTGGTTGTCCTTCGACCTTCGCTACAGTGCTTCTTTCCCCACCCGATTCCTCTACCATCCTCAGCCAAATTAAAGGCAACCACGTTGGCGGAAAGCATAATTTGTGCTTCGTTACCTCGCCTATGTGTCTCGTGTTCGCGGAAAACTGGAAGAAATAGAAGCAGAAAAAGTAAACAAAGTTCTAATTGTTTTGCGAATAAGAAAAGCATTGTGTCTAGGAAGATTCGTAACTTTAATCACTTCCTTTACGTTTTAATTAATTTTCTCGCAACTTTCCTAAGAGAGTGACTAGGGAAGTGTCCCTTGCAAATCTTTAGACATTTAAAAGCTCTTGAGATGCTTTTTTATAGAGACTGTATGTAACTTTAATATAGGTATACGATTTTGCTGCCCCCCTAAATGAGTCTATTTTTAGTCAGGCAATGGATACTTGAGGTCATCTATATATTACGTAACGCTTTTATGAGGATGGGAGGGATCAAGAGGAGCTTTTATGGCCATTATACGATGTGGAAATTTTTAATGCGGTAATTAAAAAAATAACTATAAACAAGCACAATGGTATGTCTGTCTACATTGAAGCTTCTATGTTTCCGCTCACTTATCGCGTGGAATTATTGTCTCTTCATTTTTGTTTTCTATCACCCAGTTAGACAGTTTATTAGTGCACCGTCCAACCTAGTTGCATAAAGTCGTAAGCCGCATAACTTTCAAAAATTACTTTTTTGTCGCATTTCATACTTTTTAATGCTTCGCGTCGATTATCGGTAATATTTTAAACCAAAAATGACGCATTACTTCACTAAGACCTGATGTATTTGAACGGTCAGTTCCACTGACCCACCGAGCTAAGACTCCTTTCAAAATCATAAAGTCGTAAGCCACCTGCAAAAAAGATCGTAACCTTCCTTGAAAAAAAATATATTAATAAAATATGGAAACTGTTGCATAAATCGAAATTATAAATGGTTAGTATCAAGAAGTTGCTTCTGTTTCTTTCGAGTAACCCACACGTAATAGAATAAGTCATGTAAATTTGCACCTAGAAGACTTTATGTTCTTGAAATTTGTATTTTCGTAAAGCAAGTTGGTTACAACCTCCTGAACACTTAAAACCCTTCAATTTGCTTTTTACCTCTCGTGTAACATTTTTATTTTTGTGACTTACGGCCTTACGCAACTAGATGGACGATACGTCAGTTTGACATCTTATAAATTTTGATTCCCCTTGAAGTTATTTCGATTAAATGGAAATTCTTTTGTTTGAATTTGAATATCAAAATCTTATCATGGTAGACCGACATAACAACAATTTTTATAAATTTTGGTAGTTTGAACTATATATTCCAAAAATGGTAAATGTTAAAAATTCTGCCATTTTAATTATTCGCATCCGAAATTTATCGAATTTGAAAGATTCAGAATTGAAAACTTGACTTTTGATCTTCAAAGTCTCAAATTATGATATATATCTCATGGTTGTGAGACGTGGCCATGAGTGAGATTTACCGCGGTCCTACTGGGAGCCGATGTAATTTTTTGGATGACAGTTGCTCCCAGTGGGACCCTGCGGTGGTTGTTAACCTTTAGTTTTTAATTATATAAATAAGATGATGCTCAAGGTTCAAGAATGTTTATTTATACATATTCAAGCTTAAAAAGTTTTCAATGGTAATTGGAAAATTGTAGAACTTTAAATTACAAATGTTTGAAATTGTGCAATTTTAACAATTTACATTCGAAATTTCTTCAAATCGGAAGACTTGGACTTAAAAACTTGACTTTTGGTGTTGAAAATCATCAAAATTCAAAAATTGTTATTTATACATCTTTAAAATTCAAGAGTTTTTAATTGTAAATCTTCAAAATTGAACTATTAAAAAAACATTTTAAATTATGCATTATTTTAGATTATACGTATCGAAAAATGAAGGCTCTTTAATGACAAATCTTCAAAATAGACCTATTTCAGGTAGATATAGAAAATGGGGAAAATTTTCAATTATAAACTTCTTCCGAATGGATCATTGTCAAAAATGGAAGAAATTAGAAAGTCTCAGAACTCCAGAATATCTTTTAAGAGCATTTTATTACGATATAAGATCCCAAGTTAACTTATTAATGCATGACTTTCCTTCTAATTGCTGCTAGGATAAAACGTTATATTTGAATAAAATTTATAGATTACTGAAAGCCTATTAAAATTAAAATAAAATAAAAATTCAATTTATGATTATTAATTATATTTTATAGTACTTTGAGTTTAAGCATATATTTCAATTTTATAACTAGACAATTAAATTAAGAAATATGTAGTAAGCGCGCGTAGCGCCCTAATTCTTCTGATAGTAAAATAATTTAAGAGGGTATAGCGGAGTGAAATTTTTTTTTGATCTGTTTTTGCGATTTATGAGAAAAAGTTGTGGTATTCTATCAGGTTAACCCGTAATTTAAAAAAATAATTATCACGCTTGGTCAGCACAGGTGGGTTAAAAGTTTTTAAAGTTTGGAAAATTAAAACCTTTTTATGAAGTTTGAAAAATTAAAAACTTTGGTAGAGTAAAAGCCTTACGTGCATGATATATGGACGACACCATAGGTTGTTTTCCTATCGCTTTTGCTTTTTGTGAGGCATAAATCTTATTTCCAATATTCTAGACCACATGAATAATTGAATAGTTAGGGAACTTAATATCAAAGAGAAAAGCGGGAGTACAAATTACATAAAAAATAGAGTGTTTCAAACGCCAGGGTGGTCTACAGTATTAAGAAAAATTTTCTATGCTTCTCACGTTACAAAGGTCTTTGAAAAAGAACTTAAACATGTAACTAATATCATTGAAATCGGGTATATATTTTCCAATTAAATTGCACTTAACTAGTTGGTTCACAGTTTAAAGTCCAATATTTGTTGAAGCTTTGATTAAACATACCTTAATTGTACTTTAATTCACGTAATTATTTTTCGATATTAAGCGTAGAGGAAAATTCTCGGATTCGTTGAAATCTGTGACTGTATTTATGAAATTGGTAAACGATCAACGATTCATTCATTATTTCACGCCCTGGCCCAGGTGGAAGGACAGCTGCGTCGATTGTTAGCTATCACACGCTTCTCGGTCTATTTTTTGCTCGAAAAAGAATAGAAACTATATTTCACAGCATCCACCCTCAAGCCTTTTTCTTTCCCTGAACAAAATTGAGCTATAGATAAGAGATCCTAAAGGCGAAAAAATACGTTTATATTTATAATTTTGGTAAGGCTTTTTATGGCAAAATAGATTAAAGGTGACGTACATATTTTTTTCAAATTTTTTAATACTTTATATTAAAAATGTTAACAAAAAAATATTAAAGTTTTAGAACCTTTCTATTATGAAGTTGAGGGGATAAATCTCCTCTCTTGCAGACTGAAAAAAAGGGAAATACTAAAGGAGAAACTCGAAAATAAAGTAAATCGTTTCCTATAATTAAAACTGCTTTTATTCAAACTTAGAAGATAAATTTGATACTACCTGAAACTTTCAGAGCCATTCCTGAAATCCCTTCAAGACCACGGGGAGAATTGTGAGTGTCACTAGATTTAAAAAGTTTTCTATGTCCTTCTCGCTAAAGATTCGAAAAAAGCGAAAAACGGTAATTTAGTTTTATCCTTACCATGAGACAAAGAAACAGAGAATTAATTTGAACACGTCCATCCGACGTTCGTCTCGTTAGCACGTACGAATGCAGTAATGGTAGGAAGAAGGATTAATGCAGTAATTACTAGGATTCCTACGAGCACCTAAACTTCACCTGGTCTATTCTGAAAGTGCATTTCAGACCTAGACGACTGCGGAGCAGCTAAACTGCGAATGGGTTAATAACCACTTTCCCAGAGGTGCAAAACCGTGCGTTCCAAACAGATTACCAAAACAGCTCCTATAACGAAGCAAAAGTGGTAACTGGTTGAAGCCGTTCGGATCTGCTATTTGTTCTCCAGTGCATATTAAAGTCGTTGCTGCTTCCTATTGTGGTAACTTAATGTGGGATCAACTGCATTAAGCGTCATGAAGCAGTTCGAATTTTCCTTAAGAACGCTTTTTTTGTCAATAATTTGGAAAATACTTTCTCCCATGACTCTCGTCCTCTGCCCCTACACCACTGCAACACTTAGCCCAACCGTCTTCTACCTAACCATCCTTCTCACTTATCCATCGTCTCATATACACTTCACCCATCAAACCATCTTCACCTTTTTTTAAACCATCTATCCAGACCCTCTACCTCCCGCCATTCCACACTTATCACTTTTCTGTACCTCACACCCACCATACTACTATACCAATCACTTGCTTTCCCTCCTTCGCTGTCGCTGTTACATCCATCCTCAAGCACCTCACTCCTCCTTCTCTCGCATCTCCACTCCTTGCAGCTCTCTTCTCTCCCTATTGAAGAGACTGTCGACACTCTTTTATATAGAAAAATATAGACATCCCCTCTATCCCACGTACCTCTAACAACACACCATCTACCCCTCCCTCATCACCTCTGTCATCCATCTTCACCTCTCTTCCTCTCCGCTACTACTCTGCTATATCATTCCCCCCCTCTCCCACCTACATAGCTCTTCCCTAAACCCTGCAATCCTCACGCACTCTTCCTCTATTATCACTCCTTTAATTAGACCCACTTCCCACCATCTCTCTGTCAACATCTTTCTCTCCCTCATCCCCACTATCTAATGCTTCTACTATCCACCTTCACTTTTCATTAACTCCCCCTTTCTCAAATTTACCACCATACTACTCACCTTCTCTCCGCTCTATAAAGTCACTCTTCCCTCGAATAGGGACAAAAGTACTAGTAAAGTTCCATTTTATTTTTTTCTACATTTTTAAAGTTCTGATAAGATTTATGTCTCAAAAAAGTACTGCTGAAATAGAAATAGAGTACCAAAACAGGTCAAAATATGTATCGGAAAAGTCCCACTTAATTTTATTTATTGCTTTGAGCAGGACTTATTTAGGACAAAAAAAAGATCATAATATTTATTTTTTAATTATCAAAAAACCTGAATAATTTTTGTGGCAAAAATGCTAGTAAAGTTCTATTTTATTCTTATTCAACATTTGTACAAGTGCTCGTGGAATTTAGATTCCAAAAAGGCCCTGCTGAAATTGAATTAAGCTATTAAGCAAGTTAAAAATATGTTCATTTTGAACAGGACTTTTTTTAGAAGAAAAGTAGTGGAAAAGTTCCACTCAGTTTCTTTTGAGCAGCACTTTTTTAGGTCAAAAACCGGGAAAATCTCATTTACTTTTTTTTTCGAAAATTCTACAGGTCCTAAATAATAATAATTTTTTTTTTAATTTAAAAGAACTAAGTGGAACTTTTTCGGTACTTTTGTCCTAAAAAAGTTCTGCTAAAAAAAATAAATGAGACTTCTCCGCACTTTCGTACTAAAAAAGTCCTGGTGAAAGGGAACTTAATTTGAACTTGTTTGGTACTTTAGTTTTGATGAAACTTGGTACTAAGGTACCTATTTTTCATACATAGTACATTAGCAGGACTTAAATCGATATCCCAGTATGACTTTTTTTACTCGTCCAAACATTCAGAACTATAAATACAATTTTCGACTTTCGGAACACAACCAAATTGAGAGAAAATGGATCGTAAAGCTACTCTCCCGAACTCAGATGTTAATTGTTGTGTCTGCCAAAAGTCTAATTTTTTTCTGTATACTTGGGGCAATAACTTAAAATGCAAAATTGACGGTGAGCCTTAACGTAATTGAATGCAAAGGTCCATGTACTGTAAATTTTCTTATCGATTTTGAATCTGAGTGGTTTCCTGAGTATTTTGAAACAAAAATCGAAGTATTTCATTGTGTAGTTTTCTTTAGAAAATCCACTTTTAAGGTTGTAGAATTGAATTTTTAGTTTTTTTATAAGTAGTGTCTATACTTGGCAGCCCTGTATGTTTAGACATGATCGTGTTATAAACGTACATAAACGTACGGACTGTCTCGACGTTTAGATTCGGCCTTTTTTATTTAGAGTATGCATATCAGCATAGCAAAATGATGTAGTAAGGTTTATTCAATAAAAATAAGTGCATTTTTTCTTTATTAATTTAAAAATAATAATAGAGTTTTATTCGCATTATTCAGCTATTTATGTATCTTTTTATAAAAAATCAAATATATATTTAATTAATGTATGTATCTTGTAAAAGTATGTTTATTTTTTTTATTTTCCAAAAATTGAATAAGTATTTTTTTAATTTTATTAAGGGAAAACTTATTACTTAACTAATTTACAAAATATTTTGAAATGATTCTGTACAAAAAAAGTATAAGCTCTATAAAGATTCAATTTTATTACATATTTACAAAATAACACCTTTTTTAATATGCACTAATTCAATTTTATTTAGGGTTTTCATCGAATAAAAGATAGATAAATATGTAGTTTAATAAACCATTTCAATGAAATTATATTCTTATTTTTAAATTAAAATGGAAAAATGACTCGAGCAAAGATTTCGATTCTTATTACAAAATACTCAGGAAACTACCCAGATTAAAAATTTACAAACAAATTACAGTTACAGTTAACCTTTGGGTTGAACCATGTTACGGCTACAAAGGGCAATTGTCCGGTTTAGTGAGGAAATGAATATATTTCGGAAAAATGTTTTCGTTCAACTTAATATTTTGAAAAATCCTCTCACCTCTTTTAAAATATTATAGGTCAGAATAAATAAAAAAACCGTCATTTTATTTTTTAGAATGAGGCTCACCTTAGGCTGGTCCAAATTTTTTGTCTTTAAATTTTCATGCAGATCAAAAATATGTGCTTTTTTTTGTTGAGCTCGACACTTCTCTCAAAAATTAGAACCAGAATTTGAATCAAAAATTATTTTTTGTATTTCACCCCCTCAAGTCTGTTTTATAAGGTCCCAAAATAACCCCGTTTGTGCAAAATTTGCTTTTGCGAATTTTTGATGCTCATTATTTTTTTTTGGTTTATTGTAGTGTACACTATTCCTAATACATAAAATATTACTTTTTCTGACAATGAGATGATTCAATAAATTGTTTAAACAATTTATTATTATTTATATCAACTTTTTCTTAGAATAGAAATAGAAAGGCAAGGTTCTCTCTGAAATTTTCAACTTGCTTCTAAATTTTCTGTTAAAGCAAGACAATAATTAATTAAAATTCAAAAAAATAATTGCTTTAACAATGTATTTTTATTTATAAAAACATTCTCTTATAACGATGCTAGAACGTTGCGGGTTTTTCTGAAATTTTCCACTTTTTGTCCACTCTTCACTTAGATTGAAGTAATAATTAACGCAATTCAACAAACATAATTATTGTTTATAACTATCTTCACGTAGAGCAATGCTAGACGGTTGTGGTTTTCTAAAAAAATACTTCACCTTTTATCCACTTTTTACCTATTGAGGTGATAATTAATGCAGTTTAACTAGAAAGTATGCCAGGAAGTAGCTGTTTTTTTCTGAAATATGAA
Organism: Andricus grossulariae; assembly: GCA_011634705.1. Taxonomy (NCBI): domain Eukaryota; kingdom Metazoa; phylum Arthropoda; class Insecta; order Hymenoptera; family Cynipidae; genus Andricus; species Andricus grossulariae. Next base: position 212,805,997 of record JAABKJ010007545.1, on the reverse strand, counting down.
GCTATTCTTTGATTTTTTAGTTATAAAGAAATAATAGAAGTACAGTAACAAATATCATCTTTTAAATAGTATTACATTTTTTCGCATTTCAGTATTTTGACTCTTTTGCTAATGTTTCAAAAATGTCAATTGAAATAAGAAGGCTGTCTTACAATTAGAATATCGTTAAAAACAAGCAGTGGAATAATTAGGAGTAGCTGGGAAGAGTAAGTCTGAAGATAACCTGTAAAATGTTTGTTTTCAATTACAAAACGAAGTTTATTGCAGAGCCTAAAATAAAAATTCGTAACTGCACACTTGTTACTATCAGCCCCCTCCGACCCCTTCCTATGAAGAAAACGAGTTGTGATCGATGATAATATACGTACATAATAAATGACAAATGTCTCAATCAAATCATTAATTGATATAAAGTCTAGTGTAAAATAAGAGGTGAATGAAAGGGTTTTTAGTTTTTATTTCAGAAAAAATATCCCCAAAAGAGACGGATTGCTTAACAAAATGATTCTCTTTGATGTTTATTTATTACTTGTTCATAACTTTCCTATGAAAATGCGCAAGTGAATGATTATTAGTTGTCTAAATAATCTCAAGCTGTCTTCTAAATTGTTTAAACAAATGAAAATGGTTTATTATTGTAATATTATTTAGCCGAATCCCAATATGTTACGCTCAACTTACGTTCTTTGTGTCATTAATTCCAGGGGTTCAAAATTCAAAGATATTGAAGGGAAATTATTCTTTGAACATTTCCTAATAGGTTAATAAACTTTAATTTATAAAAGTTTAATAACAAGTTCTTTTTCCGGAAAACGAACAAATTGGGGGAATCGGTCACCGTAAAATGCTGGAATGTGTAATTTTGGACCACCCTAAGGTAACGTCTTTTATCATTAAAAGCCTTTTTTGAAGAACGACATTATTTTGTATTTAATTTATCCAATTTACGAGATCGGAGATTTAGTAAGTACTGTTTTGATCGAAGATCCCTTTTCCCCCATTTTTATTTAAACGGGTACTTGTTTACTCGTGCTATTAAAATCCTGTAATAGTAAAGGAACTTCTCGAAATAGAACGTTTACTGAGCTATCGAGAATTGAATAAGATGTCGACGAAACGTAGACAGGCAATAATAGAACGAGACGATATAAAAGGCGATGTTGGGATGTCGAGTTCTAGGGAATATAGGGACGTTGAATTCAATGATTCAATTCATGTGGTCCATTTGAAGGTTTGAGATAAGGGAGAAAAAAGAAAGTGTCTTCCCTCTCTGATGGCACCCTCACTTAAAGGGTCTGGAAAAGGTCTTCTAAGCCGGAAAATAATCCCCTTACTGACCTTAAAGACATATTCATTTTCCTTAGCAGTGACCCGTAATAATATATCGACCAAATCTGAGCTATTATGCTTCACTCAAAGGTTAAGAATATCAAACGACTCATCAAATTCAGTTTAGAAGAATCGTATTATATTTTAAGGTAGCAATCAAATGTTCTTTTTTACAAATTACTCAAATATATCAGTCTTAGAAAGCTTTGCCAGAAATAACAATAATATTCAATGTAAAATTCAATATTAAATTTGTAACCAGCATTAAAGCGCGCGTTCACGTCTTTGTATTTTTATTACCGGACATTAAAAATACAAGCAATCCAAAAATATATTATTGAACGAATTTTTAAATATTAAGTTTCAAACGCAGTTTTGAAAGAATAATTAATCATTCATAATTTTTTAATTGAAAGCGCTTGAAATTTAAAAACAAATGTATTGAACGTTTTTGAATTAAACGGCGATAACCACGACGACAGACATACACCATCGTAAAACCGGGTTTTTTTCGGATTCAGGTGGTCTCGAAACGTGGAGATTCAAAGAAATCCGCGATATTGAGTTTTCACATAAAACTAATACCTTCTCATTATGATGAGAATGGAAAAATGTAAGCTTTTCTGCCAATAAAAATAAAATGAAAAAAAGAATTCCTAATTTAAAGAAATATATTTTTTATAACTCCACACCGATAAGAATTGAAATAATTTTAAACATTGTGAACTTTTAAAATTTAAATATTCAAAAAACATTTCAAATTACATGCTATTCTAATTGGAAACTTCAAAAATGATTTCATTTAAACTTGAAGCGTTCAAAATTAAACAATTTCAAACTTCATTTAAAACTTGAAGCATTCTTAAAGTAGGATCTTCAAACTAAGTCATTAAAAATTATTAATTTTGAAAATGTGCATTATAATTTTTAAAACTCAATCATTTTAAAGTGAAAAATTAATAACTTAAAAATCAACGATAAAGAATTCCATACAAGGGAAACAACTTCATGTTACTCTAAGTGGGAAGATAGTTTTGAATAAATCGTATTACATGTCACTCAAAAATAAATTTAAGGTTTAAAAAGCAGAAAAATGCAGGTTTCAAACAAAATATTTAGTTCGTTTCGTGTATGAAACCCCATTCAGGTGGAGTTGTTATAAAATCCACCATGGGATAAACGTCTTCAATGAGATTGGGAGGGTTTTTCGTTAGCTAAGAGAGCCCTCCAGCCCGTTTCTTCCTCTGCTCTTGTTCTTTGTGCATATGTACTAGAGAGGATTTACGAGATACACATCTCGCCGTGTACATAAGAAATCACGCCTCAGAGAATCGGTGATTCTGTCTAGAATTTCAAATGAAAATACGTTACGAAAATCAAAGAAGAAAGGAGAATTTTCCTGAATGATAGAAGTAAAATTAAAAAATTTATCAACCATGCTAGGGGTACTCATGTTGTTTATTCCAAGTTTGATTTTCTTTTACAATTTTTAGTTCGTAAGATGCCCAAACAGATTTTTGTTATATATTTTTAATGTTCTCTGAATAGGATTAGGTTTGATAAATTTTCCGGAAACTCTAGAGAACGCTAAGGATTGGGAAATTCCCCCAGGAGAAATTAGAGGTTATGGCGATGAAAATACATTTCAAATAATAAGTCTGCAAGATGTTCTGGTAATATTTCATTTTCTTCTCTCTTCTTCGGTCAATATGGTTCTATGTTCAGCGTCTCAGTCCTGTATTGTCCTGTCTCTTGACAGGAAGCCTCGTTCTCTTTCTGAAATCCATTTATCTTGTGCCAGTGCAAGACATTATTTCGGTTTGGAATCGTTTTGCTACTTCCACGTCCTTTTCTTCCTTCCTGTCGCATCCGCAATGCGCGTGACAAGAAGAAACGGCATCCTTGTTGTGACATTCTGTCTTCCATTCACACTCATTTTTTTATATTCTCCAAGCAAAGGAGAGCAGGAGACTTTGTTCGCCTTTTCACTTCTACTAACTAATGAGTGTAATGGAAACCATCAAGACAAGACGTTTTTTTAATTAGATGAAGCCAATCGCTGATTGCTACAGCAGGTCATGCTCTGGCCATTATTTAAGGCATATTTGAAGTCAAGACAGTCCTCTGAAACTTAACAATGTAGAGTTGCCTTACACCTTAATTCTTTTTTCTTTTGTAGAAAGCATTTCTTTTTTCCTCGCCACTTATTCGCTGATGAATAGTGGCTGGAAATTAAGGAGCAGATTTTGAAGGGTTGAGGGATCCGATCACTTAATCGGAATAGAGGAAGTCTGTTCCCCAGAAATGTTCACGTGACCTTTGCCTTTTGACTATTCACTTATCACCAGTCAATTTTGACTTTGAACCCGGATTTTTAACAACTGACCTCTGAACCTTAATTTATAACCTTTCACTCATGAGCGTTGACCTCTGGAATATGACCCCTCGCATTTGCCCTTCAGTCTTTCAATTCATAGGTTTGGCCCGTAAGATTTGACCTTTTCATCCTTATTTTTAATCCTTTACGTGTAACCCTTGACCCCTGGTGTATGACCTCTCGCATTCGACTTCGAAATGTGGCCATTGGCCCCTGAACCTTGACACCTGACCTTTGGCCACTGTCCCTTGTCATCTGATCTTTGGTCTCTGATCTTACATGTTCAACTTTGACTTTTAGTCTTTGGCCCTGACCTTTTGTAGCCTACGAAAACCTTTCTACAATCTGAAAAAATGCGAGAGATCCTTGAAAAATTAATTGAATTAAAGGGACTGTTAAATTTTATGAAACAAGTAACCCAATAGAATAATATACACCACCCTCGGAAATTATTTGAACGCCTGTTTTTAAGCTGTTACTAAATTTTAGTGCTGCATTCAAGCGAGGTGATACGAAAATCGATCGATAATTTTCTTAATGTCGGTTTGCAATTATGATACTCTAATATCGTGTCGTCTTAGTCGATCGAGTTTCTTAAGTTAATCTTAAATTCCCTTAATTATTGTAATATTGAAATTGATTTTTTCCCTCATAATAGCATGAAAGGTAATACAATTCAGCGTATAATAAGCTCAAATTGAAGGGAAAATGTCAATTTAATAAAATGATATTACAACAAATGTCAAATTTCGATGTTTTTAAATAATTGGTTTAGCTCTGGAAATAATCAACCTTTTTTGAAGTTCTGCAATTCATTTTAAAGGTGAGACTCCACAATACTTTCTGTCATTAGAAAACAATGTATGTTAGTAATATAAAAATTAAGGGAATTTAGAACCTGCTTAATAAATAGGCTTGTAGATAATTTCCGCCGGGAGTGTACATTAGGGTGGTCAAAACTTTTTTTTCGAATTTTTATGGAGACATACCGGAAATTTGTTCAAATCCACACAAAAATAAATCCATTTTGTTTTTGTTTTGAAAAAAATTATATTAAGAGGTGCCGCAAGCCCCATAGAGTTTAACCCATGTTTGGCACAGGGGGTCGTATACGACCCCAGACGTTTAAAATTGCAAAATTAGAGTATCTAAACATAAGGGCAGAGGATTTATAGTAACATATATTGATAATTTGGATGTTAAACTAACTTCCAGGGCATAGAGCGTAAGACTTATTTGGTTCATCTCTATACAGCAGTCGTTCAAAGTCGCCTGGGGTCGTTCACGACCCCGGTGTGCCAAATACGTTTGAAAATCAATTTCTTTTGGACGTAAGTTTACAATGAAAAATTGAGAACTAGCTTGGTCACGTGACCCACTCGTCACATGGCCTTAACCAACTACGTCAATACTGGAGAGCGGTGAAACCAAAGGAAAGTCACATAGAATATTTTACAGAAAAATCTTTATCAGGGCCCGCAGGAGATTGGTGGCAAATAATCAAATATTGTGTCACAAATTTCGACCAATTTATTCAGAAACTCAGGCAGAGATATTGGAGTGAACAGGCCCAGCACGAGGTTCGTAGAAATCTTGAATTTGGCTACTTTGCAAATGAGAAAAAAGTCTCAAGGGCAGAATATGCCATAAAGATTTACGCTGAAGACGAGATTAAATACGAGATTAAATACGCCATCGTTGGACGGGGCGTAACCACGATTGAAGAGTTGATAGAACTGCTAAAGGATTTTGATCAAATCGGACCTCCAATCAAATCAGTCAAGAAAATCGCAACTGGCAACAGCCTAGGATGGAGAATACAGCCAATACACGACCTCAGTCAGCAAATCTCCAACAAGGGACATGGAGGAGTAGTTCCAATGGGGGGCAAACGAATAAAAATTATTACAATAACCAATGGAATAACAACAATCCACAAGGCGGCGACCATTATGGAGGTGGTACCTACCCGCAAAAACGAGCTTTCCCGACAGGGGGGCAGGCCCATCGGAAAACAACGCGTGGTGTAATCAGCCATCACAAACACGTTATCGAATAAGGAACCTCGAATCAGAAGAGGAGGCACCACAGGGCCTGATGGAAGAAACTTTGTAAGGAGAAAGGACGGAGACGGGAAACGAAATGATGTCCCGTCAATAGCAGAAGGGGAGAATAGAAGATCTGACGTGACACCGGAAGTCATCCTCTTCACCCATATGGTCACTGACACAAGAGCTGAGCTAATGGAAGAAATACCGGAACAGATAAAAGAAAAAAAATCTAAAGGTTATATAGCAAATCTTCAAACAGGTGGAATCTTAACTAAAGCACTCATTGATACAGGTGCAGAAGTGACCTGTATTTCTGAGGAATTTGTGAACAACAACCAAGAGAGATTCGAGAGATGTCTCAGCCTTCCCATCACCGGAGTAGCATTAGCTGGACCAATGGGAGGAAAAGCTGTGCGACTGAATAAGCAAATTTACACAGATTTGCAGTTACCAGACCACGTACGTCAGCTCGTTTTCGTGGTCGTTCTTAGATTGTCCAGATCCTGTATCATCGGAATTGATGTTCTGCACGAACTTAGGACGAATATTAATCTGGACAACAAAACGTTGACGTTTCCATACTTGGAAGGACAACCATCAATTCGTATATTCAAGGATTAGGGATATATCTCTGACCCAGAAGAAACATATGAGATAAGCGCTTTTCAAGAAAGAAATGAAACTGGGAAAGAAGAAACTAAGCAAGAACTGTCAATTTATATCACCTGGGAACAAATTGAAGAAAAAGTAAAGGAAAACGCAAGAATGGACTCTGAGGTAAAAAAACGTCTCCAGGACTTATTATGGAAATATAAAAAAGTATTTAGACGGCATCCTGGACTCTTAACTTCCTATGAACACGTGCTCAAAATTAAAGAGGGACAACCATTTGTAGGAAGGAGCTATTCCGTACCAATGACATATAGAGACAAAGTAAAAGATGAGATTCAGAGAATGTTGGACATGGGAGTCATTCAACGATCAAAAAGTCCATATCTCAATCCCATAGTGCCTATCATCAAGAAAGGTGGCACTATGAGATTGTGCTTGGACGCAAGAAAATTAAATGAAGTCCTAATTGAAGACTGGGAGTGTCCAGAGCCTGCGGAAGTATTGTTTCAAAGGTGTCGAGGCACAAAGGTTATGTCTAGCCTCGACATGACCAGCAGCTTCTGGTAGGTGCCGCAGTATCCCTCGTCAAGAAAATACACCGCCTTTCAACATCAAGGCAGAATCTATGAATTCCGAGTGGTGCCATTTGGACCTAAAACCAGTACGGCGGTAGCCGTACGCAGATTGGACCATGCACTACAAGGAATCGGAGACCATATCATTTCTTTTTCAGATGATACATTAATAACTTCGGAATCAGACACCCAACATCTCGAACATTTAAAATAACTCGTACAACAACTTGAAAATAACAATTTAATGCTAAATCTATCAAAATCAAGGTTTTTCAAGACTAAATTTCTAGGTTTCATCTTGACCACCGATGGCATAAGGCCCGATCTTGAAAAAATAAGAGGCATAAAAACTTTTTCACCTCAACGAAACGTGAAACAACTGAGAGGATTTTTAGGATTGGTAAATTTTCATTCGAAATTTAATAACAAACACGTAACTGACACGGTACCTTTACTTAAACTCATAAGAAAGCGTGTATCGTGGAATTGGAACTATGAAGTTCAGCAGAGTTTTGATAGAATGAAAAATCTATTTTTCGAATCAATACTGCTGTACTTTCATGACCATAAGAAACATTACTACCTGGAAACAGATGAAATTAATTATGCGTTAGGAGCTGTATTGTACCGATTAGACGAAAAAGAAGAAAATGAGATCATCTCATTAGCCAGCAGAACATTGAAGGGTCCTGAGATTACCTACTTTACGACAGAGAAAGAACTTCTAGATGTAGTAGGGGCCCTGCAGAAATCCTGAATATATTTACAAGGAGCAAACATCATTAACAGAACCCACCACATGGCACTCACTTTTCTCAAAACTTGTAAATTCATCAATGCAAGACTTACCAGGTGGATCCTAGCAATACAGGACTATAAAATCAAAATTGAGCATCTCCCTGGAAAAGACTATATTATGGCTGACTTTGTGAGCAGACTCCATTCAGATGAAAACAATAAAACTCCAAGAAGAGAAACAATAGTAAGAATAAATGCATTCACGTACCAATGTAAGGAAGAAATTAAAGAAAAAATCAGAAGCCTATCAGAGACACAACAAAATGACAGAAGGATAAAGTTAGTGAAAAAACAAATGCAGTTAAATCAAGAAAAGGGCAACAGATACAAAACAATAGAAGGAATTCTTTATCATCAAGACGGAGTAAATTATCGAGCGTATGTACCACAAGAATTAGTAAAATCGCTAATATGGGAATGTCATTTCACTTATGGGCATTGTGGTGCGGAAACGACTTACCGAATTCTGCGAGGGTATTTTTACTATCTACGATTTGCAAAATTGGTAAGGCAGGTATTGAGTACATGTGACTCCTGCCAAAGGAATAAGATCGCCACTACCGCATCACAAGCTTTTCTGCAGCCAGTTCTACCAAAGAAGCCCTTGGAATTAATATCTCTGAATTTCTTTGGACCTTTGACCGCTTCGAAATTCGGAAATGAGTACATACTCATAATGCTAGACACGTTCACAAAATACGTAAAATTATATCCTCTCAGAAGAGCCACTAGTGAAATCATAATAAAAAAATTAGACAGCTTCATCGAAGAAATTGGAAAGCCTGAGAAAATTCTTTCAGACCGAGGCACGCAATTGACCAGTAAGAAATGGTCACAAACGTTGGAGGATAGAGATCAGAATGATACTCAGTTCAATTAGACATTCTCAAGGCAACATGGTAGAAAGGGTGAATACAGAGTTGGCGAGAATCCTGAGGGCATCATTATCCTCAGACCAACACAACGCATGATTCTCGCAAATTGAAAAGATTGAGTCAATCATAAACGAATCGCCTCATGAAACGACAGAGGTTAAGCCTTATGAGGCGATGTGGGGTAGCGAACCTCGGAGATTGTGGGAGGAAATAATGCCAATCACACCTCAGGAGGGGACGACTGAACGACAAAAGGAAATCAGGATCATAAGAGACAGGATAAAGAATAAGCAAGAAAAGAGACTGCAGAAGATCAACAAATGAAAGAAGGGCATTACCTTCATGGTGGGAGCAGAAGTTTTGGTTGAAGCGTGCAATGTCTCCAACATACAGACAGGCACGGTAGAAAAGTTACTCGCCCTATACGAAGGTCGTTACGCTGTCAATCAGCAGGTATGCGGTAAAATTCACCTATTGCAGGACACTCGAACGGGATGGGTAAGGGGGCGGTACCATGCAGACGATTGGAAGAAATACCGAATCTCTGAAGAGGGCGCTATTGAAATAATGGATGGAGAATAACACTTGACTAAGCACGGAAGCAGGACGCGGGCGTTGCAATTAGTCTTCAATGGAAATCTGTAAAAGCAACAAGTCATGCCTGAAATTGCGACCCAGTCTGAATTGAAATCATCATAGAAACCCGAAGAAAAGGTGTGGGAACTCGCGATGGTCGCTACACCAAAGTGAAAAAGCCTGGACAAACATTATCAAATAAAAATGTAGTGCAAGTATCTACAAGTGAGAAAAGAGGATTACAAAAAAAACAGAGCATCTGCCAAAAATGACTTCTATATCCGGTGAAGAGAGAACCGAACACACGAATCCAATCAGATACATGCAAATAGGACAGAAGATGACAACTACGGCCACGCAGACAAAGGGTCGCCACAGCACATCTCAAATAACGACATTAAAGGGAGATGTGAGGAAGCGAGGACCTGAAAGTGACTTGAAAAAAGATGAGGTGAAAACAAAAAGGACGAAAGTCATGAGGCTTGTTAGTAAAAAGCCTAATTGAAATGAAGCCCGTGACGTCACTACCCTATATGCGGCGTCGAAAAATCAGGTGAGGGAGGTCCTAAGATCTCTCACAATAAATGCTCTTAGGCTCGTCAACATCAAGACGGAGGGAGCCTGTGTCAAAGAAAAAAAACAGCAAGCTATCGAAAGAAGGAAGGAAGGTGGAAGGAAGGATGAAGGAAAACTAAAAGAAAACAACAGTGGTCCTCAGCCGAGACCCAGAGCTCCTATTAGGGAGGAGAAGGCGATTCCTTGTGCTTTGCGTTGGCGATCAGTGCACAGAGATGACAAGTTATGGGACTTTTACAAGGCCTGAAAGCCAAGGCAGGTATGGCCCCTGACTAAAGATTGGATCTGCTGCGAAACCGATTACAGGAAGATGCCTGGCTGGAATACCAAAGACGCGTACGGACTAATGCAATTCCCAGGTATTTAACCATTAAGGCGACTATATGTAAGTGTGTAAATTCTTCTCCGTAAATATTTTATTGTCTACTCTTAGGATTATCTTCGATCTCAGTATCGTTTTAAATTTATCGTTTTAAAACTATAATATTGCATTGTTTTTTTTTGGCAATTCTACTATCTTTTCAAAGTTATAATATTATTTTTTGTGTAATAATGTCACAATCGTTTTTGTGTGATAATGTATCGATTTTAGAAATGGAATATTTTTCATTCTGTACAGAACAAAAAATATTGGGGGGGCAATTGCGACCCTCGATTTATAGTGTAAGCCTGTAAATAGGCAACTCTCTAGAAAAGAGAGAGAGAGAGAGAGAGAGAAGGCGTGAGAAAGTATAGGGGCCCGCGAAATGATGCCACGGCGCATGTCACGTGCTTCCACCCACGCATACCGGTAGCAGGGTAGGGAGGCCTCGCGGCCCAGTTCGAGAGGGTGGATTACGCGAAAAGAAATAGTCCGTTCGTGGGTCGGCGGCAAGCCGAGAGGAACAAGGAGCTCAAGTTTCTTGGGGTGGAATAAGAGAATTTTCTCTTATCTCTCATTCTAAGTCCGTTGGCTCTCTAGTACGTGCACTGGGCAGATTATTTAAGTCGAACTTCAATAGTTGAGTTTGGTGCCGCACTAGTAAGGAGACCCTATAAGATTTCCAAAGTAGATTTTTCTATTTTCGAAAGGTTCAGGCAATTCATCCTTAAACACGAATTCGAGCTAACCAAATTTCGTTGAGTTTGAGAATTGTCTTCAGGTGGAAAAGAGGAACTTTCCCCATTTCTCTGACTCTAAGTCGTTTTATACTCAACATCTAGAAGCACCTGTGCTTACCCAGCCTTAGATAGATAGGTTTATTGAAAAGTAAAATGAAAAATAAATAGATAAAAAATAAATTCATACGAATGCATTAGGATTTACTAGGATAGATACAGAATTCTATGATTTCGGATAAAGAGAGATTTAACTCTTTGAAGTAAGGATAGAGCTTTGAATTATTGAATAATTTTATTTCGATGTTCTTGAACAGCGATATGTTAAAAGTTTTGAAAATAAGTTAATAAATGTTAAATTTATAAATAAATAATACCTCTCTAAACGTGAGGGTCACAATATATGGATACAATATGCATTTTTTAGCGCTTATCCGGATCAGAAATAACAATTTGTGAGCTGGTAATAGTTAAAAATATATCATATTTCGTGAATTTTACGATTATCTGTCACTTTAACATGACCGCGCGGATAAAAAAAACATTTCTGAGCCTTTGGCGATGATAAATCTACTATTATTACCTATTTTGGAATATATAATGACCTTGCGCGAACTGAAGACATTTTTTTTAGAATCTATCTTTTTGGGGAGTTATTTTGGCACCTAGCAGAAACTTTTTACCAATATCCAAAAACGATTGCAAAACGTTTAATTTTTTCGATATGCAGTTTTACAATTGGAAGTATTATTCTTTAGTTAATATCTCAAATGAGAAATTATATAAATTCTTTAATTAAATTTTTTAATTTTATTGATACCTATTAATATAGCTTGCAGTATTCTTTAAAAAATTCTTTTAGCGAAGTAAAATTGATGAAAAAACAATTACAATGTATTCGAAACATTTTTTAGAGAACTCTTTTGAAATTATTTTTTAGCGACGTATATTTAATTGAAATTTTTTATATTTAAATCCATAAGCACGGTTTTTTGTGAATAAGAGACATAATGTTAAGGATTGAATTTTTCGGTTATCATGACGAATTATATATGTGGATGTGAAATTTTGTTCCCTTAAAAATAGCACTGTAGTAAAAATACGAAATTATAAAAAACTTTGGTTGAATAATATTAAAATATTCTTTAAAAAATGTTATTTTCCTTATCGAAGAAAAGTTGATAAAAAAACTTTTTCATAGTTGTAAGAATACACATTTTCAAGGAACATTGCATTTAAACAATTTTCTTCCCTTAAAAATTTTCTTTTTAACGGCGTACATTTGACAAGAAATAATTTTTTCATTGAATCTACTAAAATCTTATTATATTATGACTGCTAAGTTGACGTGGTACAGTGCTGCCAACTCTCAAAAGTGAAACTTTCACTTAATGAATAAGTAACTTTTCACTGGTTGTCAGTGACCGGTTTCTAGCTATTTAAATCAGTGATATTTCACTGACAATTAGTGACTTTTCACTGATTCAGATTTAGAGAGCGTGGTATAAATAGAAAATTATAAAAAATAAGTTTTGCGAGAGTTGAAACTGTAGAATCTATATATGCTTGGCATTACATTCACCTCAAATTTATCCATAAAAAGTTCATATATTAAATTTATACTATATTAGATTAGACTCAACCTAATTTTGCGTATACAAATTATTTTCTTGTACATATTCATATTTTTGAAATAGGACTTGCTATACGTTGAAAGACAAAGGTATTATCTCCACAGGGGACCTATCATTGAGGGCCTGGAATAATTTCGAATCCAGTGAGGGGTAGTGTCGCTCCAAACTGGAAGAGGAAGGGTACACAAGTATCTGTAGAGAAAATGATGACTGCCCCATAAATCAGTCCAGCTTCTTCCGGACTTTCAGGTATAGCTAGTATGTTGATACAGACACCTATCCTTATTTCAGAAAGAGAGAGGTGTCTATTTCTATGACCAAAAAGTGATGCAGGTATAGGCTAAAGGGTACATACCAGAAAAAGACCAATAGCCCAATTGGGCACAGTTGGGAGTCTCCCATCTGTGCACGTGAACCGTTGGTAGGGTACCATCTGTGCACGTATACATTTCGACGTGCACAGTTGGGAGTCTCCCATTTGTGTACGTTAACCGTTGCTAGGGTACCATCTGTGCACGTCGACATTTCGACGGTGTACAGTTGTGCCTGTGGCCAACAACGTGCACAGTTGTATCAGTGGCCACCGACGTGCACATATGGGCCCGTGCACAGTTGCTCCGTGCACAGTTGTCCGTCCAAAATATTGTTAATGTTGATTCAAAGAAAGGAAATGATTTAAATATATTTCTTTACTGTTGATTATAATCGTAAGTATGTTACTGTTTTAGCTGCTCATATTTTTCAGTGTACACATTTCTACTGACATTTGTCCCTTTCAACTGTTTGTATTGAAGAAATAGGCAAGGAGATTCAAGCGAAGACGAATGTTGTATTCCAAAAAAAATGCGTGCATTAGAAATATAGCCTCATCTGTTCCGATATAGGTTTCTTTACGTTCTTCGTAGTGAATAAATTTGCAAAGCGACGAAAGCGAAGATAGTCCAGTCATCTGGTACTTTTATCCGGTAATTTTTAAAGGCGTAATTTTTTTTTCTCCTAAATACTTTATTTGGAGGTGCATAATAAGAGGCAGGTTTTGTAAAAAGAATTTTGTCCCGGAACACGGAAATTTTTTGGGTAAAATATGCAAAATATGACATGGCAGTGGATTGGTGCTTTCCTGTGCATTTTAGGGATAAAGGTGTTCTCATTAAAATAAAGTAGGTAAAATTCTACGTAAAACTAAAAGAAAGGTATTCTACCACCAATAGTCTAGGAGTCACGGCCTTTTAATTCATCTATTGACTATTTTAGATCTGACAATCAGGATCCGAGCTACAGAGAAACAAAAAAAACATGTGATTTTTGGCAAAAAATTGGAAAAAATTAGGTTTCTTTGAAAGGCCGTAACTCCTAGACTATTGGTGGTAGAATACCTTTTTTTAAGTTTTACTTAGAATTTTACCTACTTTGATTTTGGTGAGAACACTTTTATCCCTAAAATGCACAGGAAAGCACCAATCCACTGCCATGTCATATTATGCACCTTTTACCAAAAAAATGTTCGTGTTCCGGGACAAAATTCTGTTGACGAAACCTACCCCTTATTATGCACCTCCAAATAAAGTATTTAGGAGAAAAAAATTACTTCTTTAAAAATTACCCGATTTCCACAAATTTTTAGACCGCATGACTGGACTAAGATGAATTTCAGCTTACGAGAAACTGGCGCTATAGTAGATATATACAAATTTCTTCTTATCTTCGTAGCTTCATACCAATTGTATTAAATAAATACTCTGTAGTCGAAAAGAAATACTTCAAATAATTTGATTATATGTTCCGTCCTTTACTTCTCATTTTTTTATAAAACGTTACGACCTGCATTTGTCTGATAATAAATTTTTTATTCCATTCCCCTTTTTGTTAAATACTATGGAGTGGACTTCAAATCGAAAAAATATCATTCACATTTAATGGCACAATTAATTCAGAAATTGATTAATTCGTGAAAACAATAAAAATCACCTTAGATTTGAAGCATTGAATGTACTGTTTGCGAACTTTTGATGTCGGATTGTTAATCAGCGCAAAAAGTTAGGCGAAATAAAAAAAAAATCATCTGAATATATTGCTTCGTTCACGAGATTTTTTCAGCTGACGCATTTTGAAGACGGTAATTCACTTTGAGCGTGAATGCCTCGCGCGTAGAAACTGCTTCCCCCACTCCGCCGTCACGCAATGGGTTACATGTTGTCCGCAAATTCACAGCGATGGCAAACACTTGATTCACAAATGAAAATTCAGACCATTTACCTAAAATTATGTAAAGTCTTCATCTACATTTTCTCAAAATGTGAGCTTTCCACCTTCCAAATTGCACCTGCAGTAATTGTAAAAAAAAAAAAGGAATTATCTTTCCTCTTTCTCATCGTGGAGCTATATTCCTTTTTGTTTCTTCACTCAGAACTCATAACTGATCATGGGCTGTAATCGCATTTTGTAAGACTAAAATCAAGGAAGTTATTCTATTTGTTTCTAAGGAAAAAACGCCTTTTCCTACTTTTAGCCGTTTTTGACCAACTTTAACCACGAAAATAAATCTTAGTATAGATTTGGGTACAGGAGATATTGGGTATTAAAATTCTGCACTTTCATTGCTTTTGAATATATTTTTTTCAAAAGTACAGCACCTGAAAAACAGACAATCTGTGAACAACAAACAGATTTCTTGACAAAGTATTTACTACTTTAGGCTGAAATTGTTTACATGCTTTTACCTCACAAGAATACATATTATTACAGATTTTGAAGGACCTGCGTGCATTATTGCCAAAATTAGAAAGTGACCCATTTTTACTGTTTCGATTTTTTTCCAAGCAAATAAATTATCTGATCTAGAAGTTGGGCTAATCAAATTGTACATCTTTTTGATATCTTTCATTTATGATTGAACTTTTGTTCTTGCAAATTCATATCTTGGTCGCGATCTTCAAAAAACATGATATCGAAAAATTCGAACAGTGCGCAGTTTCTTGCGTTTGCGAGTTTGCTGTTGAAAACATATAGGCCTTCATTCCAGGCATCAACAGTACACAAATATCGATATCGCCTCCATTTTAGAATTGTGGCACAAAACACTCTTTTTCATGCTTCACTGACTGACGTATAGTCGAAAATAGCTGACCTGCTCATTGCATCATCTCCGTACGCCTCCTTAATCACGGTGAAAGTCTCAGTTGCAGACTTTTCAGGTTTAACACAAAACTTCACCGCGTAGCGCTGATCGAGCGTGCGGTCGATTTTGAGAGCGTGACAGAAGATCAATGACAGAAGAAGCGTCAAGAAGCGTGACAGAAGAAGAAAAATGCTCGTATGCGTATGTTCGCATATGCATTTGGTTCCTGACATCCCCCACCACTCATTCTGCCCGTAAAAAACTCCCCCTATTGCTCCGTCTCGGATATAGAAATTCAGTCCTACCTCTTATAGAACAGATCCTGTAACTTGAATTATCATTTGATCACTTTATCTTATCTAATCGCAAATTCGCCTCATCTTATCGCAAACACGCTTTATCCTATCGCAAACACGTCTTTCACTTCCCGCATCTCATGCATTATCTTAACTTTTCATTGCTAACGTTTTGCTCTCTTTCCTCTCTCGCTTTATTTCTATTCATCGCCTCTTGTCGTTTCAATCTTTACGTTAGCTAACTCTTCTCTTGACCTGAGCACACAAATTTCACATTTTCTTATTTTCTACAGATAATTATTCTAATCCACTCCTCTCGTCTTTCTTCTCTCTCTTTTCTTTCTTCTATCTCTCCAAATACCTCAACCATTCCACCACCTCCACTAATCCCTTTACATGCAGGATCTTTCGCATTTGCATGCTCTCTTTTTATATCTTATTGCAATTTTCCAGTTGATGTTTTAAAGTCTCTCTACCTCTCTCAGATAATATCGAATTTCTTTCCTCCTCTTTACTCCAGCCTTTGTCCCACTCTTCCGTATTGCCTCATCTCATCCTCGTGATTTCTTTTTGCGATCCACTTTCCACCTTTCTTTCCAAATATTTTGCTTTCCCCTCACTTTCATCCATTTATATTTCTCATTATATTTAGCTTGTCTCATTTTATTTTATATTTCTTGTTTAAAAACTCCTTTGTCTCATTTCTTTATCTTCATTCCCCTTCCATGCATTTGTTTGGCGCATTCCTTTGGCCATCAACACTTATTCATGTACCTTTCTTTTATTTCATTATCCTCCCCTCTTAAATTTTCTCTTTCCTTCAAGAACGCTTTCACTACAGTTCTCTGCTCGCTCTCGATCAGTCTTCCTTCGCATTTGCAAGCTCGTTGTCTGTTCTTACTTGTATTTTCTTCCTGTCCACGTTATATAATACTATATACCATGGCGTTCATCTGTCCAATCCTAGCGTCTATATTATGTATCTTTCATGCAACTTCCACTTTCTCATACTCTTTTTAACCCCATATCTCCACTCTATACATTAGAACACTCGGTACTAGCGCCTTAAACGTTCTTCTTCTTATCGTGTAGTCTTCTTTAAATAATGTTTTCACTATGCTAACTCCTTGACATCATCAATACTTGCTATTCTCGACTTCCAAACCATTCTCCCTTCCTTCTTACTATGTTTTCGCCCGAAAACCAAAACTTTTGATTTGGCTACATTTAATACCAATTTTTATTCTTCTATCTACTCATCTAGTCTTTTCATTATATTTCTCAGAATGACTTCTTCTTTTGCTACTATTACTACGTCGTCCGCGTATGCCAAAGTCCAGAATCTGCGCTTTCCCACCACCAATACTCCCTCTAACCCTTTCTTGAATTCATCTTCCATGTGCGCTATGAACATCACAAATAGAAGCGGGCTCAGCGGATATCCCTGTCTTAAGGCGTCATTCTACTATTTCACTTTTGAAAAATCGATTTTTTTTCGCTGCATTTTTCAACAGCTTATATATTCAGAAATATCATATCCAAATATCATACAGAAATTCGGAGTCTTTTTATACTTTTGATAGCTTAGAGCAAAAGCGCGTAGAGAGCTGAGCGCTTGAGTAGAGCATCTGAACGCGGCTGCTTATGTTTCAATTTTGGCAATTGTTTTCGATGTATATTCGGAATTATTGCTGTTTATCTTTAAATGTGTATATGTGCAGAAGATATTTCACTCGTAAGAATTCATACGGAGCAGGGATCGCTGATTAAGTGTAAGTAACTTTTTCTTACAATTTTTATGTTCCGAAAACTTCAAACAAGTTTTTCTCGAAACAACGTTTTTGCCCTCTGCGTGCACGATTTCTCAAAAATTTTTCAAGCGATTACTTTCAAATTCGCTACGTTCATTCTAAACATAAATATCTACACCGTTACGAAGCGGTTTTTCAAATTTTTAATTTTATCATAGTTAAATTAACAAAAAAAGGGCAAAAAACACGATTTTTGGACATTTTTTGTTTAAACTGTCGCCATTTTGTTATTTCGCGAAATAAAAAAGAACCGCTTTGTCACGCCAGAGGGATGGTCATACTAATCAAGAAAATTTCTGACTGATTTGTTTAACATGAAGCAGATTGGAGATATCGTGCACGCAGTGGACATGTCTTTTTTTTAGATACATTTTTTATCATTAAATAATACGTAAACTAAATAATAATGATATCTAAATTTTTTTTGTCAACTTTGGGACAGCATAAATGAACACTGAAAATTTTAATCAATTACACAAAGTAGTTGTTGAGGAAAAAATTCTTGAAAATCACCTTTTTTTGCCGAGATAGTAGAATGACCCCTTAATCCTATCTCAGTTCAGAATTCTTCCGTGGTTTCATTCCCCACCTTTACCTTATCTGTTGCTTCTCTGTAAATTTAACACACTCTCTCTATCAATCCTATCTTCATTCATCTATTCCCCATTACTTTCCACACCTTTTTCCTATCTACGGTTGGGAACGCTGCCCTTAAATCAGCAAAGAAGGCACATACTTTCCCTCCGTTCTTCTCCAGTTCGTTTCCTACCACGTGTTTAAGGATATAAATATTATCTATTGTACTTCTGCCCTCTCGGAAAGCAACCTGACTCTCTGGGAGTCCCTCCCTTCTCTCCTTAAGAAATCCTTAACTTTCCATACTCTTTTCACTACTTCTTTTAGTTTCATTCTGGTTTCCCCGCTACTGTACATCCAGGCCTCGTTACCTAACCCGTCATTGCCTCCTGCCTTGCCCTTTCTATTTCTTTAATTATGCATTTCTTTCTGTTCATCTTCCAAGTTTTTCTTGCCATTTTCTAAGTTACTTCTGTGCCAACTATCAGTCTTCTTTTCACTGAAGCCTTGCAACACTTTTCAAATACACCTGCACGGAAAGAAATTTAGGACAGCTGTTGCGTTTGATGTAGTAGGGCAACACAACCACGATTTTAACGCGACAGCAGCTCAAGTCGAGTCTTCATAAGTTCCACAGACTCATCTGTGGCTTTCTGACGATCAGAGATTGTGTCCAATTTAATGGATAGATTCTGCATGGTAGTGTTGAAATCTTCCTTATTTTTAGCTAGTTCCTCTTTTATAGCGAGAAGATTTTTTTCTAATAATTTAGACATAAGTGCTTCGAGTGATTCGTTTGAAAACGCAGTATTAGGAGAACTGGGTCTGGAAGATGCTGAGCAACATTTTGCAATTATTCCTTCCGATGAAATTTTGTATCTGGAGGCACATCCATCGTGGAAAAGAGTACCACAGCCGGTACATTTAATACCTCCAGTTCTCGGAGGGTGACCACAGTGCGGACAAGGGCGATCTGCTATATCAGCCGGCAGTTTAGAGCGATCTGCCTTATCGACGGTCAGCTTGGAACGATCTGTGTTATCCTTAGACATTTTTGGATTAGACATTGTAAGAGCAGATATTTTTGATGTGGTTCATATAATAAGTTCTATCCACGCGTACTTGAAATTGAATTAACTTGCCACGATAATAATGAGATGAAAAACGTACCAGAAAGTAAACAGGAGACTCGTGGCATCAATATTTACGATAAATCAACTTCAGCAAGGAGCGCACCATTCTCGTATCGCAGAACAAGTGCAAATAGTCGCACGACAAGCCTTATGTTTCCCAAACAGGTAGTACGGCCACCGCAGCGCAAATACTTTTCTATTAAATTAACAGTCGATTTCGCGTCCAATTTGACTACTGATAGATGTGTCCAGGGACAAAAAGCCTGTACTTAATCACAACACAACTTCAGAAAAATTCCGAACGATATTAAACCACAGATGCCACAACAATGCAGAGCCGAAAAATACTGTGTTCATCTTATGGACGCCATTTTGAATTGTTGAAATGTTGAAATTATTAATATGGAAAATTTGGTAATATCGTAATTTATATACGGGCGATTTGATAAACTTGAAATTTATAAATAAATTTTCAGAGGGCTTAATTTGGAAATTTCAGAATTCGAAATTGATGGTTTTTGAATTTATTACTGGATGACTTGATAAATTTATAATTTTTAATTTCAATATTTTAAAATTATAATTTCAAACTGGATAAATTTACAAATTTACATACAATCATGAATTGGTTCATCCATCAAATTGGTGCATTTGCAGATGCTGTCTGCAAAAAATATTTCAATATTTTGTAGTCAATTATATTCACATTTTATATTTTCATTTCTCAATTAAAAACTGCCGCTGATACTCTAGGCCTGGACTCGTGGTCGATAAGGAAGGGCGTCCCGATTCGCGAGTGACAATGTGTGTTTCGGCCCAGTGATGCAATTCAAAATTGGAATGAAAAACAGTTCTTGTAATTTAGATAAATAATCATTGAAAAATGAACAAAAATGTATATAAATTGTACAACTTCTGATTTTACACGAGAAAAAAATTTACAACACATATATTTATAACAGTTTATTTTCTGTGACTTCCGAAGAATAACTTATATTTCACAAAACATTTAATTTCAGAAGAAATATTTTGAAAAAGTAATTCAAAATAATTTTTTAGACTGTTTTTAATATTTTTTATGTATTCTCAAAAGATCCAATTTCGAATTGCGCACCAACTATGGCCAACCAGTGTGCGGCCCGAACGCAAGCGCAGTAGCAAAAGGCGCCTACATTGGCATCACTGATTTTGGACTTCAGAGCATCGGAACACGATTTTGACAGGTGCTCTGCATGCTGTGTTTGCTTCGCTGCTTACAACTACAGTCTTATGGTCTTCACATACACAGGACATCTCAAATTTGTATCCACTTTTCTCCATTTTGCAACGTATTTGTAAAAATGAGGTTCAGCATTATCAAGTTGTGGGTCTTCGGATATAGGATGACGCCTGCAAATGCTTCTGTGATGTTAGAATTGTGAGTGAAAAAATAAATTTCAGAACAATTTTGACTGCCGATTCAAATGCATCTAATCGATTTCTGTTACCTACGTTATTATTATTATTATTATAAAAAATAATCTGGAATCTAAAGCTGACAATCTTATACGGAAAAATACATTGGGCTTTTATGGCACCTTCCACTTTCTTTAATGTTAACTCGCAGTGTGGTCAGTGTCGCTTTGAGATTGTCAACTTCCATATCTATTTCCTCGAAATTGGATTATGTTTGTTCTTCGAATGGTTTTTCGGATTTTACCGAATGTTTTTTCGCTCTCCTAAAAATGCAGGTCCATTAAATTAGCACCTTCCCAATTGAGTTTCAAGATTCTCAATAGCTCCGAATTCTAGGCTTTTTTGGGCACCAATTGAAATTTTTGGGCTCCTTCACTTTTAAAAAACTCAATTTTCTCGTGGAGGTACTAGCTTACATGAAACTATCACCGACACTTCCTAAAATCACAAAATAATCAAAATGTAATTTCACGAGAATTTCGGGCGTTTCTTGGGTCTTGAAAATCACAAAAAACAGTTCCACAAAGCAACCCTTAAGTTCAAAAATCAACTCCCTTCAAGAAATTTGTATTTTTCACAAATTTAATCCTGGCGTATTTCTGGGATTTTCTTGATCGAGAATGCTAACTCCGATTTTTGGATTTCAACTCTCAACGTTAAAAGTCAACCCCTTTGTACCACGTAAATATGACTTTGCAAAAAAACAATCTTTTTGAGAATTTTACAGTGTCAATGAAGTCTATGATTTTCGGGCTGTTGGGAAATACCCACTCCGATTTTTCCACTTCAACCCTTGACGTTAAAAATGAACGCCTGGTACCACGTGGATGTGACTTTGTTGAAAAACAATATTTTTCAGAATTTTAAACTGGCAATACAGTCTCTGATTTTTGAGCTTCTCGAAAATAACCACTTCGATTTCTGGATTAGAATAAATTCTCAAAACATGATTTTTTGACAAAATTATATCTGCATGGTATAAATGGGTTGATTTTGAACATTATGGGCTAGAGTCAAAAAATCCGAGTGGGTATTTTCGAGGAGCTCAAAAATCAGAGATTCTATTGACACTGTAAAATTCTCAAAAATATTATTTTTGACCAAGTGATATCTACGTGGTAAAAAGGGGTTGATTTTTAACGTGAATAGTTGAAACCCAAAAATCAGAGTCGGTATTTTCGAGAAGCCCAGAAATACGCCGGGATTAAATTCGTCAAAAATTCACATTTCTTAAAGGGGGCTGATTTTGGAAATTAAGTGTTGTTTTGGGGACATTCTTTTTTGCGGATTTAAAGAGCTCAAAAAAGTCAACAATTTTAGTGACTGTGAATTTGTAGTATTTTGTGATTTTATGAAGTAGAGGTGCAGGCCCGGTCTTAGGGCTGGGCGAGTCGGGCGGTCGCCTAGGGCTCAGCTTTAGGGGGGCGCCGAAATTACAGGTCATGCTGTACTGTACTGTACTTACTGTACTGTTTTAAGGTTGGAGCCTAGATATGAAGTACCTGTGGATGAATTTTTTGGAATTGATATTAGGTTCCCACCCTAAAATTTGCAACAAATATCTGAATTTCTATTGGTGAATTATTCCTGAATTGACCTGCAAGTATCCCTAACTCATGAAAATGCAAGAGCTGTACTCAGTTCGGTTTTGTCTCATCTCTCATTAGTCTACTGAACTTGGACAGAGTTATAAGGTGTAAAGAGCAGGATGAAAATTTTTAATTTTTGTTCTGACCGAAACCATGTCGTTAGCGCCTAAAAAGTTATCTGGTGTAGGGTAGTAAAGTTTCATGAAACTTTGACCAAATGAAAAGTTTCATGAAACTTTGGAAACGTTTCAAGGTTTCCAAAGTTTCAAACATTAGGGCGGGAAAATTCAAAATATAAAAAATACTATTAAGTACTAAATATAAACATTTAATAGTATCCTTTGTATTTTAAAGCAAATCGTTTCAACTAATTCAAATAAATAATTCACGTGTGAATTGTTAATCACATGTAACTTTTGCAATATTTTATTTTAAAAATTTGAAAATCGATTTCAATAAAATGAAAATAAATGTCGTATTTAATACATATTTAGTTTTCAGAATGTTTCATTTTAAAAACGATTTCATTAAAAATGTAGAAACTTCGAATTGAAATGAATAAAATAACACCCTGTCATTTCACTAAACAATCAATTTTACTTTTATAAATTGTTTTCTTTCAAAAACATGTTTTAATTTTCAACAGTGCTATATCTCTCAATATTTTAAATAAATATTTGATATATAAATACATATTTGCATAAGAAATAACAGCTAGATCATGGTTAGGAGTACAAGTTTCTGTACTCATTTCTTGTTTAACAACTGCCGGGTACATTTTGCATAAATCTTTTATATGAAGCATCATTCTCGTCGTATTTCTTAGATTCGTCCACGTGTAAAAATTGCATTTAACTTTTACAACACGCCCTTCACTAACGCGCTGCGTAAAGTACTTGTGTATATAGTGCTTGCGACGAACCATCCTTAAAATCTTACACGGTAGTCCGGTACTCGGTAATCGCGCCTGTTCTAGTATTTGTTCCTATTATCAAGCTTTGAAGTTTCAACACGATTATTACATTGAACAACGCCATTATATTATCTAACCTCAACCTCACATGAATGCGCAAGCGCATACGTGTTTGTCAAGCTTTCAAACGTTTCAGAAACTTTGGTCTCATGAAACGTTTCATTGTTTCATGAAACTTTCAATGTTTCAATGAAACGTTTCATGGACTTACAACCCTATCAGTACCTGACAAAACTTGCTCACACGAAGCGTATTTTTGAACTGCAATCTAAAAGCAGGTATAAGGGTTCGTACCCTTTTCATTCAGACCTTCGGCCTATTACTCTAACCGCCCCATCACTTTAAATTTCCGAAAGTGAAACTCAACTTTAGAGGTTATGACCCGCTTTTGGGATTTGGCCCTGCTGCGCATGGTTGGAACAAGAAGAATCAGATTTGCAAGGCGATGATGAATTCAGCGTGGAGAAGAACGAGTGGTTCCGAGATGAAACATTTGAAAAAAGAATCATCAGCTTGAGGCTGATCCAAACACAGGGACCAGAAGTGGTCGTGCTGTCCGGAATCCTAAATCCTGATCGACTTAAATATTAACTCTAATGTGTTCTGTTTCTATAATTTGTGATTGAAAAACGAAAGCTGAATTTGTAGAATGGTTTTAAAATCAATATCAAGAAGAAGAACCGAAAGTGAAAGGCGCCAAGGTAGTTCGTGGCTGAGCGATTCAATGAGAACGCATACGAAAAAGAGCGGTCTGTCAAGCCTGGTTATTTCCATTAAATCTACATCTCTGTTTAAACCGGTGTTTGTACTGTGTTTTTTCAAAAATTTTCCAATCTTTATCCCATTTCCAATTATAGTGAGGTAAATAATTGATTGAAGTTAACAAAATTATTTGTTTAAACAATTTAGTACTATTGTGATTATTATTCAATTTTAATCATGCCAGAAAGTTGCAGTTTTTTCTAAAATTTTCAATCATTTGTCAACTTTTCACTTGGAGTGAGTTATTAGTTCATTCAATTTAGAAAAAATAATTATTTAAACAAATTATCATTGTTTATAACTATCTTCTGCTTTATTAATTCTAGACAGTTGCGGCTTATTTTGAAATTTTCAACTTTTTACCCACATTTTACTTAATAAAGTAATTCATAATGCAAGTTAACAAGTGTTGTATTTTTTAAAGTGAATTATTTTTGCTTTTTCCCCATGTTTAAAAAAATTAATTTAAACGAAAAAGCTATCTTACGCAAGAGACAAAAACAAAGAATGGAATAATTAGAAATACATTGGAGGACTAGGCCTTTAAATGAATTGTAAACGTCTTGTTTTGAATTACAACAAGAAGTTTATTGCACAGCGTAAAAGAAAAATTTGGAATTGCACATATTTTAATATTAGCCCCCTTCCCCTCCTTCCCTGGAGAAAACACGTCTCGTCGATGATAACATACATATATAAAGATTAAAAAGTCCTCAAACAAATAATTAATTGATTATAACATCTCAAGGGACAAGATAGACTTACTGCAGTCAGGAAATTGCTTCAGGTACTCTGTTACCACTTGTAGTAAATATTGTTTCTGACTTCCGTCTTGAGTGAGACTTATCCGACAGACTTGGTCTTCCGAACTGTCGACGAGGAACAAAGTATCTGAAACGAACTTGCTGGCCATCCCGGTGATACTCCATTTATTTGAAGTGATGTCTTCTTGGAATGGTCAGGAAACCCAAAGAAGTGGGCAACGAAGCATTTCTGTACAAAGCAGCGGAGAAGGCTGCTGAAACACTTGGCACTTGGCACTAAGAATGCTATATTACCCTCTCTGTCAATCTTACGGCATTCGCCCTAATACCGCTCCGCCAAACGCTCCTAGAGAAATACAGAGCATTGTCGAAAATAACAAATGCCGCATAGACTGGATATTCACATTATCGACAATAGTTTCTGTCACGCACTTGAGGCCTGTCATAGTTCTCCTTGACTTCGAGAAATGTACCATGTTTGTTACCGAATTTTCGGCACCAGCTGACAAAAGCATCACAACCAAGGAGAATGGAACAAAAGAGAGGTATAAAGACCTGATCGTTGGTGACCTCGGAGATGCCAAGCTTTCACTGGTTCACAGCCTGAAAAGCATCCCTGCGTGTCAACAAAATGCCGAGACACATATAGGAAAAATGAAGAAGGTGGATTCTTGGATCACTCCGTGTTCTCAGGACGGACGAGACTTTTACCGGATCGTCGCATCAAGTCCGTCCCATACTGTAATCACCTCTCTCACCGGAATGAGAACGACGGGCTAGCAAAACCCTCGTGTGTCTTGAGAACACAGAGCGACCCAAGAATGACAGCTCTATGCATTCATCTTACAAGTGCCTCGGCATATTTTTGGCACGCGGGTATGGCTTCAAAGTTACTAACCAGTGATGGCTTCCCACCTCTGAAAGCACAAATCACCAGGAAAATCATTTTAACCGAATATTTTGGGTACAGTCAACGCAACTTCCTAACAAGGAATTGATACCCCTCCTCCTTTTCGCTCTCCTTGATTGTGATGTTGTCAGCCAGAGCCGAGAATTCGATTACGAAAATACTTCGTTTCTCGAAGTCAAGTAGAAGTACAATTGACTTTCTCTCCCTAGGAGCTTTTATCAGGGCAGGGTCGCGGCCAACACTGTATGAACGATGGTCGTAAAGCACCCCTAGGACCGCATTATGTCTCCGGAAATACGTCTTTCTCGCGTAAGTGGGACAACAGAATGTGCATGATACGCTCTGCACCTATCGCTGGAAATTTCTTGACGTAAATGTAGCAACGGTGTACTAAGGTAGAAATAACACCGTCCTTGCTTTTAAAGTGAGGCATCTAGATGAAGTAATGCACTTTCTTTATCTCTGATGTTCAGATTCTGGCCCAGGATCTTGTCCGCCTCTTCCGCGGCGTTGTAAAGGAACGCTCCTTTGCCAATTATCTCCTGAGTCTTGACCATTTTCAGGAGAGCATCTCTTCCATTTGCGACTATGTGATCTGTCCTCAGGATAATTGGTTTATAAAGACACTCGAGATTTAGAAGTTCGCGTCCGCCTTGACGGCGTGAGATGTATAACCGCGGAACAGACGAATTGTCATGCAGGCTCTTTTGCATATGCATGATCTTACGCGTGGCGATTTTGAGGGCTGTGAACTCGTGCTTCGTCCATGGAATGACCCCAATCGAATAGAGTAGAACTAGGACGCCAATCTTGTTAGTCGCAGATATCTGGTTCAACGGCGACAAATTGGAAGACGAAATCTGTCGAAAGAAACGCCTGTATCTGATTCGGCGAGCCACCTTCACTGACGTTATATCCTGAATGCGGCTCTGGGGCAAGCCTAGGTATAGGTTGGTCGCTACAACGCTAAGGCGTCTGATCTCACTCATATCTAGGAGCTTAGGGTCGTCGAGACAGCCAAACAATTTTTTCAAACGTCCTTGCTCCCTCTCGATGATTCTCAGAGCATTCTAAAGCTGCTCTACTACAGAAGCATAGATCATAAGGCAATCCATATGAAATACACGAGTGACCTTATGCTCGCGATGTTCAGGCTCGTCGCAGAGGTATCCACGAGAATGGCGTAGTACTAGAGGTAATGACAGAAGTGTGAGGCAAAAGAGGAGAGGGCTCATGGTGTCGCCTTAAAAGTGCTCATATGCAAGGTGAGGCAGTTAGTTCTCACACGATGTTTTCCATATGAAATAGTAAATATGGTTTTTTCAAAGGAGCATCAATCTCTATGCACCCCACTATGTGAGTGTGAGCCTTCAAGCTTTCTAACAGAGACGTGATAAGTATTTGGGAGGTTTGCATAAAAAGCCTTCCGGTAATAAATCCAGGCCATCGACCGGCAGCGATGGTTCGATGCTGCGTTTTTTCTCCCCACACAGGTCCAATTGTCCGAACAATCCTGTCTTTCAGAATAACTGTAAAGATCTTATACAGCGTGTTCAGACAAGTTATTGGCCTGTAGTTCCCTGGGTTGGAAAAGTCGCCTAAGATTCGGTAGGACTACAATGCGTCCTAACACCAGCCACGTGTGATGTGCGTCTCCGACTTTCAACAAGATGTGAAGATCCGGGCCAGATGTTGGTGTGTAGAACTTAACTTCTTGCACCAGAAGTTTTTGGTACCATCTGGTCCTGCAGCGGAGAAGTTCTTCGTGCCCCTCAGTGGTTTTTTCACCTCTTCGATAGTGATTGGTTGACATTCATCCTCAGATGTTATGAGGTTGTCGCAAAGTTCCTTGAAGCGGATAATATTTTCATAGTTTTCATTCAATTGGTGTCGAGCTTAATTAATTTCTCTCGAAAAAGTCATCAGCTCTTCGTACGTGGGCGGATTTTTGACAGAAACAGGAAGATCGCTGAAGCAGCGCTATGGGTCAGCGAGAAAATGTTCATTCCCCGTGGGGTCATTCCTCTCGAATCGCCCGTTTCTTCGAATACTCGATGAACTTATAATAGCTGTAGTTTTATTCTTTGAGTAAGGTATGAATTCAGGAGAGTATCCACCCCTTTCCAGTTCGTCTCGGCCCAAATGTTCTCCAGAAGAATGTAGGGCGTCCAAGAGTACAAAAATAGGTGTGTTGATGATCCGCTCGTATCTGCCTGATTTTAATTCTTTCGTTATTTTGAAATTCTTTTGAAATTTGTTTTCCCCCTTTAACAAGGAGACACCACGGCTCATGTAATTTAGATTTGGCCTATACTTTTGGTGATGAAAGAGCATTACTAGGAATAAAATTGACCAAAGCCATTCGATGCGCCTCTCAGCCGTTTTCGAAAAAAAACGGCTTTTAAATTTTAGCCACAGTCCTTATACTCAGAAATTATTTTGCTCATCAACCAGCGAGATAGCTCAAGTGTTAGGGTCTCGGACTTGCAGCCTAAAATTTGTGGTCTCGAATAACGATACCCACATTTTTTTCATTTTTTAAAATTGTTTCTCAATGAAAATGATTATACTGCAAGATGTAGCAAGTGTTTCTGCTTTCCATGTTTTAATGACAATTATCACTCTGGTTCATTCGATGCTCCAAATACTTCCAACGATTAAATTGCATTAGTATTTATGTAAATAATTGCAATGTAAATGAATTCAATGTGTAAACAAGGTGTTGAGTCTCATTTTTTGTGATGCTCATTCATCACCAAAAGTATGGGACAAATCTACATTCCATGAGCCGTAGTGTCTCCTTGCAAGGCGGCTTGGTTCCCCGAACCAAGCCCTGGACCTTCTACAGCAACCTATCTGTATGGAATTTTCTTTGCAACTTTCGTGGCATTTGTTACAGAAAATAGTGTATGACTCTCCGATGCAATAGCGTTTACACTTTACATTCTTGTATCATAAAATACTATAAATGTGCCAGGGCAAAATTAGGTGTTTTCTGTAGATTTTGGGATACTTATTTTGGCCATTTTGTTTACAAACAACGTAGGGCGCGAGCTTGACGTTCGAGAGATATCTAATAGAGCTCAAAGTAAAGACCTAAGCTTGTAATTTAGCATGATTATACTAAAAAAAATTGCCACCGCCTACGTTAAGTACTACTAAAAGTATCTCGAACTAATAATGTAGAAATTACATTATTAGTTTTTCATTTAATTGAGAAATAGGTTTTTAATTACCGTTTAAAGTAGTAAAAACGTGTGTCCCAGCCTTAAAATAAAAGCTATTTCGTTAACTTACTCGGAATTTAAAAACTCTTTTTAAAGCTGATGGAGCGATGCACAAAAAATATCGAAATCTTTAGTGCGCTCACATCTCCAGTAAGTATTTAGCTCTAAAGGTCAATGTTCTACAAAGACTGTTTGCAAAGTTTCCTGTACCCCGGAAGGATTTTCGCCGAGGCAAAAGTTGGGTTAAGTATATGTATTTTCGAACAAAAAGATAATATCTGCAAAAAGCTAGAATGGAAAAGTATAAAAATGATGGGAAGTGAGGAGGTGATCGATAATGCTGCCACATGGAGTACTCAAAACTGAAAAATGACACCCATTTTTACTTATCGCTCATGGTTTATGAGATAATTGTTGATAAAAATAACAATAACGGAAGGTTCCCCTCAGGTTCCAGAGGCACGTTCATGGAACATTGGACTGGAACGTTTCCAAGCGGCGGACATTTTACACATTCCGGGAACGTTCCGAAGTATTCCGCGAAACGTTTGGCGCTAATAGAGCACAAAGGTTATTTATAAATTATTTTTTGGAGAGAGGAGCGCCAATGCAAATTCACTCGCGGGAAGGCGTATTCTTTTCTTTTCATCGAATTTCCTATTTTGCACATCAAAACCCGACTACGTGCTAAAATCGCAAACAATGCCCATAAATACGATGAATTTGATGAAACGTATGGCGGTACAAACACTCCAGCGCTGCGGTCGAGCACCCAGCTGACATCTCAAAGAGCTTATTCTCTCTTTAGAGTTTGTACCCCAACGTGTTCGATGAAATGCATCGTATTTATGGGTATTGCTTTAGATAACGCATGGAATCTGATTTTCATGTGGAAGATAGGAAATGCAGTGAAACGAGAAAAATACACCTTTCACGAGTGCATTAACGCTGGCCCTCCTGCCTTGAAAAAAAATTAAGAAATAACCTTTGTGGTAGTGAGTTTACTTCCATGTGACAGCCTTATTGCCTGTCTCTTCCCCACTTCCCTTCAATTCCATACATTTCCACTCTCGCTTTTTAGCAGTTATTATCTTTTTGTTCGAAAATCCATATACTCACCCCAACTTGTGCCTCGATGGAAATCCTTCCAAAATACAGGAAAGTTTACAAAGTGCCGTTTTAAAATCTTGATCTTTAGAGATGAATACTTCGTGGAGATTTGAGAGCGCTACAAATTACGACATTTCTTTGTACACCGCCCCATCAGCCTTAATCAAACTCTTTTTGTCTTCATTGAGTGACTAATAATCTAGAAATCAAATTTTTAGTTTTCAATTTAATTAAAGTTGAAATTTTCTAGAGCGTTTTTGTGTCTTTTAAAAATAGCCCAAATGTGGGTCGATTCATTTTCGTGTGCTACCCTTTTTTTATTAGTCAGTATCCAGTAACATGATCATCACGTCGACGAGGCGCATGAATATTCATTTCTATTATTCCGAATTGCCATTTGTCATATATTATATTTTATCTAATTTCCACTAAACGGAATTGTCATTCGACCAAATATTTCATTTCGAATAGCCATTTAACGTATATTGGTGTACCCGAATTGCCGTTTCGCGAACAAAGAACCATAGGGTTCTACCTTGAATTTTAGAAGTCACTTCACTTTAATTCGTTTCCTATTACTTCACATACCAAACAAGTAAAAATCAAATGACATTAAAAATTCAGGGTAAAACCTTACAACTTTAGGGTCACGATTTTTCATAATTCGTACTTCACTGAATCATCATGTCACCTAAATTTTATTTTCCCTATAAATCACTCAACCTAAAATATATTTAGTCGGAATACAATTAGAGTAAATTAATTAGCAAATAATTTCTTTTTTTTTTCAAACAAATTGTTTATCTTCATTAAAATCATTCCATTGTTATTAAAATCTTCAACAAATGGCTGTTGAACGAACGTTTACCTAATTTGCTTTTAAAATCGTATTTTAATCCGATAATCGAGACTACCACTTTATCTTTGTTTGGTCTCGAAGCTTTGCATGGCATTTTTCAGGGATAACATAACCAAATATGGCGGAAAACCCGCCAAACGTTCAATTTGATAAAAGCCTCAATAATGAAGTTCAGCTGGAGAGATTAGCGGTCATTTGTGCCGCCTAAGATAATTTGTTGCTTATTATATGCCGTTTTAACTGCTCGAGCGCTCCATTACGTCATATACAGTGAAATGAAATTTGGAGAATATTCATGCGCCTTAATGTCAAATATCCATGACTTAATATGATAATCATGTCAGGATCTCGTAATTTTTTAGATAGCAAAGTACTATAAATTTGGTAGAAGTTTCTAAAACTCAGTCTCCCAACGTTATGAACTTAAAGTCTTAGTTTGACAGATAACTTAAAAGCAGAAAAGGAATCTAAAGAAATCGGTCTGAAAAATACTAAAATTTGGATAAAAAATCACTTTCAAGAAACCCCACACATTTCCTCGACCATCTAGCTAAATTATTTTCATTAAAAAAAATCCTTTTAGACAGTTCGAAGCAGGACCCTGGGTTTTCCTATCCAGCCCATGCGACAAAAGTATCATGAGAGAGGACTCCAGCCACGATGGCGCTTACTGATTAGTGGCCCTAGATTCATTAAAATGAATAGAAAAAAAACATAAAAATTCAACTTTTCAATATAAACAACAATTTGATCCAGTTTTATCTTACAGGACGTAAACCAAGAGTGATTCCAATATTTTCTGAAGCAATACTTACTGTCAAAAAAGGTAAAATGCTTGAATTTTCAACGAAATTCGTTTTGACATATAGCAGGAAGTTCAAATCGAAGTTCTGTTATCTCTATTTGAATATTGATATTAATATTTAATGTCATTTTCTTAAATTTAAATATTATTATGATATTGCAATATTATTTTGCAATAGTCTATAAATTATCTAGGCTCAATGAAATTATTTGTTCTACTTTCACAAAATTTCGAAAAGAAAGCCTACATTTCCATGTTTTTCATGCATCGAATTTCGGTGAGCCAATATTTTATCTCGATCATGTTTAAATAATAGAATTGATTTTTTGAAACGTTATTTTACGGTTCGAAGAAACATGAGCACATCCGATTTAAAGAGAAAAACACATTTGTAATCGCATTTGTTTTTTTTTAATGCTCGAAGCAACGTGATGTTACCGCCGCCGCAGCTGTAGTACATTAAATATGAACCGGACACTAGTAGATGGCGCATAAGAGCATCTCTTTTGCACTTATGAATATGACTACTATGAATTTGGCCTTAATGTATATATATAATTAAAAACTAAAGGTTAACAACCACCGCAGGGTCGCTTCCTCATCTTCGGCTGCAGCTTGATCAAGCAGCGGTTGGGGAAACGCTCCGCGTACATATCCATTTCTCGAGAGGTAGGCACGTTGATTTCGCAGGGATTGAATCGAAACGTGCTGAAGCTCCAGGTGTTTTTGGCACCACAGAGTATGCATACGTGACATAAAGCCTCGATGAACAGGGATAATGCTGGCATCGTAGCAGTCTAGCAAGTCATCCTTAAGTTGATTCGTCCACTGAATGTGGGCGTTTCGCCGGTTCGTCGTCGTGTTTCCATCTAAATTATTTTCAGCACCCCGAACTCTAGGATGATCGGAAGTCCTCGATTGATTCTGCCATAACAATCTTGTCATCTGCGAAAGCCAATCCACGCACTTTTACTGTTTCGAGATCATTTAAAACTTTAAAAATTAAGATCGAAAAGAATTTATTATTCAGGTTTGTCCATAGTTCTCAGTGTCCACTTAAAACCTTTTTTGTCGTTTAATAATTTCTCTCACTGTCAGTCTGCATAAACAATCAACATTTCACTGCAATTACATTTGCACAACATTGCAATGCGTTTGTTCACCTCGTTCCTCAGAAGAGAGGAAGTAATCGCAACGGACGTAGATGACGTGCTTCAATGAGCTGTGAGCTACTCCTCACTTAGACTTACATCAGTCAATCACTGTTTCTATTTTTTATGTTTTTTAATTTACCAATCTGTGTCATGCAAATGACGAAAAACGCTAAACAATAAAATCAATTTTAAATAGTTGAGAAATGTACCTTCTTTGATTGGTTACTTCCGGTTTGATTTCTGGTGCACTTAATAATTGAGCGGCTTTCTCTCCTGCACTTGGAAAAACGTATCTGCAAATTGTCCCTTTTGGTGTCAAAATGACCCCTAAGTTTTGGTAGAATTGAAAAAAATTGGGGGTCTCAAGCTCATTTTTGCAAAAAATTGCTCATTTTATTTTAATTGCCGATTTTAATGGATTCAGGGTGTCTACTTACCTGTAAAACTTGGAAAACCTGGAATTGTCAGGAAAATTTTATATACCTGGGAAAACCTGGAAATGTCCAGGAATTTTTTTTAAGTCAAGGTATTTTGTCGAAAGCGTATTTGATTTTTATAAAATTAATTTAAATAAATTTAAATGCATTTTTTTAATTGGTTGAAATAGCAACTATTTAATTTTTCGTTGAGAGTTCATCTTTTTTGGATAAAAATTCAACTACTTAGTTCAAAGATAAACTCTTTTGTTAAACATTCATTTTTTTTGGATCAAGATTCATCATTTTGATTAAAAATTCATCTCTTTGGTTGAAAAAATAGCTGTTTTGTTGAAAAATCCTTTTTTTGTTTGTTTTGAAAATCAATATTTGGCAACTGAAAATTTACCTATTCCAGTTCATCTTTAACTATTTTTTTGAAAACTCTTTTTTTTTGTTTGTTGAAAA
Organism: Andricus grossulariae; assembly: GCA_011634705.1. Classification (NCBI taxonomy): domain Eukaryota; kingdom Metazoa; phylum Arthropoda; class Insecta; order Hymenoptera; family Cynipidae; genus Andricus; species Andricus grossulariae. Next base: position 212,772,070 of record JAABKJ010007545.1, on the reverse strand, counting down.
TTAATTTTTTTGAACTGAAAACTTAAATATTTCCTTTTTGGTTGACAGTTTATCTTTTTTAGTTGGAAATTCAACTATTTGGTTGAAAATTTATATTTTTTAGTTGAATATTTATCACTTTGGTTGAACATTAATTTTTTCACCAAATCGCAAATTCATGTACTTTGTTGAAAATCACGTTTTTTTTGTAGAAAATTCATTATTTTGGCTGAAAATCTAACTATTTTGTTAAAAATTTAAGTATTTTATTGAAAATTCATTTTTTTGTTTGTTTGAAAGTTAATTTTTTTAACTGAAAATTCAACCAACCCAGTTAAATATTCCACCATTTAAGTTGAAAATTCATCTGTTTGGTTAAACATTAACTTTTTTGCCTGAAAATTTATCTTTTTTAGTTGTAAATTCATTATTTTTTTAATTCGTCTTTTTGGTAGAAAATGAATCTTCTTGGTTGAAAATTCAACTATTCCTGTTAGAAATTTAGCATTTTAGTTGAAAATTCATATTTTGGTTTTAAAATTCAATTATTTGGTTGAAAATTCATCATTTTGACTGACATTCTAACAATTTTCTAGAAAATTCTTTTTTCTTCTGCTGAACATTATTTTTTTTTATCTGAAAATTCATATTTTTTTAACATTCATCTTTTATGGTATAAAATTCATTTTTTTGACTGAAAATTGAACTATTTTCTTGCAAATTCTTTTTAAGTTGAAAATTCAACTATTTAGTTGAAAATTCGTTTTTCTTTTGTTAAAAATTAATTTTTTTATTTGAAAATTTGTATTTTTTGAAAATTTGGTCTTTTTTTGAAAATTCGTGTTTTTGCTAGAAAATTAATCTTCTTGGTTGAAAATTCATGTACTTTGTTCAAAATTCAACTTTTTTGGTAGTAACTTCATCATTTTGACTGAAAATTGAACTATTTTCTTGAAAATTCTTTGTAAGTTGAAAATTCTTTTTAAGTTGAAAATTCGTTTTTCTTTAGTTAAAAATTAATTTTTTATTTGAAAATTCGTCTTTTTTGTAGAAAATTAATCTTCTTGGTTGAAAATTCATTTGCTTTGTTGAAAATTCATCTTTTTTGGTAGAAAATTCATCATTTTGGCTGAAAATTTAACTATTTTGTTAAAAATTCTTGTTAAGTTGAAAATTCAACTATTTAGTCGAAAAATTGTATTTTTTAGTTGAAAATCCATCTTCTTGATTTTAAAGTAAACTATTCCAGAAGAAGATGATTAATTTTAGTTGAAAATTCATCACTTTCGTTGAAGCTTTAACTATTTTTTTGCCCATTTTTTGTTATAAATGAATTTTTTAGCTAAAAATTTAACTTATCTAGATTAGTTTATTTGCAAATTCGTGTCTTTTTAAAAATTCGTGTTTTTGGTAGAAGATTAATCTTCTTGGTTAAAAATTCAATTATTCCAGTTAAAAATTTAGCATTTTCGTTGAAAATTCATATTTTGTGTTGATAATTCAACTATTTGGTTGAAAATTCATGTATTTTGTTGAAAAATCCTCTTTTTCGGTAGAAAAATCATGATTTTGATTGAAAATTTAACTATTTAATTAAAAACTCGTTTTTTAAATTGAAAATCAAATTTTTTAACTGAAAACTGAAATATTTTATTTTTGGCTGAAAATTTCTATATTTCAGCATAAAATTCATTTTTTTTATTTAAAAGTCAACTATTTGAAAAGCAAATCCATAATTTTAGTTAAAAATTCATCACTTTGGTTTAAAATTTAAATATTCTGTTGAAAATTCATAATTCGATATTTTTAAAGAATGCGAAATACATGAAAAATAATACCTGGAAAAAACCTGGAATTGTCAGGGAATTTTTTTCCAATCATCCATTAACAGCATCAATTAATAAAGTAATCCTCTTTCGTAAACCGCCTGAAAATTAAAAAAATGTTTAAAATTAACAAAATTGCGACGGGTTTTCTGAAAAAATTGAAACTCGATTTTCTCAAAAAAACCCACCCTTAAATTTGTTGTAATTTTTTTTTAATGTGTATTCTGATAAGGAAGATATCTTGTAAGTTTTATGTTGGCTAAATAACTTTTATGGCCAGGAAAATTTTTTTCCTACAATCGAATTATCTACTTTTTCTCGAAAACACTGATAGGTAAAACATGTTAAGATGAGAGTTTGCACATCTAAAAAAGTTATATGAAAAATGTCTCTTGTTTTGTTACATTATCTTTAATTGCTTAGGAGAGAAATTTAAAAATTACATTTTTAGGGGAAAAAAATCTCCCGACCTCAAAAATGGTTTAGCCCGCATGATGCTAAGATGCATTTCATATATCAACATAAATTGTAAAAAATATGCAAAAAAATAAAAAAAGGTGGGGGTTTCCAGAACATCGTTTTTTTTCTCATGTTTGATGAAATTTGATTGTCATTTTTTTGGATCATTCTAATATTTATAATATGAATCACGCATGCAAATCCCTGGTATTCATGCTCACGAGGTATATGTTTATGAGTATGACACCTCCGCATTTTTCTTGTATGACTATGACCACAACAAAGAGCAAGTGAGGCGTTTCTCGAGGCGTTTCTTGCCTGTTCACTCAAAAGGAAAAATTATCATCCTTTCTGTCTGTTGAATCTTGGCTGCAGCTCAGATCACAGAGAGCACGTTGCAATGCGTTAAAAAGCGAGTGGAGAATTAATTAACGGAACCTCTATTAATTTTGCATCGTAGACGGGGATCGAAAAAGAAAGAGAGAGTAGGTTGTTAATTGTAGAAGCAAAATTAAGGACAGGAATTCCTGTGAATTTTATATGATTTATAGTTTGCAATATTCGCGTAACCTCATTATTTGTTAGTTATTATTTATAGAGGGAAATTTTAAACAATTATTTTGGATATTTGATAAAGTAAAACAAACTTTTGAATGCGTAGAACTTCCTCAAAAAGTTGCAAATTTATAAATGTATTATAACTTATAATTATTTAACAATTTCTTTGATTTTTTATTAATTATTTATTTTCATTTTATTTATTTTCATTTGATTTATTTTTTAAATAATTATATAACCTATAATTTATTATTATATAATATAAACTGTATTCAATTACTTATATCCACTCTAAATGCCGTTTGGTTGTAAATCTATAGAAACACTTTTAGAAAGAAAAAAATATATTTTTCAGAACTGAATATTCGTTTTTTTGGACATTAATTTGAAATTTTAAAAAGTCCACTATTATATTTTTGGTTGATAATTGTCCTTTTATGGTATAAAATTTTATTACTCGATTAAAATTATTAATGTATTCTTGATAGTCAATTTTTTTAGTTCAAAATTCAACTGCTTTGTTGAAAATTCGTCGTTTTAGGCTAAAAGTTTGACAATTTGGTTAAAAATTCGATTTTTTGCTGAAAATTGATATTTTCGATTTGCAAATTCATCTTCATTTTTGGTTGAACGTTAATTCTTTTTGGTTGAAAATTCCACTATTATATTTTTGGTTAAGAATTAATCTTTGTTGGTTAGAAATAAATTTAATTACTTTGTTGAAAACATCCACAATTCTTTTAGAAAGTTATTCTACTTGGTTGAAAATTGATCTATTTTGTTGATTAAAAATAAATAATAAAAATTTCACTGAAAATTAAACTATTTAATTTTTTAGTTAAAAATGTATCTTTTTCGTTGAAAATTCAACTATTTGGTTGAAAATTCATGTATTTTGTGTAAAATTTGTCTTTTTTGGTAGAAAATTAATCTTCTGGGTTGAAAATTTATAATTTTTATATTTAATAAAAAAATTATGGATTGTGGTTGAAAATTAGTGTTTTTTCTGCAAATTTTACTATTCCATTTTTGATTTAAAATTTGTCTTTTTTAGTCGAAAATTTTCAATTTTGAAATATTAAATTAATTATTAATTAAATTAATTATTAATTGATTAAATAAAATAGTTTAAAATTCAATTTTTTGGTTGAAGATTCATCATTTTGGCTTAAAATTCAACTATTTGGTTAAAAAGTAATCTTTTTTGGTTGAATTCAACTATTATTTATTATTGAAAATTCGTCTTTGTTTCTTGAAAATTCATCTACTTGGTTGAAAGTCCAACTCCTTTGTTTTTTAGTTTGTTTTTTGTTTGTTTAAAATTGTTTTTTTTTTGTCAACAATTAATTTTTCAACGAAAAATCCAAACATTCCATTTTTGGTTGAAAATTGATTCTTTTTAGTTGAAAAATCAACTATTTGTTTAAACATTTAATTTCTTAGGTAAAAGCTGAACTTCGTTGAAAATTCTTTTTTTTTTTGTGTGCAAAAATGAATTATTTGATTGAAAATTCGTATTCTGTTTTGTTGAAAATTAATTTTTTTAACTGAAAATTGTGATATTCTTGATTGAAATGTCAACAAGTTGGTTAAAAGCTGATCTCTTTTGTTAAAAATGCATTTTTTGGTTGAATATTAATCATTTTATTTGAAAATTCATCTCTGTGAGTGAAAATTGAACTATTTTGTTGAAAATGCACATTTTTAGTAGTAAATTAACGATTTTAATTGAAAATTTGATTATTCCAGTTGAAAATGCATAATTTGAGTTGAAAATTCATCTCTTTTGGCAGAAATTTCCCCTCTTTGATTAAAAATCTAACTATTTTTGGTTGAAAGTTCATTCTTTATGGTTGAAAATGAAAATTTTGTTTTTTTTTGAAAAAGTATATTTTCGTGTTGAAAATTCGCCTTTTTGGCTTTGAAAATTTAACAATTTGGTTGACATTTTTTTTCTTCCTTGACTGAAGAATCTTTCTTCGTTGACAATTCAACTATTTTGATGAAAATGTAGTCTTTTTTGGGTCAAAATGTAACTGCTTGAATTGAAAATTTAACTATTTTGTTCAAAATTTGTTTCTTTTTTAGTGGAAAGCTTTTATTTATTTCTTCTTTTCTTTATTAGATGAAAATTAAACTATTTCGTTGAAAATTCGACGTTTACTAAAACATTTTCCATTAGTCCTAGAAAGTTGTAATGCTTCCAGAAGTGGTTATTGGAACTAGGTAAATCTAACAAAACAGTTTTAGAAATAATAAAATTCACTCCCAGAGCCATATAGATTTATAGTCCTATATAGGAAAATTGGAATTTTCCTCTCAACCTGAAATTACAAATTTTCTAAAATATTTCTTGTTTTAAAAAGGAGAAATGGAGAAAAATGGATATTACGACTGAACATCTGGATTTTTAATTATATGACAACGACCTAGATAGTAACGTGTAATATCTTGATATTAAAATTTAATATCCAGGTATTGATAAACGAAATATAAATATATCAAGAGATTTGGCTTTAAAATCTGAATATTAAATTTTAATATAAAAATCTTACATCTTAATACCTAGATCTGAAGTTGATAATCAGAATGATATGCAACGGTTTGATATAGCGGAATTGTACTGCTGTGTTGATAAGAAATTTTGATATTTGATATTCATTCCGAAATGCACATAATAATAGAAATAAATTTCTTATGTTTCAGGTAAGTGACTTTTGAATTTCAAAGATGCTTGCAACTTGGTGAGTAAGGAAAGAGATTCCAAAAACTATTAATCACGTAGGTAGCATTTGTATACAGTGTCTACATGGGATATGAAATGTTATAAGTCACTCTTTCTTCATCCGTTAAATCTTAAATGACAAACTGTTTCCCGTCATCTCTAATATTGTGAAACACGTTTCGTTTCTCGAAAGATATTTCAAATTTAACTCCCGCGCATAATACACTAATTTTTGCACTGATCGATGGATAGGAGGAAGTGAAAGAGACAGGAAGGAAGGAAAGGAAGGAAAGGACCGAAGCAATCACCGGGAAAATTTTCGTTGCCCTGGCAGAACATATACTCAGTGGGTTCTCGTAAATCAATCGAGCACCGCTTTACCGTTTACGCCACAACCCTTAAGCCTTAAGCCCCGTAGTCTATGTCCGGGCTACTGGAAACCACCCCATCGTGTATACTGTATAGTACTGGAATCGCGAATAACCATCCTTCCTTCCTTCCTCCATCCACGACTTCTATAAATAAGGATTAGCAACCCACGTGCAATAATTAGGGCCGATACTTTGGAAAATACGGCTTCTTATTAAACCGACCATCCTATATCTGCCAACATTTCCCCCGTTGGAGCAGATTAAAATTTACGAAAATTAGAATAACAAGGTCCTGTGGGAAATACGGATTGGGGTCGCTATTTTCGAATCTTTACTGTCAATTAGATGGAAATTATTTTTTCCCTCTTTATTCCAATCTACTCGGCTTTGATTCTTGATTAAATTTTATTAAAAAATTCGTTCGGGAACGTTCATTAATTACGTAATATCAAGAATATATCAGCTTATTTCACTGTAAACGATATTTCAAAACATTCCAGAGTTTATCCACAGAAGTAGTGTAGCAAAGAGGTTATGACGCCACTTACCGCACGAGCAAGGTTCTCTTCTATGCTTAGTATCAGTCGATATATTGGTAATCTACCTTACTGACCATCCTCCTCTTCTATCTTCTCCTCCTCCTCCTCCTGATCATTTTCCTTAACTACCTCCTGCTGCTCCCTAACATCCTCCTCCGTATCTTTCACCTCATGTTAAAATACAAGGAGGAGGTTGTTAATGAGAAGCAGGATATAGATAAAAAAGAGAATCAGTAGAAGGATGAGGAGGAGATAGATGAAGAGGAGGAGGAGGATCGTGAAATAAATAAGGAGGTAAATGATGAGGAGGATCAGAAAATACGGAGGACGAGAAGGAGGAGATGGGAGAAGAGGAGGAGGATCAGTAAGGTAGATCACAGATATATCGAACGCTACTCGATCCATGTCAGGAATCTGCATTACTGTCTCTTTGCTATACTACTCACAGATTTTGTAAAATTATTCAAGAAATTCATATTTTAATCCTACTGTTTCAAAGTAGCTCAAAGTATTCTAGTCGATCTGCGACATGCATGATTTGCATACATCACATTTTGATCTCGGAAGTGAGTCTGAGTTATGTGGATTAAAATTTTTCTTGTTAGCATGAATATCTTGAAAGTAAAGCCATATTCGATTTTAATAATGGACCTGATTTTAAAGCTGACACTCTACAGTTAGCCTACATCCATAAATCGTGTGAAACGTTTGAACTGTCAAGTAGCCTTGCTGTATACAACATACATAGTCGTTGGCGCAATTTTCTATCGCTTGATGATAATCTCTATTCGGTGGATTTGACGGCTCTCACGTTTTCGAGAACACGCTCTAAGAATCGTTCTTCTCTCTTGAAGTCTTGAATATGAGAGGGAAACTCAGTCTACTCGCGGATCCTCTCACCTCGAGCAAGTTTAAACCGTTGCTTTGGCAAAGGGTGGAGAGCGGAGGATGAACGTGCCAAGGTGCAATTTCAATTCCGAGACACTGATTTATTTCCATCTCAGCTCACCTACGATCGAACGAGAGCCAAGATTTCTCTCTCTTCCTCTCTCTCCATTTATTTATTCCTCATTCTCATTTCCCTTCTTACATCTCTTGATCCATCTGAGTCTCTTTAACCGTGTGATATGCCTCGAAAGGAATAACGCCCACACACTTTCCTTCAACGAGATTCGGCCCTTTTTGCTTTCTTCAATTGAAGGGTGGCAGTAAATAGCTAGTTAACCAACAAAATGGGTATTTTTCAGGGGAGCGAAAAAGCATTCTGTAAAATTGAAGTCACCGTCTGAAGATGAAACAAAACTCCACACCCAAGCTGAAGTGTTGCTCAATTGAGGCAAAAAAAAGTGTGATTAAAAAGCTATCCAGATTTAACTAAAGGGCAATTTGCTCACTTTCAAGAGGCATGAGGGAACCTTGTCAGTGTGTATGGAGATGTATATTTTAGAAAGGATTAAGTTTATTAATAATTTAATTTCAGGGAATTGAAATAGGAGCTTGCATGTAGCAAATGTTAAAGTTCTAGTTAGGTTTACTCAAACATACTCCTAGTTTATCAAAAGACAAGTAAACCAATGCTTCTGAAGGGTTTCGACTGACGCAAGGGTTTTCGTAGTAACTCTGAGGGAGATGTTCCCTTAAATGAATTGTCGAAAGTTAGGGGTTAAATCAAGTTACATTGAAGTTTACTGGGCGCGAGCATATAAACTGAATGTACGTCTAAATGTAACTGAATAGCTGGCCTTCCCGAGCATACTTCTCTAATTAATTAAAAGAACGAGCAAACCTATTTGACGGTCATTTAAATATTTAAAACAGTTCATTTGTACACTTTCAACAAAATCATCCTTATGCTTAGCTGAAAAATTAAGTTTATCTTCAACCACTGTGCGCTGTTCCTACGCATTCAAAATTCTTTAATAAATCCGTATCGGATAAACACATAGTTTCATTATGAAACATTGCGAATTGTGAAAAGATTTCTTTGGAAAGTTTCGAAATTTATTCATGTTTGAACATATTTCAGGTCATCTTAAATTTTCTTAAGACTTTTGAATAGGGAGGATCAACATGTATTGGTTTAAGATAAACTTGATTTTTGGTGAAGCTTAGGCACATTTTTTTAATGTTTCGGATTATCAGATAGTTTATGATGAATTTTCAAAATTGGGTAATTTATACATGTCGACGTTTACTGATATGAGGAAATTTTGTTATCTGTTTCCGGCAAGAATAATTAGAACACTCTGATAAAAGATTTATCTATTGGTATCATCGACTCGTGTTGGTCAAAAAAGTGAGATAACACCCTATGGTCTTAGGGTCACGATTTATCTGTACCTCTCAAAGTACCCTTTGTAGCTATACTTAAAAGGCTATGTTATCTCTATTTTAACACAGGACCTGTGTAACATTCCACATTTTTGTTACATCTAGCTTTTACAGTTTTCCGCGGTAACATTTATATCATCATTATACCCCCGATTACTATCCTGTATTGGATCGAGCAGTGATGCTGAAATTGGAACGTGGATGTGAGAGATGAAAAGGGTTGGATGTCGGTGGGGTTGGGGGTGGAGGTGGGTTTATCGCAACACTCGGTGTGCAGGGTATAATGCCGGGTGAGGCAGGCGAAAAGCAACAGGCCGGAAATATTATGAAGTACATAGATGAAGATAGGATAGTGTCTGCTACCTTTATCCCCAAGTGTCATCCCATTGGTTGGCTTAGGTTAGGGCGAGGGATTGGAACCAATACTATCTTTAGTCCACAAAGGCGGATTCACAGCAACTCATGAAAACACGTCAGTTATGCAAAATGTTATTAATATTCCGCATTAGCTTGATGAAGAATATATTTACTTCAAAGAAAAGTATTTAGGAATTATGAGGATTAGTTACAACTTAATTTGTAAATCTTCCAGAAGTGGATGTCGGAACTAGGTATCATTTTGATCTGAAGTTGATAGTCAGAATGATATCTAAGGGTTTGATATCCGTTTACTGTCAGTCCATTATCAAGATACATTGAGTAGAGAAGGTATATTCCTTTTCTATTCGTTGATAAAATCCAAGGTTGTTGTTTTTGGTGTTGTTGTTCATGATATTAACAGTTTAAGGCCAGTAAATTAATTTTAGGTGGTGTTTCTTTAGACTGGTTGGATAATGTAATAAAGTTTTAGGTCTCTTTTTAGTGTCTGATGGTGAAGTTGATTATTTCATGTTTTACATGAATGATGAGATGTCATTACATTATCCAACCAGTTTAACAAAATATTTCAAATAAATTTACTGGCCTTAAGCATCTAGCATCATGAGCAACAACACCAACAACATTGGGTTTTATCAACGAATAGAAGAGTAATATGCCTCCTCTATTCAATGTATCTTGATGATGGGCTATATCAGGTCCGAAACGCGTAGATGACATATCACCATTCACGTAAAACATCAAATAATAAACATTACCAACCTGTTTACAAAGACAAATTGAATCTGAGAAGAAATTAGCATTAGCCCTTTTTACCATGAAATCCGTTTTCTTTTCTCTTCACGTTTTATTGGTATGATCATGCATCCGTGGGGTGCCCAGGACGAAGGATAGCGGATCCCTAGATTTTGCTATTGATAGAGGGAGGACGGACTTTGACCTTTCCACTCATCCTTCTCTTCCTGATGGTCACTCAACTAATTTTACTGCACAAAAATAGACGTGAATAGAAAAAATTTCTTTTGTATAATGATAAAAAGCATCCATTCATATTTCTTGATAGAAATCAACAGAGATGGGTATCTAAAATTATGCAAAATACGCATGTGCCTCTGGGGCATCATATTTTTGGAGAGCACACAGCCTGCATTCGTACGATAGCTACACTTGTCTTTTTTCGGATATTCTGGTCCTCGTGTAAAGAAAAGAGATCCATAATGTTGTCAGCAAGTTTTTTTGAATAGAACCTAATCTAAAAGAGATTTAGTAGCAAAGTGGGATTTAAATTGATATTTGCACGTATATTGTGTCATTATCATAACATAAATTAGTCCGACTAATAGCATGGGTTTTTTATCTGCTATAAGTAAAACTGTCTGCTGATGATAATTGATCGCTGAACCATTTTCAGAACTAATCAATTCATTAATTATTCCCTTCTTAACACTGTTTTATTCATCATCGTACATTTGCATTCATTATCGCCAACTGGACTTTGCCTCATCTTTTATCACAGGATTCCCTCCTCCCCCGCCCTCCCTCTTTGTGGATACGTTTCTCACGTACTAAAACATACATCATGGAATCGGCATCAGGCTGTTTATCGAGGCTGCATAGTGCATATATAGTTATATACATACAGCCAGAGCTGTATTTAGGTTTCGGACTGCCCTAGACCACCCTCCAATTTGCCGCCTTTTTTCAATTTTCGTTGCATGTTTTTTATTCGATTGAAGAGTTGACAGCAGGCAAAAAAAGTACAATAGTAATAATAATAGTATAAAACAATACTAAGCTGCCCATAAACATTTGCCTTCATTTTTCAATTTTCATGATTAGTTTCTTTCAATTTCAGACTTGAGAAGGAAAGAAAAAGACAATGCAAGTGAAAACAAACGAATTTATAAACAAATTGATTTATTTCGCATTTTTGAACACAGACCATTTTTCTTTTTAGTTGGGTCACTTCTTTTCTTCCCTAAAAAATAACATTAGCATAGAAAATATTACCATTTAACAACAATTGTTATTGTTATAAAAAATCGTTATAAGCAAATTCACTTATATCATATTTTTAACAAGAAAATGTTTCTTTCCTGCGGGATAATTTCTTTCCATCTTAAGAATAATATCATCACACAAGAAATTAAACTTGAACAACAATTGTTATTGTTGAAAAAAAATTCACTTATTTCGAATTTTTGATCTTTGACTATTTTTATTTTCACAACCTGAAAATTCGTGTTTGGGTTGAAAATTCAACTATTTTGGTAGAAAATGAACTTTTTTTGCAAATTCAACTGTTTCGTACAAAATTCGTCTTTGTTTGTTGGAATTTTTTTTTATAATTCATCTATTTGGTTATAAATTCATCTCTCTTGGTTGTGAATTAACTTTTTTGTGAAAAATTCATCCTTTTCGATTGAAAATTCAACTACTAGGTTGAATGTTGAACTAATATGTTAATAAATCATTTATTTGGTTGAAGATTAATCCCTGGTTGAAAATATAACTGTTGTGTTGAATAATTATATTTTTGATTGAAATATTTACTATTACATTTTTCGTTGAGAATTCGTCTTTCTGGTTGAAAATTCATCTTTTTCGTTGAAAATTAAACTATTTGATTGAAAATTCGTGTTTTTTTTGTGGTTGAAAATTATTTTGTTTACCTGAAAATTTTACTGTTCCGTTTTTGATTGAAAATTTGTCTTTTTTAGTAGAACCTTCAACTATTTGGTTGAAAATCCATGTATTTTGTTTAAAATTCGTCTTTTTCGATAGAAAATTAATCTTCATGATTGAAAATTAATCTTTTTAGTTAAAAATTCATGTATTTTGTTCATAATTCGTCTTTTCAATAGGAAATTAATCTTTTTGGATGAAAATTCAACTATTTGATTGAAAATGTATGTATATTTTGTTGAAAACTCGTCTTTTTTGGTAAACATTTTTTGAAAAATTCGAAATTTAGAATTTAAAAAAATTTCTGTTTGAAAATTTATATTTTTAATTAAATTTGAAGTCATTCGTTAATATATTATTTATAATAACATATATAAATTATATTAATTTTTATTTTTGACAGTAAAATTTTTTTTTTTATCTAAAAAAAAAATTGTTATTAACAAAAATTTGTTCCCAAAACCAAAAATTTTGAAGGAAAATAGTTCTTTTTACGGTAAAATAGTAAAAAAAAAGTAAAATCGTAGAAATTTTCGTTTTGCATTAAAACTTCATGTTTTTAGTTGAAAATTTATGTATTTTGTTCATAATTCGTCTTTTCAGTAGGAAATTCAACTATTTGGTTGAAAATGTATGTATATTTTTTTGAAAATTCGTCTTTTTGGTAGACAATTAATTTTCTTTTGGAAATTTATCTTTTTGCTTCAAAAATTCAACTATTTGATTGAACATTGATGTATTTTGTTGAAAATTCGTCTTTTTTGGTAGACAATTAATTTTCTTTTGCAAATTTATCTTTTTGCTTCAAAAATTCAACTATTTGATTGAAAATTGATGTATTTTGTTGAAAATTCGTCTTTTTTGGTAGACAATTAATTTTCTTTTGCAAATTTATCTTTTTGCTTCAGAATTCATCTCTGTTGGTAAAAAAAATTCTCAAAAGGGTTTAGCTATTTTTTTGAAAATTTGTCTTTTCTGGTTGAAAATTTAACCACTCGGTTGAAAGTTTTTCTACTTTGTTAAAAATTCGGTCTTTTGTTTGAAAATCGAACTATTTTGTTTAAAATTCAACTATTTGTTTTAAAATTGACTTTTTTGGTGATAATTAATATTTCCTTCATAAATCCTTAAGAGCATTTATGTATTTAAAAAAACGTTTAAATTTCACTATTCTAATTTGAAGAAAAAAAAAAGAAATTTTAGTATTTAATCTTTTTTCGATTTGCAAGAGGAACTTTTTCGTTTTTAAGATTTTTATTAAGTTGAAGGCAGAAAGGATTTTTTTAAATATTTTTATCGAGCTGGAGAGGAGGAAATTTTGCTTTCAATATTTTATGAACTGGAGGACAGATAATTTTTAATATTTTGATTAAGTTGGAAGGAAGGCCATTTTCGTTTTCAATGTTGTTTGAATTGGTAGAGGCCTTTCTTTGTTTTTGTCATTTTCATGGAGTTGTAAGGAATGAAATTGTGTTTTTTTCTGGATTAGAAGATACCCTTTTTTTCAACATTTTCATTGAATTTAAGGGAAGATCCTTTATTTTCAATTTTTTTCTGAACCGGGAGAGGGCAATTTTTTATTTTTAACATTTTTATTGAGTTGGAAAGGGGAAAATTTTGGTGTATAATTTTTTTCTGAATTGGAAGAGGGAAGTTATTTGTTTTTATGATTTTCAGAGTAGAAAGGGACGAAATAGTTATTATTTTTTTTTAATTGGAAGATGCCATTTTTTATTTTGAGCATTTTCATCGAGTTGCAAAAGAGAAAAATTGGGTTTTCAATATTTTATGAATTGGAAGGATAATTTCTTATTTTTAACATTTTTATTGAGTTGTAGTGAGGAAATTTTAATTTTTTTTTCTGAATTGGAAGAGGGTAATTTTTATTTTTAAAACCTCTATTGAGTTGGTAGGGAGTTTTGCGATTTTGAAGGGAGGTAACTTTTGTTTGAATTTATTATGAATTGGAGGGGGAACCTTTTTTATTTTTAAAATTGGAAACTGCACATATTTTGTTTTTAACATTTTTATTTATTTGAAGGCGGGTATATTTGGTATTTTTAACATTTTTATTAAATTTGATACGAGGAAAATTTAGTTTATTTTTTTTAATTGGTTGAAGGGGTTTTTAAAAGATCTTTATCGAGCTGGAGAGGAGGCAATTTTGGTTTTCAATATTTTATGAATTAAAAGAAGGATAATTTTTCATTTTTTACACTTTTATTGAGTTGAAAGAGGCCCTTTTTTGTTTTTATCATTTTTATTGAGTTGGAAGGGATAAAATTATGATTATTTATTCTTTTTCTGAATTGGAAGAGACTATTTTTTAAAACATTTTCTATTAAATTTGAGGGAAGAATTTTTTATTCTCAATTTTTTCTGAACCGGAAGAGGGAAATTTTTTATTTTTCACATTTGTATTGAGTTGGAAGGGAGAAAATTTTGGTTTTCAATTTTTTCTGAATCTGGAAGTGATTCATTTTTTGTTTTAAGATTTGTATAGAGTTTGAAAAGACGAAATTTTGGTTATTTATTTTTGTTCTGAATTGAAAGAGGCCATTTTTTACTTTTACTATATTTATCGAGTTGGAAATGAGGAAAAATTTGTATTTTTAATGAATTTGAAACGAGGAAAATTTATTTTCTAATTTTTTTAATTGGCTGAGCGGATTTTTTTGAAGATTTGGAAAAAAATTGGAGAGGTGAAAATTTTGTTTTTCCATAGTTTATGAATAGAAAGAAGGATAATTTTTTATTTTTTTCAGTTTTTTTTTACTTGGAAGGAAGGACATTTTAGTTATTTATTTTTTTCTGAATTGGAAGAGGGGCATTTTTTGTTTTTAAGGTTTTCAGCGATTTTAAAGGGAGGACAATTTTGTTTTAGTTTTTTATGAATTGGAGGGGGAACATTTTTTTATTTTTAAAATTGGAAAAGGCACTTCTTTTGTTTTGAATATTTTTATTGAGTTGAAGCGGAGGAAAATTTGATTAATTATTTTTCTGAATCGAAAATGGTCAATTTTTTATTTTCAACAGTTTTTTTGAGTAGATGGGGAAAAATTTGGTATTTTTAACATTCAGATGAAAGGTGGGAACTTTTTATTTTCAATTTTTAACTGAATTGGTAAAGGTACATGTTTTATTTTTAGAGTTTTTATTAATATGAGTTTGAAAAGTTTATAAATTAAGATTTTGCAGTTTTAAAACTTTAACATTTTTAAGAGTTCCACTTTGAGTTCTTTAATTTGCAGTTCAGTTTTGATTACTTCAAATTAAGAAATTTGAGGTTGAGGAGTTTAAATTTTTTAATTTCAATGACAGTAAAAAGTGTTTGCGAATCGTAAAAAGACGAGGAATATTTTCCTGGATTAATACAGTCACTCTGCAGTTTATAAATTTGATGTATTTTTTGTCATAATAATTTGCCACTGATTATCTTTTGAAGATTTTGAAATCTTGGAAATATGTTAAAATCTTTTTAAATCTCTCTAAAATCTTTTCAAATCTTCTGAAATCTTTTAAAGCCTTTGATAACTCGATAATAATTGAGAATGGACTTTAATAAATACATTTCTTTTTCTTTTTAAGGACGAAATGTGGCAGAAAAAGTGTCAGAAGATCTTCCAGTTTTGCCACACGACAATCACAGCATTAATGAAAGCAGAACTCGCCGAATTGCCTCTGAGACTCTTTCTTCAAGGAGCGATCGCGATAGGAGAAATTCGTTTCGACAACTTTGAGATGGTGGCCTACGAATTTATGAGTCAGGCTTTTTCGATTTATGAGGATGAAATTAGCGACTCGAAGGCTCAGTTAGCAGCCATCACCTTGATAATTGCTACCTTCGAACAAATGAGTTGTTTCGGGGAGGAAAATGCAGAACCTGTGAGAAATCAGTGCGCTCTTTATGCAAGCAAACTTTTGAGGAAACCTGACCAATGTCGAGGAGTCGCTACTTGTTCTCATATATTCTGGTCGGGTAAATCCTTGGTCACTGGTGGAAAAGAGGTAATTATTAATAAATCAAGTAATTCTGACAATTATCCGCAATTTTTCACGTGGATGAAGCTACTTTTTCATCGTGAATGTATTAAAAATTCAACTTTTTTCAGATGCAAGATGGAAATAAAGTATTAGACTGTTTAAAGAAAGGTATTCGGATAGCGAGCCAGTGTATGGACATTTCTGTCCAAGTTCAACTCTATGTCGAGCTGCTGAACCATTATATTTATTTTTACGAGAAGGGAAATTCAGCCGTGAGTATTTTTAGATTTTCCTGCCCGAGGGGTTCATCACTCTCGAAATCTGGTGTAAAAAGCCTTCGTGAAATCTTTTGAAAACTTTGAAATATTTTGATATATTTGAAAATGAAAAAACTGGTATTTTCTAGTAGAATTATTTTTGTAATTTTCTATTTTATTTTTAAAAAAAGTTTTTATTGTAGAAAATCACAAAATTAATTCTACTAAAAACGACACGTTTTTTCTAGAGTTCGGGCATTTTTATAACATTTTACAGCTAATTAGAAAATTTTTCTGAACAATTATCATTGAAATGTTTTGAAATGTTTGATGTCTTTTCAAATATTTAGAAATCTTTGTGAATTTCTTTGAAATTTTTTTGAAATCTTTCCGAAATCTTTGTAATTTTTTTAAATCTATTGGAATCTTGGTGATGTCTTTTAAGATCTTTGAAATTTTTGTGAAATATCTGTAAATTTCTTTTAAATCATTGAAATCTTTTGAAATAATTGTAAAGCAATAGAAGCATTTGAAACCTTTACGAAATTGTACGCTTACGCGAAATGATTTGGAATCTTTGTGAATTTCTTTTAAATGTTTGAAATCTTTTAAAATGTTTGTAAAATTATAGAAACTTTCGTGAAATTTTCGAAATCTATGGATTTCTTTCAAATTTTTGAAATATTTTAAAATATATTTGTAAAATCATTGAAATCATCGAAATTTTTACATCAAAATACTTTTGAAATATCTGCAAAATCTTATGAAATCCTTTGAAATCCTTTGAAATCTTTTGGAATCTGTGAAAAATTTTTAATCGTTTGAAATTTTTTGAAATGTTTGTGGAATCTTTGAGATCTTCTGAAATATTTGTGAAATCATTGAAATATTTTTTTATTCTTTTGAAATATTTTTCAACTGTTTTGAAATCTTTTTGAATTTCTTTGAAATCTTTGAAATGTTTGTGGAATCTTTAAAATCTTCTGAAATATTTGTGAAATCATTGAAATATTTTAAAATATTTGTCAATTCTTTTGAACTATTTGTCAACTCTTTTGAAATCTTTCCGAATTTCTTTGAAATCTTCCTGAAATCTTTGAAGTCTTTGCAATCTGTTGATATTACTGTACTTTATTTTTAAAATACATTTCCACCAGGGAATGTTCTGAAATATTTGTAAAATCATTGAAATATTTTTTTATTCTTTTGAAATATTTGTCAACTGTTTTGAAATCTTTTTGAATTTCTTTGAAATCTTTGAAATGTTTGTGGAATCTTTGAAATCTTCTGAAATATTTGTGAAATCATTGAAATATTTTAAAATATTTGTCAATTCTTTTGAAATATTGGTCAACTCTTTTGAAATCTTTCCGAATTTCTTTGAAATCTTTCCGAATTTATTTGAAATCTTTCCGAATTTCTTTGAAATCTTTGCAATCTTTGATATTACTGTACTTTATTTTTAAAATACATTTCCACCAGGGAATCTTTTGAAATATTTGTAAAATCATTGAAACCTTTGTGAAATCTTTTGAGATTTGTGTGAATTTCTTTAAAATCTTTCAAATGTTTCTGAAATCTTCTGAAATCCTTGGAAATGTTTTGAAATGTTTGCGAAATCTTCTGAAATCCTTTGAAATTTTTTGGAATCCTTGTGGAAATCTTTTAAATCTTCGGAAGTATATGTGAAGTCATTGAAATATTTTGAAATATTTGTGAAATCTTTGTAACCTTTCGAAATCTGTTGGAATCTTTGAAATCTTCGTGAAATGATTTGAAATTTTAGTGAATTTCTAATTCACTAAAAAATAAATGTTTAGTGAATTTTTAAAATGTTTGTAAAATCATTGAAATCTTTACGAAATCATCAAAATATTTCTGAAATATTTGCGAAATCTTCTGAAATCCTTCGAAAGGTTTTGGAATCTTTGTGAAATGTTTGAAATATTTCTGAAATTTGTTGAAATCCTTTGAAACGTTTTGAAATGTTTGTGGAATCGTTGAAATCTTCTGAAATATCTATGAAATCATTGAAATCTTTTGAAATATTTGTCAACTCTATTAAAATCTTTGCGAATTTCTGTGAAATCATCCTGAAATCTTTGAAATCTGTTGGAATCTTGGTGAAATCTTCGAAATCTTTTGGAATATTTGAAATATTTTTGAAATTATTTGAAATATTTATAAATTTCCTTCAAATCTTTTGAAATCCTAGAAATATTTTTGAGTCTTTAAAGTCCTTGCGAAATTAGTAATATCATCTGAAATGTTTTTAAAGATTTTGAAATCTTTGCAAAATTTTAAATTTCTAACTTCAGAAATCTCTACTTTGTGACGTTTTTGAAATTTTTCTGAAATGTTTGAAAAAATATAATAATTGTAGAGAGTTACAAAATTAATTTTTCTAAAAACCACACGCTTCAGCTAGAATCTGAGCATTTTTATAAAATTTTACAAAACGTTAAAATTTTTACAATTACATTTAGAATATTATTTTACTTTATTGTAAAAAGAAAATTTCCACCAGGGTCTCTTAAAATCTTTGTGAAGTCTGAAATCTTCCTGAAATTTTTGTGAAATATTTGAAATCTTTAAAAACAATTTGGAATCTTAAAATTTTTTGAAATTTTTTAAAATCTTCTGAAATCTTTGTGAAATCTGCTCAAATATTTGAAATCCCGTCGTGGAAATGTAATTTTGACAATAAAATACAATAAATTACAATAAAGAATAATAATGTAAAAATTTGTAATGTGTCAAAATTTTCAAGTGTGTCAGAATTCTAGCAAAAACTTATGGTTTCTAATAAAACTATTTTTGTAATTTTCGACCATCGTTAACGTTTTTTTAAATTACAAAAATAATCCTAGTGGAAACTACAATTTTTTGTTAGAATTTGGAAACTTTTATAACATTTTACAAATAATTACAAATTTTTACAAACAATTAAAATTTGTATATTTTAGTACTGTATTGTAATTTTATATTTCTATTATTAAAATAAATTTCCATCAGTGTCTCTTAAAATCTTTGTGAAGTCTGAAATCTTTCTGAAATTTTCGTGAAATCTTTTTAAATCTTTAAAAAAAATTTGGAATGTTTTGAAATCTTTGAAATCCCTTGGTGTAAATGTATTTTCACAATAAAACACAATAAAATATAATAAAGTATAAGAATGTGAAAGTTATAATTATTTGTGAAAATTTGCAATTATTTGTAACAATTTTCAAAAATGTCAAAATTCTAGCAAAATTTGATTTTTCTACCAGAATTATTTTGGTATTTTTCTACCATTTTTAACGTTTTCTTTAAATACAATAGAAAATTACAAAAATAATTCTAGTAGAAACTACAATTTTTTGCTCAAATTCGGGCACTTTTATCAAATTTTCCAACTAATCCCATATTTTTACAAATAATTATAATTTGCATATTATTGTACTTTATTGTGTTTTTTATCTCTTAAAATTTTGTTAAATAAATTTAAATCTTTGAAGTCTTTTGTGGAATCTTTGAAATCTTTTGTAATCTTCGTGAAATCATTGAAATCTTTCAAGTCTTTTGTGAAATCTCTGAAATATTTGTAAGATCTTTGTGAAATCATTTAAATCTTTGAAATGTTTGAAAAATCTTTGACATTGTTGTGAAACCTTCTGAAATATATTGTAATTATTGTGAAATCATTTAAGTCTTTTGTGAAGTCTTTGAAATCTTTCGAAAACTAATTGTGATTTCACAAATAAATAAAACTAAAAAAACTAAAATTAAAAATAAAATAAATAAATAAAACCAAAATATTAAAATATTTTTGTGAATCCTCAGAAATTACTGTGAAATTTTTTGAAATCTTTGTAAAAGCTTAAAGACCTTTGTGAAATCCTTTTAAATCTTCAAACTCTTTGTGAAATCATTGCAATCTTTTAATTATTTTGTGAAATCTATGAAATCTTTGTGAAATATTTAAATCTTCGACTTTTTTTAGAAATCTTTGAAATTTTGGTGAAATATTCTGAAATATTTTGTAATTATTGTGATTTCATTGAAATCTTCGAAGTCTGTTGTGAAATTTTTTGAAATCTTTGTAAAAGTTTTATGACCTTTGTGAAATCCTCTTAAATCTTTAAACTCTTTGTGAAATAATTGAAATCTTATTGAGTATTTTGTGGAATATTTGAAATTTTGTTAAAATCTTTGAAATTTGTGCGAACTTAAAATGAAGTATAATAATGTGAAAGTTTTAATTATTTGCAATTATTTGTAAATTTTTTCAAAAGTGTCCAAATTCTAGCAAAAACTTGTAGTTTCTAATAGAATTATTTTTGTAATTTTCGATCATTGTTAACGTTTTTTTTATACAATAAATAATTACAAAAATAATCCTGGGAGAAACTACAATTTTTGTTATAGAATTCGGTCACTTTTATAACGTTTTGCAAGTAATTAAAAATTGTTACAAACAATTACAATTTGAATGCTATGGTAAAGTATTGTAATTTATTGTATTTCTATTGTTAAAATACATTTTCACCAGGGTCTCTTAAAATATTTCTGAAATCTTTGAAATCTTTAAAATCTGTCTGAAATTTTTGTGGAATATTTTGAAATCTGTAAAGTTTTTTGTAAAGACTTTGAAATTTTTGCGACATCTTTGAAATTGTTTGAAATCTAAAATTCTGGTGTACACTCAAAAATCGAGTGGTTAACCCCTCGTCCCAACCATTTATTATTATTATTTTATATTTTTAATTTAATTAACTAAAAATAATTAAAACTATTCTTTATATTTCAAGGTAACCGTCCAGATTCTGAATCAAGTTATCGCGAAAATCAGAGAAGAACTTCCGAATTTAGAAGTGAGCGAAGAGACCGAGCAGATTCAAAAGCATTTGGCAAATACGTTAGAACACTTGCGAAACAGGATGGAGTCGCCAGAATCCGAAGGATTATCGTATGATGGCCTTGTTCTTTAATTTGTAAAATTACTTCGCGACTTGTAATTTTGTATATATTTCGTATTCGCAAAAATCGGTCCTTTTGTCGCTTCTTAGCGATTCGACAATTTGGGCAAGATTTTGTGATAGTTTTGACTGAGATAGGAGGAATGAGAAATTAAGTGTCTTCGATTTAAAACCGTAAAGTTCGAGGTTGTTAAATTTTTATAGAAGATGTCGATTATCTGCAGAATTATTTTGTTGTTAACCATTGAATGGAATTCGATCTTGCGGTTTTCAAATCGAACAAATTAATCTTTAAGAGTATTTGATGAGCCCAATATCAGTGTTGCTATATCATCGTGATTTTTCTACTGTTTTCATTATCCTCCGTTTATACTTGCATGTATCAAAAATATTGAGCAGAGCCGATTTTTTGGAAATGAAAAGTAGATTGTTTGTAATATTTTAAGTGCGATTGGTATAAATATGTATGATACATAGGCACTTTATGTATGTTAGGTTTAATACGATTAAAGTAATATTATAACGCAATTGATTTTTTTTTAATTAAGGATTAAGTAATAATTCATTTGGCAATTAACTAAAAAAAATAGTCATACGTTTTTAAATTTCGCGCCGAAATTCATAGGTGGCGATGGGGGTTTATCAGCCCGCGAAAATTCAAATTGGATAAATGAAAGTTTTTATACAATATTATAATTAATGTTTGTTCCTGAAACAAAGTAAAAGTGTAAGACATTCCGTTTCTTATCAGTTTTCAAATATAAAATTATTTTATACTGAAAGAACGTTTCAAAGTGAGTGCTCTCGTATTTTTTTTTATTTTCCATGCCAAATAGTTGAATTTTAAACTAACAAGGATAAATGTTGAACTAAAAATAAAATTGTAAAATTTTCAACCAAGCAACAACGAATTTTCAAACAATGATCAATAAAACAGTTCAATTTTGAACTAAATAAATAAATTTTCAACTGAAAAAGATCAGCTTTCAATAAAAAGTGAAATAGTTAAATTCTCAGTTTAAAAAAATTAATTTTCAAGCAAAAAAAAAACAAATTCTGAACAAAAGAAATGAATTTTCTACTGAAAAAGACAATTTTTTAGCAAAATACAAGAGCTTTCACACAAAAAAAACACACAAATGTTTGAAGGAAAAAATAGTTGACTTTAAAATCAAAGAAATTAATTTTCAAATACAATAAATTACAATACTCTACCATCGTATTCAAATTGCAAAAAAAGACAAATTTCCAAAAAAATAGTTGAATCTGCAACCAAATAGTTGATTTTTCAAACAAGAAGATTAATTTTCTACTAAAAAGCCAAATTTAAAACTAAAGAAGATAAATTTTTAACCAAAAATGAAATTATTAAATTTTTAGTTTTACAAAAAAAATGATTTTCCACCAAAAAAAAAAACGAATTTTCAACAAAATATTTTAATCTTCAAAAAAACAAATGAATTTTTTAACTAAAAAAATGAAATCACAACCAAAAGTGGAATAGTTAAATTCTCAGTTAAGAAATTAATTTTCAATCATTAAAAACGTTTTTTCAACCAAATAGTCAAATTTTCAACAAAGGAAATAAATTTTTAAGCAAAAGGATGAATTTTCAAAAAAGAAGAATAATTTTTTACCAAAAAGACGAATTTTCAACAAAACACAAAACCCTTCAATTAAAAAAGATAAATTTTCAAGCAAAAAAAAAACGAAGTTTCCAAAAAATAGTTATCTTTAAAACGAAAGAAATGAATTTTCTATCAAAAAAGTCAAATTTTGAATAAAATAAACTTTCAACCAAATAGTTGAATTTAACAAAAAATATGAATTTTGAATCAAAAATGGAATAGGTATTTAAATTTTCAATTAAAAAAATTAATTTTCAAAAGGAAACAACTGATTTTCAACTAAATATGTAGTACAATTTTCAACTAAGAAGAATTGGTGGAAATGTATTTTAACAATAGAAATAAAATAAATTACAATGCTTTACCATCGTATTCTAATTGTAAAAAAAGACAAATTTTCAAGAAAATAGTTGAATCTGCAACCAAATAGTTGAATTTTCAAACAAGTAGATTTATTTTCTACTAAAAAGCCAAATTTAAAAATGAAGAAGATAAATTTTCAACCAAAAATGAAATGATTAAATTCTTTGTTTTATAAAAAAAAATCATTTTCCACAAAAAAAAGGAATTTTTAACAAAATAGTTGAATCTTCAAATAAATAAATGAATTTTTTAACTAAAAAAATGAACTCACAACCAAAAGTGGAATAGTTAAATTCTCAGTTAAGAAGTTAATTTTCAATCATTAAAAACAAATTTTCAACCAAATTGTCAAATTTTCAACAAAGGAAATGAATTTTTAACCAAAAGGATGAATTTTCAAACAAGAAGAATAATTTTTTACCAACAAGACGAATTTTCAACAAAACACAAAACCTTTCAATTAAAAAAGATAAATTTTCAAGCAAAAAAAAACGAAGTTTCCAAAAAATAGTTATCTTTAAAACCAAAGAAAAGAATTTTCTATAAAAAAGTCAAATTTTGAATAAAATAAATTAAACTTTCAACCAAATAGTTGAATTTAACAAAAAATATGAATTTTGAATCAAAAATGGAATAGTTATTTAAATTTTCAATTAAAAAAATTAATTTTCAAGCAAAAAAAAACAACAAATTCTGAACAAAAGAAATGAATTTTCTACTGAAAAAGACAATTTTTTAGCAAAATACAAGAGCTTTCACAAAAAAAAAACACAAATGTTTGAAGCAAAAAATAGTTGACTTTAAAATCAAAGAAATTAATTTTTAAATACATTAATTACAATACTCTACCATCGTATTCAAATTGTAAAAAAAGACAAATTTCCAAAAAAATAGTTGAATCTGCAACCAAATAGTTGATTTTTCAAACAAGAAGATTAATTTTCTACTAAAAAGCCAAATTTAAAACTAAAGAAGATAAATTTTTAACCAAAAATGAAATTATTAAATTTTTAGTTTTACAAAAAAAATGATTTTCCACCAAAAAAAAAAACGAATTTTCAACAAAATATTTTAATCTTCAAAAAAACAAATGAATTTTTTAACTAAAAAAATGAAATCACAACCAAAAGTGGAATAGTTAAATTCTCAGTTAAGAAATTAATTTTCAATCATTAAAAACGTTTTTTCAACCAAATAGTCAAATTTTCAACAAAGGAAATAAATTTTTAAGCAAAAGGATGAATTTTCAAAAAAGAAGAATAATTTTTTACCAAAAAGACGAATTTTCAACAAAACACAAAACCCTTCAATTAAAAAAGATAAATTTTCAAGCAAAAAAAAAACGAAGTTTCCAAAAAATAGTTATCTTTAAAACCAAAGAAATGAATTTTCTATAAAAAAAGTCAAATTTTCATTAAATTATATAAACTTTCAACCAAATAGTTGAATTTGCAACAAAAAAGATGAATTTTGAACCAAAAATGGAATCAGTTTAAAAAAATAATTTTGAATAAAAAAAAAAGAATTCTCAACAAAATAGTTAAATTTTCAACAACAAAAAAATTTAATCAAACCAAAAATGGAATAGTTATGACTTTTCAACAAAATAGTTACATTTTCAATCAAAGAGAAGAATTTTCAACAACAAAACTAATTTTTAACAAAGTAGTTTATATTTCAACTTAATAGTTGAATTTTCTACCAACAAAAATTAAATTTTGAACAATGAAATTAATTTTCATTCAAAGAAGACAATTTTTTCACAAAATACATGCATTTTTAACAAAAAAATTAATTTTCAACCAAATATGTAGTTGAGTTCTCAACACAAAAAAAATGACTCACATAAAACTGTTGAATTTTTTTTTAAATTTAAATAATTAAATTATCTCTGAAAAAAGACGAATTTTCAACCAAAATAGTTCAATTTTCAACAAAAAAATGAATTTGTAATAAAGTAGCTCAATTTTCAACCAATTAGTTGAATTTTCAACTAAAAAATGTCATTTTTTAACAAAAAATAGAATAGTTATAAATTTTCAACCAAAAAAGATGATAAATTATAATTAAAAACCGTTGAATAACACGAAAAAAATATGAATTTTCAACAAATTAGTTAAACTCTCAAATAAATAGATCACTTTCAAACCAAAAATGAAATAGTTAAACTTTCATTAAAAAAAAATTAATTTTCAACCAAAAATAACGTTTTATTTGTGAATTTCAGAATTACGCAAGAAAAACTGAGCAGTAATTTTGATATTGAATTTTTCCTTCTCAAGCTGAATGACTTATACTTTTACCTAATTTTACGAATAAATTTTGATTATTAATTTGTATAAAAAAACTATTTTTCATTTATCCAATTTGAATTTTCGCGGAACTTTGACTAAAGCAGCTAGCGCTATCTATCGGCTAGTAAACTAACAACATTTTTAGGTTATGTTCTACACGGCAACATGAGGATCTCCCGGTGTTTATTTTCATTAATTTTTGTAAATATTTATTAATTCAGAGAATAAACAATGTTACCGCGACTTTGTAATATTTGTCAGAGAAATTTTAATCCATTAAGAGTAATTTTCAGTAAATACAGTGCACAGGTAGAGGTAATTTTTCATTTTTTCATAAATGTTTTTATGGTTTTTATATCATTCTATAATTTATTTTTCATTTAAGAGTTTAATATAATTTAATTAATTTTATATTCAATTTGTATTATATTCAGTTTGTTTTATAATAATTACTTAATACGTTAGAAATTATTTATTTTCGATGCACATAACCTATATAAAAACTCGTGACAAATAATATAAAGTTTTTGAATTTATTTAATTCTCCAGTTTTCTCCCTCGTCTGTTGAAGAAATCGATGCAGAAGAATTCGAAAGAAAACTGAAAAATCCTGAAAGGAAAAAAGTCCCGATAATAACATGCAAAAGGAGCGAATTTAATTTTTACGCAGGTCAGACTTATTCCAAGTTTCAGGAAATACCTTTAGCTTCAAAAGGATGGATGCACAAAGAAGCACGAGGAGATTATTTTACAATTCACCCGGTATGAGACACATTTTCATACGATTATATTACATAATATCACTCTTAAAATTGCGGTGAAAAATATATTCAGTTCGTGTCAATTTTTGTTTATGTATCAGTCTAATTTGACATTTTTTTTGTAAAGTTCCGTGATCAGGGTATCTAAAAACAGTTAATTTTTCAGTTAAACAAATTAATTTTCCACACAAAAAAATAAATTCAAACTGAAGTGATGAATTTTCCACTAAAATGATGAATCCTCAACTGGAATAGTTTTATTTTCAACCAAAAAGATGAACTTTCAACTTAAATGAAGAATCTTTACCTGCAATAGTTAAATTTTTAACCAAGAAGATTAATTTTTACCAAAAAAGACGAATTTTCAAAATAATGCATGCATTTTCAACTAAAAAAGAGAAATTATCAATCAAAAATTGAATATTTAAATTTTAAATTAAAAAATTAATGTTAAACCAAAAAAAAAACTAAATTCTCAACTAAAATGATGGAATATTTAACTGAAATAGTTACATTTTTAGTTTAAAAAAATTAATTTTTAACATCAATTTCATTGGAGCCTCAGTTCTAAATGATACCAACTTTTACTTGAGCCGCAACTTTACTGAACCCTCATTTTTTTCTGTGTGATTTGAAATTAACATTTTTGTTTGCAATTCATATTTCTGGTGGGAAATGCAACTATTTGGTTAAAATCCAAACAATTGTCATGAAAATCTGACTATTTAGTAGAAAATGATGTTTTTTGCTGAAAAATCATATTTTCGGGTTGAAAATTCAACTATTTTGTGCATTCGTCTCTTGGTTCCTAATGAAACTTTTTGATTACAAATTAATTTTCTTTTTGAAAATTCGTTTTCTGGGTCATAATTCCTCTCTTTCCGTAAAAAATCTTTTGTGGTCGAAAATTCAACTATTATGTTGAAAATGCAATATATTTCGACTTGAAATTTAATGAATTTGAAGTGATTCAAATTTAATTTAGTGTGGTATTTACATTATTTTGTTTGAAGAAATGTATTCCTCTTTGTTCAGCAAAAATCACCCGTTTCCCTTATTTTGAGAAAACTATGTATCCGGGGAGGGGGTCAAAAATAGCCCAAAATTGGTAAGGTAGTTTATGGACTATCGCTAATTGAATGATATTTTTTACTGATTGTATTTTTTTAAACTTATTTCAGAGTGATGTGGGTTCGTCAATTCTTTATCGATCTTATGCTCAAATTTACGACATTGTTGGTAAGTATACGGTTGTAGCATATTTTTGAATATATATATATATTATTTTTTTCTAGTGAAATTAAAAGAGCACTAAAAATTGAATATATTTACCTGAGAAAAGTTTTTTTTTAAATAAGTTTGAATATTTTTCAAGTATACTTTTTAAATTTTTTGCGGGAAGTTGAAGCATTTTGTCTGGACCAGTGTCGGAACTAATCATCAGTCTGATTAGCGCAGTTGATGGGGAAACTAATATGGCCGATAGTGATTGGAGTAAACATAACCTATTTTCATGTTTATTGTCTAAAACGGGTTTAAAAAGTATAAAAAGGGCCTAAACAGGTGTTCAAAATGCTTAAAATTTCACTAGAACCGGGATTTATAAAGTGTGGCGGGGTATGAACCAAAAGTCGACATGTGGATGATCACAAATTTTGTCGCCAACTCTTAGCTGGATACTTCGTTAGTCAGTGTAGCTACTGCATACCATTTTTCTGATTGGTTCAGCGTTTTGCAATATGTGATGTTTCAGGGTCACAAAGTTTGAAAAGGGTTTTTGACACTTGTAAAAACAAAATTTTTTTCTTAATATTGACCTCTTAAAAACTGTTTTAAATTAACTACAAATTTTATAATTCTATGCTATATTTAAAAATGTATTACGTACCTAAAATTCATGCAACAACCCCATTTCTTTATGGAAACTTTATCCTGTCAAAATTATTTAAGTAATTTAAAAATTGGTTTTGAACCGTAGAATTAAACTAATTTCTTTATTTTTAATTATTTGTAATTATTATTTATCATTACAGAAATTTGATTTCACAAAATTGATTACATAATATCGAATTAATTTCATACTTTTTATCTGTAATAGATGTTTTTTCAAATGTTTTTTTTAACACAGGTATATTGTCGGATGTAAATGACTGCACTGGCGGACCGAGTGCTGCAATTTACACAAGAGTAGGCCCGCATCTTGACTGGATTTTGCAACATACAAAAGACGCATGCTATTGCACAAAATAAAATTATAATTATAAATCTATATGTGTTTCATGTTCATTTCTTCATCTAGGTATTTACAAACACACTCATTATTTTATTAAACTGTTCTATTTTTTATAAATTATCGCTCAGCGTTTGACCGGGTAAACTTTTAAATAATTCGAATTTAACATGTAGACAAGTTCTTCCGGTTAAACTTTACATTGTTTCAGCTTCTTTTTTTTATTTAAACTGACTTCAAATAGTTCATTTTTTTAGGTTAATACAAAAGACATAATTTGATTTGATAACTTCGTTGAAATAAAATTAACGTGAATAAAAATATTTCACTTTTAACAAAATGGATGAATTTTTAATTTTTTAACCAAATAGTTCAATTTTCAACTAAAAAGATGAATATTCAACCACCCAGATTAATTTTCCACCAAAAAAGTCAAATTTTCAACAAACTACATGAATTTTCAAACAAATAATTGAATTTTCGTCTACAAAAGATTATTTTGCAACCAAAAATCGAATGGTTAAATTATCAGTTGATAAAATTAATTTCAAAACAAACAAAAAACATATTTTCGACAAAATTGTATATTCCTTAACCAAGCCAGATTAATTTAAAACAAACAGTAATATTTTTAGCGAAAAAAAACTGAATTTTGAAACCGAAATGATGAATTTTCAACTAAAAAGGATCAATTTTCCATCAAAAATGGAATTGTTTAATTTTCAGTTGAAAAGGGTAATTTTTAACAAAACAAAAAACATTTTCAACCAAATAGTTACGTTTTTAACTAAAGAGATAAATTTTCAACTAAAATTATGAGAAAACAACAAGACAAAATGAAGTTTTCTCAAAGTAGTTAAATATTCAACTAAGAAGTTAAATTGTCAAGTAAGAAAAAATTTTGAACCAATAATGGAATAGTTAAATTGTCTACTAACAAAAATTAATTTTCTACAAAAAATGCAATAGTTGATATTTCTACAAAAAAAATTCATTTTAAATTAATTTATAGTTGAATTAGCTTATGAATAGCATATTTATATAGTTTAAACTAAAACGGATTAATTTTGAAGCAAACAGTTGCATTATTAAATAAATAAGATTATATTTCTACCAAAGCAGTTAAATTTTCAATAAGAAAATATGAATTTTCAACCAATACTGTAATTTTCTACCAAAATATTTGAATTTTATATCCAAAAAGACGAATTTGGTTCAAAATTGAATTATTTTGTTGAAACTTCAAATGTTTTATTGAAAATTTGTCTTTTTGGCTTAAAAACTCATCAATTTGATTAATTTTTTTCTACTAACAAATTTTTTTGGTTGAAAAATTAACCACATTTTGTAGAACATTCATGGTTTTGGTTTGAAAATTAATTTCTTTCTGTAGAAATTTCTTATTTTTGGTTAAAAATGCAACTTTATCTTTAAAAATTGATCTATTCCTGTTAAAAATGAACTTTTTTGTGGAAAATTCATCTGTTCTGTCGAAAAGTCGTATTGTGGGCTCGAAAATTCAACAATTTGGTCGATAATTTATGTATTTGGTTGAAAATTCGTCTTTTTTATAGGAAATAATTTCTTTTTTGTTCAAAATGCGACTGTTTAGTGTGAAATTAATCTGTTTAATTAAGGATTTCAGTATTTTATTGAGAATTCGTTTTTATTATAGTTGTTTTTGAGTGAAAAACTGTTTTTTATATTTAATTCAAATCTCTCTTGTGGAAATATCTACTGTTACATTTTTCGTTAAAAATTCATATTTTTAGGTTGAATATTCAATTCCTTGGTTAAAAGTTGAACTATTTTCTTAAAAGTTCGTTTTTTTGTTTGAAGATTCACAATTTTAGTTGCAATTGGTTGTTTTTTTTTGTGAAAATTAATTTTTTTTAACTCAAAATTTAACTATTTCACATGAAATTCAACTGATTGGTTGAAATTAACTTTTTGTTGAAAACTCATATTCTCGGGTTGAAAACTCAAGTGTTTCGTAAAAAAAATCAACAATTTGGTAGAAAAATTCGTTTTTCAACAGTGAAAATAGATTCTTAAATGAAAATTTAGCTACTAAAAACTAATAAAATAAACTTGGGACTAACCTCACATCCATATTTCAAACTTTTCAGTTGAAAATTTATTAATTTATTGAAAATTCGTCTTTTTGGCAAAAAATTAATCTTCCTGGTTGAAAAATTAACTATTTGGTTAGAAGTTCATGTATTTTGTTGTAAGTTCGTCTTTTGTGGTAGAAAATTAATCTTCTTGGTTGAAAAATCAACTATTTTAATTAAAAATTATGTATTTTGTGGAGAATTGATCTTTTTTGTAAGAAATCATTCTTGTGTATTGAAAGTTGATCTTCTTAGTTGAAAATTTTAATATTTAGTTCAACATTTAACTGTTTCATAGAAAGCTTATCTTTTTGGTTGAATATACAACTTTATGAAAATTATTTCGTTTTTTTTTTTAAATTCAACTATTTTGTTGTAAATTCCTCCTTTTTGATTCAATTCAACTCTTTCTTATTCAAATTGAAAATCTTATCTTTATTAAAATATCAACTATTACCAGGCCCGTAGAAAGGAAAACCGGGCCCGGGTGGTGGGGGGATGGAAATGACGGATTCCTATATGTAATTTTGAAAATTAATAACTCCGGCTGATGCAATCTCCGGGCCTTTTTATTACCTTTTTCATTAAGAATTCATCTGTTTTCGTTGAAAATTCAACTACTTGTATGAAAGTTAAACAACTTTGTTAATTCATAAGGAACAATAATATTCCCCTCCCCGCTATCGTCTAACGTTCAAAATTCGATAATATATTTTTTTTTAAAGTACAGAAATATTGGCATTGGTGGAAAATTGTAATAAAATAGTGTCTTTTGTGTCCCTTTTTCCAAATAGTAGCAACATTGTGTAATTGTTTAAAAAAGTGTCAAATATTTAAAAACATACACGATTTTAACTTTTTAAATATTTTCTATTTTTCCATTCTCTCTTCATTTTTTTTTTTCATTGGAATTACTTTTTAATTTGTTGATGTGACATTTCTTTCATTTTTGAAATTATTAAATTTTTTAATTTAATACATTTTTATAACAAAAATATTGTTTAATTGTTACATTTATTTTAATTTTTGTTCTTATTTGCATTCTTGATTTTTAAGACTGACGATCATTAACTAGGTCACCGGAAATAGTCTGATAAATTTGCAAGATACTAGAAATGTTCTTTGCTCTTTTAACGTATTCTGAACGTCGGCTAAAGTGACGAGGTTTCTGATAATCTTCTTTGCTGAAATTCCGCAGTATTTTTCAAATACTTGCACAAGTGAAATCATAATGTTGGTTCTAATTATAATAATAAATCTCTCTGTGTCTCTTGGATTAAGTCGGTTTGATAAAGCGAATTCAAAAAGGGTTTATAGGCAAACTGACGTATCCTATGGGAGTCCTGTTACAAGTATTGTGGTAAAGAAAATATTAATCATTAAAATAATATTATTTTCTTTTGACTTTTTTAGTATTTAATCATTTGTATAAGGGATCATAGCATAAAAAGCTCAAAACAAGGGAAATGTTTTCACAAAAAGAGGGAAAATAGGGAATGATTAAATATTTATTTTTACACATAGAAAAGAAGAAACAATCTTTTTAAAAAAAAATTTATATTTTTAAATTATAATAAATGATTTCTGAATGATTTCTGCTATCAAAGGAATTATTATTTTAAATTGAATATATTTAGGTCGTTGGAAATCCATTCACGGCGATATAGAAAAAATACGACAAAAAATGAAATTTATTAAGTATCATGTATGAATGGGACTTTAGAGTTGAAACAACTTCCAGTTAAACATTTGTTCCTCACTTTTGAAGGAAGATTTTTGGAAATTTTCAGATTGATTCATTAAAAATTGACGGAAATATCCATTTTTAAAGAAAGCATGCGATGCCGCCAACGGCGATCAGTGACGACTGGCGAGCACGCGCCCGATGACACTGAGTGCTCGCGGAGCCATCTTTGGCGGCGTCGCATGCTTTCCTTCAAAATGGATATTTCCGTCGCTTTTCAATGAATCGTTCTGAACATTTTCAAAAATCTCCCTTTAATAGTGAGGAACGAATGTCTCACTGGAAGTTGTTTCAACTCCAAAGTTGCCTCGATACTTTTTATCAGCGAAACTGAAAAAACGGGGTTACTAATCTGTCTCAATTTGCGATTAAATATTATTAAACAATAGGCAATTTTTAGGTTTTTCTTCAGTTTTTAGGCATTGCTAGAGTATATTTCGTGTGTGAGTCAAAGTTTCAAACAGTTCCAATAATATTTGCGCATCTTACGACGATTTATTCCTTAAAAAGTAGACCCAACTCTCGGATTCTGTCCCCCCGGTCTCGGCCTTCCTACGACTGCTGACTCACGCAGTTTTTCAGCACAAAGGACGGGATACGGTTGCCACTCTCGAATCGGAAGGGCCGCAGTGCGAGAGTACTCATTCAAGTATATTGCGCAATATTATGCATTCCAATTGGGAATGGTTCAGACGGACCTGACTGTTTACGTTTGGATCCCCCGACTTGTGGTCAAGGCTATTTGCAGTCAATCCCCGAAACTGGACTGTAACCGAGAGTTCGTTGTAATTGAATTTAGGGAATAATTTTTTTCAGTTTTTTATGCTTATTATTAAAAACACTCATTCGATGGAAAAACAGAAAATAGAAAAAAGTTCCGTCTCGTCATTCTCCACAAGCTCATATTTAAAAAAAAAATTAGTTTTGTGACTTTTAACATTTCCATCCAACGAGATGTTTGGACAATACTTTTACACGTTTTCGCGTGCTCGGCGAGTTATTCGATTCGTACGCTCAATTTCAAAGAAATTCCTACATAATTAAACTATCGTATATTTAAAGAGAAAAGTGAAAAAGTTGCAGTTTTTCAAGAATAGGGGAAAAGGGGAATTTCAAGAAAGGGGAAAACGCAGGGGGGAAAGGGAAAGACTATGATCTTTGTAATATAATTAAATTTTTCATTCTCATTACGCATTTATTACTGGATTAGAATGTAGAAGAAAAAATCTTTTTCCGGTACTTGATATCCGAATAGTTGGTGGACATGAAGTGGAGGCGAACGAATTTCCTTGGATGGCTTGTATCGTAGGAAATCTTACGAATTTAATTTGTGGCGGTTCTCTGATTAATGATAGATATGTATTGACTGCTGCTCATTGTCGACATTCGGCGTAGGTCTAAATATATATATTTTTTAAACAGACAATCAAATTCGCAATATTATACTAGTAAATATTATGCTAGTAAAGAATATTTCAATAAAGTTACAGAAGAAACGAGATGAAAGTTGCGATTGGAGACAGTAACATTTGTCAACCAGATTTGCAAACTGTGATATTTTCAATTGAAAAATTAATTCCGCATCCAAAATTTAATAGGAAAACGCACTATGGTGACATTATGCTTGTTAAATTAACCATGAGAGTCACATTCAACTAATACATACGACCAATATGCCTACCAGAAAGACGTAAGGTTTAAATTTAGAAAATCGCATCAATATTATATTGAGCACCGAGGCAGCAAAAGAGTCTTTTTACGGCCGAGCGTGAGTTTACAAAAACTCATGGTCGGCCGTAAAAAGACTTCGCTGCCTGGGTACACACGATACTTTATGTAATAAGAATATGGTTTCTGAGTTTTCTCATGAAATTACGTCTCAGGTTTGAGGTTAGTTTAAAGGAACAAGTACCGCGCAGAACTGTGCGCGTTGGTCGAAGTAACGAACGCTGCGGAGAATAAAGTGCACTTTATCGTCCTAGGACGATAAAGTACCCCACCATCAACAATTGCCTACTTTATTGCCCCTAACCACGCCCAGAAAGAGAGGAAAACATACTCGTGTTACATAAACGTTTTTATTCAATAAACTATATTTTATGCCTTTTTTTATAGAAATATGGACCAAAACTGATTTGGAATTTAAGGGCAAAGTAGCTACTGTATTGGGTTGGGGCTTAGCTGATTCGCCAAAAAAAGTTGTTTGCTTTCTTCGTGCTGTCAATTTGACAATATACGGACCTAAAGATTGCCCTTCGGAAAATGAGCATATTTTTTGTGCTGGAAGCTTTAATGGAACTCGCGATGCGTGTACGGTATTGATTTTATGTTGTTTGAATATATAGATAATGACTGACTTTAAAGTTGGTCTATGACTAAAAAATATAAATTTTTAAATGCTTCGTTAATTTTATTTATTCTGTTTCGATATTTTTTTCTCCATTCAAGGTGTATAAAATAACAGAAAAAAAGTATGATTGTGTAATTTCACCCTTTAAAAATGGTTTGAATTCAAGTTAGTAACAGGACCTCGCACCAAATGTACAGAAAATGACTTTTAGTCAAAATGTCTAATTAATTTTTTTTAAATAATTTCGAACCTGCAGGATAATAAATCGAAAGAAAATAATTAGAAAAATGTACAGTTTTCACAATAAATGTGAGAAATGTTGCCTAGCAGCGAAAGTGTTGAAATTAATTCTAAGAGTTGTTTTATCCTTCCTTAAAGATTCAAGCGAGGATATCAAAATTTCCAAAAAACTAGAGCCGCAGAAGATTTTTTGATTAAATTACTGATATGGGAAATCGCTTCAAAAATAAGTGCATGCCTCTGTCAGAAAATGTGTTTGCATTTATTTTAAGGGTTGTTCTAACATCCCTTAAAGATTCATGTAAGGAAATCGAGATTCTATAACAATTAAAGCCACGAAAGATTTGTTGAATAAGCTATTGGGGTCGGAAATCACTTTAAAACAAATGTGGAAAACATCTCATAGCAGGAAAAGTCGCTGAACTTATTTTAAGGGTTGTTATAACAACACTTAAAGTTTCAAGTGAGGAAATCAACATTTTCAAACAACTAACACCAAAGAGGGTTTTTAGATCAAACTAGTGATATGGGAAATCATTTGAAAAATAAGTGCGGGAAGCGTCCTCTACCAGAAAAAGAATTTGAATTTATTTCAAGGCTCATTTTAACATCTCTAACAGATTCCAGTGAGGAAATCGGGATTTTCTAACAATTAAATCCACGGAAGATTTTGAAGTTTCTTCTCATCCCAATAGCTGAATCAAAAAATCTTCTGAAATTTTGATTTCCTTAGTTGAATCTTTAAGGGATGTTAAAACTACCTTTCAAATAAACTCAAATACTTTTTCCACCAGATGACGCTTTCTGCACTTATTTCGAAGTGATTTCTCACCCTAGTAACTTAATTAAAAAATCTCCTCTTTCGGAATTAAAGCATAATTAAATTAATTTTCAATTCTTATTACCTGAATTTCAGCAACGAGTCTAAATTCAGATAAATACAGAATTTAATTCAAACCAACAGTTTCACTGTGCAGGGCGACAGTGGAGGTCCTCTTCAAATAGCCAATGAAAATGGACGATACGAATTAATTGGTCAGTATCATAATACAAAATATCCTTTTATTTAATATATGGAGCACACATTTTTTTAATAATTGTTTTGAAAATAAGGAATAGTTTCTGGAGGATTAGGCTGTGGCGATGCAAGTCCAGGATTTTACACCGATATTCCTTATATGATGCCCTGGATTATGCAAATAACTAGGAAAGCTTCAATGTACTGTTGGCGCTAGTACAAAATTTGATTTCATAGTTTACAGTGTGATGTAAAAACTTCACTTTCAAAATTCCCTGATTTTTCCCTGACCAATTTTGCATTCTCCCTAATCATTAATATATATTCGAAGACCAGCATTTTAATATTGTAATATTTTCAACATAGAATCTTTTATCAACGGAATAAAACCATTTTTGATTATAATTTCAAATTTATTTATTTATCTCAACACAACAACAAAAAACTTTTCTACCATAAAAGATGAATTTTTAATTCAAAAGGACAAACTTTCAATAAAATATTTAAGTTTTCGACCAAAAAAGATTACTTTTTAACAATATAATGAAAGCAACAAAATAGTTCAATTTTTTAACTGAGCTGTTGAAACTTCAACCTATAAAGATGAATTTTTAACCAAATGGTTGAATTTTCAAGCATAAGAGAATAAACTGCATCCAAAAACTGTGGCGTTTTCAACCAACCAATTGAATTTTTCAGAAGGCAGTTTAGTTTCCAACAAAAAGATGAATTTTCAATCCAAAATGACGAATTTTCTGTCCAAATAGATGAATGCTCAACAAAACAGTTGAATTTTCGACCAAAAAATATTACTTTAACAAAAAAATTGAATTTTCAAAACAATACTTGAATTTTCAAGCTAAAAAGACGAATTTTTTAGAAAACATTTGACTTTTAAACCCGAATAATTCAATTTTCAACAAAAATACGAATTCTTAACGAAAAATATAATAGGTCGATATTTCAAATTAAACAAAAATTCTTAACAAAATAGTTAAATTTTGAAACAAATATTTGAATTTTCAACCAAATAGTTGAATTTTCAATCTACAGAAACAAATTCTCAACAAGAAAGTAGTAGTTCATATTTAAACAAAAAAAGATTAAATTTCTGCAAAAAGAGATTAATTTTAAAACCAAAGACGAATTTTCATCCAAGAAGATTAATTTCTACCGAAAAACATGAAGTTTCAAAGAAATAGTTGAATTTTCAAATTAAAAATATAAATTTTCAACTAAAATGATGAATTTTCTGTCCAAATAGATGAATGCTCAACAAAACAGTTGAACTTTCGACCATAAAAGATTACTTTTAACAAAAAAATTAAATTTCCAAAACAACACTTGAATTTTCAAGCTAAAAAGACGAATTTTTTAGAAAACATTTGACTTTTAAACCCGAATAGTTCAATTTTCAACAAAAATACGAATTCTTAACGAAAAATATAATAGGTTGATATTTCAAATTTAAAAAAAATTCTCAACAAAATAGTTAAATTTTCAAAACAAAAATTTGAATTTTTAACCGAATAGTTGACTTTTCAATCTGCAAAAATGAATTCTCAACAAGAAATTGGAATAGTTGATATTTAAACCAAAAAAGATTAAATTTCTGCATAAAGAGATTAATTTTGGAACCAAAGACGAATTTTTATCCAAGAAGATTAATTTCTACCAAAAAAGACTAATTTTCGAAGAAATACATAAAGTTTTAAATAAAT
Organism: Andricus grossulariae; assembly: GCA_011634705.1. NCBI lineage: Eukaryota > Metazoa > Arthropoda > Insecta > Hymenoptera > Cynipidae > Andricus > Andricus grossulariae. The sequence continues at coordinate 212,734,557 of JAABKJ010007545.1, read as the reverse complement.
AGTTGAATTTTTAAATGAAAAAGATAAATTTTTTAACAAAAGAGACGAACTTTCAACAAAAATGATGAATTTTCCAACCAAAAAGGCGAATTTTCAACAAATAAAGATTCCTCAGTCAAGAAAGAAAAAAAAGTTAAGCCGGATTGTTGAACTTTCAAGCCAAAAGACAGCTTCTCTGTAAAACAGTTGAATTGTGAACCAGAAAATATGAATTTTCAACAAAAAAGTTCATTTGCAACCAAATAGTTGTATTTTTAATCAAAAAAGAGGAAATTCCAAACCAAGAAAATTACTTTTATACCAAAAAGACGAATTTTAAACTAAAAAAGATCAGTTCTCGTCCGAAAACAGAAAATTTACATTTTCAGTTTAAACAAGTAGTTTAAACAAAAAAAGAAATGAGTTTCAAATTAAAATGATCAATTTTTAACTGGAATAGTTAAATTTGCAATTATAAAAATTAATATTCAGCTTTCAAACATCTAATTTTCAGGCAGATAGATGAAATTTCAACTAAAATTATGAATTTTCCAACACAAAAGACAAATTTTCAACAAATTCAGATTTTTCAGTCATGAGAGAAAATAATGTTAATCTAGGTTGTTGAACTTTCGAACCAAAAGGCAAATTTTCAACTGAAAAAGATCAGTTCTCAACCAAAAATGGAAAATTTACATTTTCGGTAATTTTTTCAACAAAGTAACATTTTCATCCGAAAAAGAATAAATTTCTACTAAAAAAGATGAATTTTTAAAGCAAAAGGACGAATTTTCAAAAAAATGGTTGAATTTCCAAACAAGAAAATTAATTTTCTATAAAAAAGACGAATTTCAAACACAGAAATATAAAGTTTTAAACAAATAATTCAATTTTCAGCTGAAACAAGATATGTTTTCAACAAAAAAGATGACATTTTAGCTGAAATTATGAATTTTTGAACCAAAAAGACAAATTTTTCACAAATAAAGATTTTCCTGTAAAGAAATAAATAAAAGTTCATCCAGATTTTTGAACTTTGAAGCCGGAAGACGAATTTTCTGTAAAACAGTTCAATTGTGAACCGGAAAATATGAATTTTCAACAACAAAGTTCATTTTCAACCAAGCAGTTGTATTTTTAGTTAAAAAAAGAGGACCTTTCAAGCTAAGAAGATTAATTTTCTACAAAAAATACGTTTTTTAAACTAAAAAGGATCAATTTTCGACAAATTTTCAACAAAACAATATAAATTTTCAACAATAAGTTTCTTTTCTAGGAAAATAATTGAATTTTTATCCCAAAAATACGAATCTGCAAGAAAACAGTTGAATTTTCAATTAAAAAGTATGAATTTTCACAAAATTATTGAATTTTCAAGCAAATAATAAAATTTGCAACTAAAAATATAATCGCTAGGAAGAAGAAACTGAAAAGAATACTCTATGGGTGTATTTATTTGTTCTCATTTTATGAGCATTTTGCTTGCTCATAGGAATCAAATAAATTGTCTTCCTCATAGAGGGATGTTTTTCTCTAACAAAAGGACAATAATAAAAACTTTCAATATTTGTCAAGCTTATGTTTCCATCATATCGAAAATCTTATTTTCAGAAAATCAGAGAGCACATCAAAGAGTCAACCGATATGTTCTGCCAAAATGAACAACCTTTTAACTTACGGTAGTGTTATATTCCAAATTGCAACAAAGAAACTTTTTTTCATATAAACAATGTAACCTCTTTTTATACTTTTTGAGTCGCTATTGATTGATCAAGAATGGTCATCGAAAGTTCCTCAATAAGTCCACGCGTCTCGGAGACGCTAACATTTACATCTAATACAATACTCTTATATTCCCAGTTAAAAAATACATCCTGTTGAAAAAAAAAGTAAATAATTTTCTTAAGAATTTTAGAAACGATATTGGTAGGTTATGGTAGGACGTGAAAGGTTTTACAATTGGGCAATCAACGCGACTCGAAGACGCGAATTACTATTTATTACTACATTACTATTTCCCAATATTAAAAAAGTTTTCCTCATATCAACAAGATAAACAATATATTTTTTTATTTATATATTGGCATTGCTAGATGATGTGAGGTCATGGAAGGTTCGTCAATACGTGATTCGACGTGTCTCTAAGACGCGAACATACATGTCAGATAGAGTGATGTAGTATTTCTTATATGAACATACTTCTTCTCATATGAACAAACTTCTTCTCATATAAACAGAATACTCAAATTTCTTTGAAACTTCATAAATCGGTACTGGTGAGTCATAATAGGTTCCAAAATAGATCGATCAATGCGTCTCGAAGATGTAAACAAATAGATTACATATTGTATTGCTGTATTTTGAATCTCAGAAAAGTTTTTTGATATAAACTGAATGAACCATTTTTTTAAAACTTCATAAATCGGTACTGGTGAGACATAAAAGGTTCAACAATAGGTCAATCGATGCGTCTCCAAGAAGCAGACAAATGCACTACATATTTTATTGCTGTATTTTAAATCTCAAAAAACTTTTTCTCATATTAACAGAATGAACCATTTTTTTTAAGTTTCATGAATCGGTACTGATAGGTCAGAAAAGTTTCAATTATAGGTCGATCGATGCGTCTCAAAGACGCGAACAAATACGCTAGATATCGTATTGTTGTATTCTGAATATTAAAAAAGCTTTTCTTATATAAACAAGATAACTTTTTTTTTCAATTTCTAAACGCAAAAAAAAACGTTTAAATGTACGAACAGAAAAGAAGTTACACACATACACACATGTGGACATTTTAAAAGAAGTGTATTTTCGAAATCCTGGGGTTGAATTATATTGAAATATGTCAAAAAAGTAGATTTGAAATTTTGGGTCATTACCAACCTCCCTCTACGAGGAAGTAAAATAGATATAAATGAAAATAAATTATTTACAAGAATATTATACCACATGGAGAAAAATGGGTGTTTAAACGTAACATCTAGATGTTCAGGGTTAACATACTTTATGTTTAACTATAGGACAGCAATCTAGATGTTCAATGGTATTTGAGAAAGTAAATAGGGACAATCAATGTAACCCTTCAAAAGTTTTAATAGACATGTAATAGATTGAACAGTCCTGCGGTCTTTCAATGTCCATACCTCAAATTTATTGCAAAGTTCAAGGTAGTCGGCTCCCGGAGGTGGATACTGCCCATTTACCTTCCAATTCAGGAATTTTAAGAACTTTTTTTGGCACTTATCGATAGCATCACACAGGTATTTCGCTGAGGGGTACCAGATCACAGATCCGTATTCAAGTTTTGATCGGACGAGGGCAAAATATAGAGAGGTTATTGCAAGCGGATTTTTAAATGAGCGACATGTTCGAATTAGAAATCCCAATACCCTATTCGCCTCTCTGAGGATGTAGTCAATGTGTATGTTAAATCGCAGAGCATTATCTAAGTTCAAACCAAGATCTAAAATAGAATTCACTTTCTCAAGAGTGCACCCATCTATTTCATAATTAAAATCAATAATATTACTTTTACGAGTAAATGACATTACCTTGCATTTAGAAATATTGATATCCAAAGAATTTTCAGCGCACCATTTCACAAAGATATTAAGATTTACTTGTAATTTTAAACAGTCCTGAACATTATCAATAGGAAAAAATAACTTAGTATCGTCAGCGTAGAAAAGGATGTATACGGTAATCATTGTTTCGACGTCATTAATGTAAATTAAAAAAAGCAATGGCCCAAGATTAGAGCCTTGAGGCACTCCTGAAGTAGGGGTAAAGGGGGTCGATGAATATCCGTTATATTGCACAATGTGTTCCCGATTTATAAGGTAGGAATTTAAAAGTCTTATCAATTTATCTGGGACAGCTAGATCTCTTATTTTATTTAATATACGACTATGGTTTATGCAGTCAAAGGCCTTTGACATGTCCGTATATATATAACATCAACCTGATGATGATTTTTTTTCAAACTTTCAGTCATTTGTACTAAGGTTAGTCAAGTTTGAGTTTGTAGATCTACGTGGAACAAATCCGTGCTGAGAGGTAGATAGAACTGGAATTCATAGAAATTCAAGGAATTGATGGAATTCATAGATTGAAGAAATTCATAGGATTTACGAAATTGAATGAAATGATAGAATTCAAGGAATTTAAGGAATTTGATTAAAGTTGAGAAGAATTCAAGGAATTCATGAAATTTTAGTTATTCATGGAATTGAAGTAATTCATGCAATGCAAATAATTAATGGACATCAAGGAGTTCACCGAATCCACAGAATTCGAGGAATTCATATAATTCGAGGAAATCACAGGATTCGAGGAATTCAAGGAATTCATGGAATTCGAGTTATTCACGGAATTCAAGTATATTCATGGACTTCAAGTCATTCATGGAATTCAAGTTATTCATGGACTTCAAGGAATTTATTAAATTCAAGGAACTCATGAAATTCTAGTGATTCAAGGACTTGAACGAATTCAGGGAATTCATGGAATTCAAGGAATTCGTGGAATTCGTGGAATTCAAGGAATTTATGAAATTCAGAGAATTCATGGAATTCAAGGAATTCACGGAATTCACTGAATTCATGAAATTCAAGGAATTCATGGAGTTCAAGGAATTCAAGAAATTCATGGAATTCAAGGAATTCAAGGAATTCATGGAATTCATGGAATTCGAAAAATATGTGGAATTCAAGGAATTCGTGAAATTCAAGGATTTCATGGAATTCAAGGAATTCATGAAATTCAAGGAACTCATGAAATCCTAGTGATTCAAGGAATTGAACGAATTTAGGGAATTCATGGAATTCATGGAATTCATGGAATTCATGGAATTCAAGGAATTCGTGGAATTCAAGGAATTCGTGGAATTCAAGAAATTCATGGAATTCAAGGAATTTATGGAATTCATGGAATTCAAGGAATTCATAGAATTCGAGGAATTCATGGAATTCATGGAATTCGAGAAATTCATGAAATTAAGAAATGCGTGAAACTCAAGGAATGCACAGAATTCTAAGAATTAAAAAAAGTTGAGAATATCCCAGAATTCGAGAAATTTAAGGAATTCAGGGAATGCGAGGAAGTCACGAATTCACGAAAGTCAAGGAATTCCAGGAATCCATGGAAATCATGGAATTCAAAGAATTCATGGAATTCGAGAAATTCAAGGAATTTATGAAATTCAAGGAATTATTTGAATTTTTGAAAGTCTTTGAATTCCTTGAATTTTTTTAATTCCATGAATTTTTCAAATTCCATGAATTCTTGAAATTTCTCGAATTTCTTGAATTCCTTGAATTCCGTAAATTCTTTGAATTGATAGACTTCCAGGAATTCAAGAAATTGATATAAATTCAAGGAATTGATCGAATTCATGGAATTCATAGAAATTCAAGGAATTGACCGAATTCATGGAATTCATAGAAATTCAAGGAATTGATCGAATTAATGGAATTCATAGATTGAAGGAATTCATGGGATTTAAGAAATTGAATGAAATGATAGAATTCAAGGAATTGAAGGAATTTGATTGAAGTTGAAGAGAATTCAAGGAACTCATGGAATTCTAGTGATTCAAGGACTTGAACAAATTCAGGGAATTCAAGGAATTCATGGAATTCGTGGAATTCAAGGAATTCATGGAATTCAAGGAATTCATAGAAATTCAAGGAATTGATAGAATTCATGGAATTCAAGGAATTCATAGAATTCAAGGAATTCATAGAATTCAAGGAATTCATAGAATTCAAGGAATTCATCAAATTCAAGGAATTCATGAAATTCAAGGAATTCCTGAAATTCGAGGAATTCATCGAATTAGGAAATTCATGAAACTCGAGGAATTCACAGAATTCTAAGAATTAAAAAAAGCTGAGGTTTCCCCAGAATTCGAGAAATTCAAGGAATTCAGGGAATGCAAGGAAGTCACGAATTCATGAAAGTCAAGGAATTCCAGGAATCCATGGAAATCATGAAATTCAAGGATTTCATGGAATTCGAGAAATTTAAGGAATTCAAGGAATTCTTCGAATTCACGGAATTCAAGGAATTCATGGAATTCAAGGAATTCTTCGAATTTCTGAAAGTCTTTGAATTCCTTGAATTCCATAAATTTTTTGAATTGATAGACTTCCAGGAATTTAAGGAATTCATAGAAATTCAAGGAATTGATAGAATGCATGGAATTCATAGATTGAAGGAATTCATGGGATTTAAGAAATTGAATGAAATGATGGAATTCAAGGAATTTAAGGAATTTTATTGAAGTTGAGGACAATTCAAGGAATTCAAGGAATTAATGGAATTCAAGTAATTCGTGGAATTCAAGGAATTCACGGAATTCAAGGAATTCATGAAATTCAAGTAATTCATGGACTTCAAGGAAATCATGGAATTAATAAATTCATGAAACTCAAGGAATTCACAGAATTCTAAGAATTAAAAAAAGTTGAAGATTTCCCAGAATTCGAGATATTCGAGGAATTCAGGGAATTCAAGTAAGTCACGAATTCACGAAAGTCAAGGAATTCACGGAATTCCAGGAATCCGTGGAAATCACGGAATTCAAGGAATTCATGGATTTCAAGGAATTCTTCGAATTTCTGAAAGTCTTTGAGTTCTTTGAATTCCATGAATTCCTTGAAATCCTTGAATTTCTTGAATTCCATGAATCCCTTGAATTCCATGAATTCCTTGAATTAATAGAATTCAAGGAATTCATGAAATTCAAAAAATTTATGGAATTCAAGGTATTGTTTGAATTCGTGAAAGTAATTGAATTCCTTGAATTCTCTGTATTCAAAGAATACAAGGAATTCAAGGAATTTATAGCATTCAAGAAATTTACAGAATTCAAGGAATTCACGGAATCAGTGGAATTCAAGGAATGTATAGACTCTAAGGAATGTAAGGAATTCATAAAGCTCATTTCATTTTAGGTATTTTGTGAATGCGCTAAAATTCCGTGAATTCATTGACTTCTGTGAAGTCCTCGACTTCTGTGAATTCCTCGAATTCTGTGGATTGGCCGAATTCTGTGACTTCTTACATTTTTTCATCATTTTGCGATTCCTATAAATTTTAATATTGTTTTTTAAAAAAAGGGATCTATCGAACATAAATTAACAGTTATTAAATAGGACGGTATTGAGAATTCCATAGACCGGATTTTATGAGGTATGGAATTTCATAGGCCAAAATTTGGTCAAATAAACTATTTTATTTATTATAATTCTTTCGTGAATTGGGAATTTTCGCAAAGGCTAAAAAATAAGCCGCCTATGCGTTCATCAATCAAACAATGTTTTGGCCATGGGCTGAAACATTGCTGGAATATTTATCCACTTGCTTTCATATAAGGCTCTGATTAAATGAACGTATGGTTCTTCATGAAATCATCTTTTATGTTTGTTTTTTTGAAAGAAGCAGGTAGCGAACATCTTCTATTTGAGGAGGAAGAAAATGCGCAAGAGGAAAACGATATTGGAAGTTTAGTAATTCACACCAGGTCTTCAGTGTCATTGAGTTCAAATTTGGCATTCGAGCACAGAAGTTCTGGTATAAATCTGATTATTTCATGTTTTATACTTAATATTAATATTAAAATTGCATATATAAATATTTGTCAATCAGTTGAGAAATTAGCGATGTCCAACCATTGAAATAGTAATGGAATGGAATGTAATATAATACCAAGAACATTTTTTTTTTTTTTTTTGTTACAGAAAGACATGAAATTGGTAATGATTCCAGGCAAAAGTGTTCGTTGGAATGCGTATGTAGTAAGTATTCAGTTAAAGTAACTTTTTTTGAGTATTCATTGTTGTTTAGATGGCTATTCCGCAATTAGTGAGATAAGGGATACGGTAATCGTAATTCACTGTAAAGTCAATCATTTAACCAACATGAACCAAGGGGATGTTGACATTCGCACAACGAATAGTCAATTTCGTGAAAGAAATGAAATATTGCCTACAGAGCCTTTTAGAACAGCCCAAGAACTCACTGCATTCGACCAATATATCAACAGAAACCATCTAGCATTATAAAAGTTTGTGAGTGTAGATTCCTTTACGTGTATTTCTTACAGGATAGTTGTTTGAAGCCCCAATAGTTGAATGATTTATTCAACAATGTGCAAATTGTTAAATTTTCGAATGCTATATTTTCAATTTTGGAAGGCTTTTGGTGTAAAACATATGATTTTGGAAATTTTCTTGGGATAGGCAAGTTTTTAAACGTTTTTAACGCTGAAAATTACAGCATGCCTTTTTTCCTCCAGAATTCTGGTATATGCTTATCTTGTAAAGTATGCCCAAAAACTTTAAATGTGACTTCATATCAGGTGCATGAAATTATAAGTTTTATTATATTTGATGATTGATAAGAACTGATATTTAAACTTCAGAATTTGTGTATGATATTTTTGTACAATTTATAGACAATCAAACCCATGTAGTTGTATCTAAAAATTGACGAAGAACATTAAAAAACAAGGCTTTTCAAAATCCCAAATTTAATTTTTTAGGTCAAATGATTTTTCTTTAAAATAATATTTCCGGTGGAAAAGTCCTAATGTTTTTCAAGTATTGTAAATATTCTTTCAAATCTAAGGATTTTGCAATCAGAACAGCAATTTTAGGTGATAAACAATAAATAAAAAAAAATGTTTAAGATTTTAAATCTCCTTTTAAGAGTAATATTTTCTTTTGTTTGGAATAACCCTTTTACCTAAAATTGTTCGAAAATGTTTAATTTTCTTTGAAATCCAAGGTCTTATTAAAAGTACCTAATATGTTAAATGCGAAGAAAAGTTTCAAGACCCCTCTCCGTCTGGAGACTAGCATCTTTTGCATTAAAATGTAATTTATGCGTCAAAGGCGAAGAAAAGTAGTCAGAACCCTGAGGAAAATATTCACACGAAAATGAAGGTCTTTTGACCCAGAATTGCTCAAAATCGATTTAAATTTGTATCAAATACAGCATACGGGATTGGTAACTTTCCGAAAAAGCGAGAAAGTTAGTTTATGAACTCCCACCTTTAACATTTAAAAATTAATTCACAAATGGAACTGAATATCAAATTAATGAGGTGAATAATTCTATATTTAGTGTTATTACCCGTTCCTAGGAAACCCTTAACTGAGAGCGCTTACTGCCCGCTTCACGAACTGATTTTTAATGAAAATACCAATAATTGTCGAGGAAAAATACGATTGTAACGTAACAGAAAATTGTTCAGAACTGTAAATGTTCTAAATCTACTGATTTTTGTTTAAAAATATCAATATTGATGTGAAACGCTAACGTAACATGAAATTGTTAAAAAATTATCAGCCCTTGAAATCTAATGATTTTTGTTAAAAATGTCAGCTCCCGGTTTAAAAACATTTTAAAAATTCAAAAACACAAATTTTCAGTGAAAAGCAATAACATAAAACATGTATAATACTATAAATATTGTATTAGATAATCAATTAAAAGTTTTTATTCAAGCGCGCTACAGTACTAAAAAGCACAAATCTTTCTCAAATCAGATAAGGCTTTCTATTATTTTTCTTACTAAAAGGGATTGTTTGTACATTTAATCTTCAAAATCTTCACAAATGTTTTAGATAGGAAATTGTAGAATTTTAAATGTAGCAATTCCTTATTTTAATACTTCGAATTGAGAACTTGAATGCTTTGATCTGAGGCTTACTTCTTAGTACATTAAATGAATTTACTTGAATGTTTCAAGTTTAGTGATCGAGACAAAGAGATTTTTTTGAAATAACATTAAACTTCATAGTATTTATGGAAAGGTGAATTAAAGTAGTTTTAATTACCTTTGAAGCTTAAAAAAATGGATTCCAGTTTTTACAGAAGAGAAGTTATAGTCTTTTATAGACGGCCTTTTTTGTGGAACTTTATTATAGATCGCATTTTGTATTAAAAACTTATTTTGTATATGTTGCATCAGCAATTTTCGCTGTTTTCTTTAACTTTTGCGCATCGAAAGGCAAATCGTCAGAAGTCCAGGTTTTAAACCATCATTTACAGAAAATTCACAATTTCTTTATGGTTAATCTATATATTTCTAATGTATTAATGCTGACATGAGCAGGTAAACAGTCCAGAAGTTTATCATATGAACTATTAAGAATATTGGGTTCTTACACTGGAACAAAATAGTTTCCGATAATTCGATTATTAAATGTGTAAAAATAATATCACAAAAAGCAGCTTGCCATTAAAAACTATAAGTTCTGTTTCATAAGAGCTAGAATATATTTTTTTAAGTTTTATAGGCAATTTAAAATACTTTAGATCGTGTTGTTATAACTTTTATATAGGATGTACAGGGGACAAGATATTATGTGAAAGGAAAAAGATTTACAATTTTTTCCACTCAAAAATATCTTCAAGGTATCATAATTACTGAACTATTTGCGTTTGAGCATTCTTTTTCTTAATCGTTCGGAAATTTGCGAACTTTTTTTACCGTGTAATAGAACTTTTATGCAAAATGCACCAGAAACATAAAATAAAAAAAAATGATATCAACAAATGTCGAGTTATTTCAAAAGGGAGACTAACGATTTTTGTCATATATAGTAAAAATACTCAGCAGGCTTTCTCAAAACATAATTTCTCGGATACAATCTTCAATCAATTTTTGTTTCTTAAACAAACATGTGTTTTATTTCATTATTTAATGACAGAAGATTTTACTATATGCGTTAATTCAAAAGTTAAGGGTGTTTGTTAAATCCGACTTGGAATTTTTTTGTATAATTACGGCACTGACTCAGTATATATGTTTTCCAAGTATTTGAGAACGAAAGAAAGAAAACTTGTCAAATATGCCGGGTTTTGCGAGATCCTCGGATCAATAAAATTTAGAGAAATGAAGCTTTTTGCTGAGGCAATCATTATTTCTACGCAAATTATAAATTTTTCGAAAGGGAGAAATCTTTGGATAGCAGAAGACAGCATTTGAACGGCGAGAACCGTTCGCAAATTTATTTCTATACTCACAATCCTGACATCACAGAAGCATTTTCAGGGATCATCATACTTTCAAAGACCCACAACTTGATGATGGTGAACCTCAATTTTGCAAAATACGTCGCGAAATGGGGAAAACTGGGTACAAAGTTGAGATGTCCTGTGTATGTGAAGACCATAAGGCTGTAGTTGTGAGCAGCAAAGCAAACACGGCATGCAGACCACCTGTCAAATTCGCGCTGCAATGCTCTGAAGTCCGAACCACACATTGCCACTCGCCGCAGTTTTCAATTGAGAAATAAAAATAAAAAATGTGAATAAAATTGACTTTAAAATATTGAAATATTTTTTGCAGACATCATCTGCAAATGCACCAATTTTATAGATATAAATAATAAATAATAATAAATAAATTATAACTTAAAAATTATAATTTGAAAATTTTTAAATTATATTTTTGAAATTATGAATCATAAATTTATCAGGTCACCTAGCGATAAATTCCAAAACCATGAAATTCGAATTCTGACATTTTCAAATGAAGCCCTCTGCCAATTCATTCATAAATTCCAAGTTTATCAAGTCGCCCATCATATTTTTTAACTTATACAGAAAAGTGGACACTTGCCAGTTTTGCAATGTTAGAATTATCAATGTGGAAAATTTTGTATAATCAAAAATAACAGTTAAGCGACTTGATAAACTTAGAATTTATCAATAAATTTTTAAAGGGCCTAGTTCGGAAATTTCAGAATTTCAAATTGATGGTTGTGAAATTTATTGCTGGGCGACTTGATGAATTTATAATTCATTAAGAAAAGTTCACACTTGTTGGTTTTGTAATATTGGAATTATCAATGTGAAAAATTTTATAATATCAAAAATGACAGTTGGGCGACTTGATAAACTTGGAATTTATAAATAAATTTGCAGAGGGGCTCTTCTGGAAATTTCGGAATTCGAATTTGATGGTTTTGTAATTTATTGCTGGGTGTCTTGATAAATTTATAATTTCAAAAATATAATTTCAAAATTTTCAAATTTTAATTTTCAAGTTATAATTTCAAACTGGGTAAATTAATAAATTTTCACATTCACATACAATCGTAAGTTAGTTTATCTATAAAATTAGTGCATTTTCAGAAGCTGTCTGCAAAAACTATTTCAATATTTTGTAGTCAATTTTATTCACATTTTTTATTTTCATTTCTCAAATGAAAACTGCCGCGAGAGCGATTTCAATGAAATATTATTATTTCACTTCGTAATATGCATTGGTATTGAAACAGGCATATTTTCATTGTCTTGTTTTCACAAGCAAAGAAAAAGTGCTCATCCTGTAATAACAAACAATTTTGTTATTATACATTTTATTGCGACTTATGTCATTTTTTCGCGAATTTAATTTCTTCATTTTCAATGTTATTTTTTACGATTTGAACCAAAAATGCGCATGCTAGCGTGAAGCGTTTCCAAGAAAATTTGAAGATATGATTTAGGCGAAAAAATTGGTTGAAGGAAATGTTATTGTAGCTTATGTCTTTTTTCAGAAAGGTAATTTTTTTTATTTCAAATGTATTTTTATGACAAATGTTTATAACAAATTCGTAGATCACTTTTGGTTGAACAACTTTTGTCAATTCATTTTTTTTTCGTTTCTTGACTCGTTTTTCCAAAAATTAATTTTCTTTATTTTCAGTCTTACTTTTTGCGAATAAAACAAAAACTACGCGTTTTATCGAAAAATTATTAATAACAAATTTGTAACTCGTGTTTGGGTGAACAATATTTTTCCATCAATTGTTTTCATACCTTGTGTCGTTCTACCCAAAATTTGTTTTTTTTTTTCATAATAAAATCAAAAACTACACGTCCTATCGCAAAATAATTAATCAAAAATTGATAGCACTTTTTTGAATGAACATTCTTTGTATTTTTTTTTTCCTCTGTTGTTTGTCCAATAATAAATTTTTTTCATTTTTGATCCTGTTTTTTGCATGCACAAATTTTGTTCTTCCATCTTTTTTGGTTCAAGAAACTTTATCCAGAAAAAATCAAAATTTGAATTCTTCAACGTCCGACATGCAAAAACTACGAAATTTTTGGTAATAAAATCAGGCAGAAAATCTTACACGGGACGAAAAAGTTTGTTTTTTTTTAAACAAAAAAGGATTATGAAAATAAATTTTTTGTAGTGGAAAGCTTTTTCATTTCAATAAACTACATTTAGAATAAATCAAAATTCGTATTCTGCTTTACCATCAAATATGCAAAAAGTACGAGTATCTTGCGAATACAATTTTGCCGAATATCTCTCCTGACCCAAAAAAAGTGATTAGAAAAAAAAAAAAATATATCAGAAAAATATTTGTCTTGATAGTGTGAAAATTAACAAAAATATAATAGGAGATTCATTTTTTTCCTTCAAAATTTAACTATTTCTTTGCAATTTTTTCTTTCTCTCGTCTGAAAAATCTTTCTTAGTTACAAGTTTAAGATTCTGATTTTTAATTATTAATGGTCAGGGCAAATGAAAAATTGAAAAAGTCATCCTTTCTGGTTGAAGACTCAATTGTTCTTTCAAAAATTCAAGCATTTTCGTATAAAATTTACTTCTTGTTTAAAATTCATATTTTTATGTTGATAGGTCAACTGAAATCTTTTTAGGTGAAAATTCAACTATTCGTTTGAAAACTTGTCTTTTTGATCTAAAAATTTATCTCTTTTAGTAGAAATTACATCTTTCTTGAATAAAAATTCAACAAATTTCTTAGTCATCATTTTTTGTTAAAAATTTAACTGTTTTGTTTAAAATTCGTCTTTTTAGGTTAAAAATTTAAGTGTCTTCGTAGAAAAATTACTTTTTGTTTAAAGTTCATATTCTGGTGTTGAAAAGTCAAGTATTGAGAGCGGCTGAGTGGAATTTCCAAGTCAGCGTGAGTGTGGGAGAAGCACCTCGGCGAGCTAGATCAAGAATGAGGGGTTAACGGTCTTATTCGGAGCGGTCTTATTCGGAGCGGTCTTATTCGGAGCGATCTTATTGAGAGCTTCGACTGTATTACAAGAATAAAATGCTGGTATTTGAATATTAATGGTCAGGGAAAATAAAAAATTGGTCAAGGAAAAATCATAGAATTTATAAAAATGAAGTGTTCATTCTACAATGCGTGTATTATCCTAAATTCAAAAATTTTTCGTTAGTTTCAATCCTCATATCAAGTTCTTTGTGGAAAAAGTCGACCTTTTATTTTAAATAATTCAAAATACCAAAATTTCCCCAAGGGGCCGTGCATAAGTTGCGTTAAGTCTTTTTACGTTGTGTTCAAAACCATGTTACAAAGTCATTGTAATTAAGTTACGTTTTTCGCTAAAAATCCAACGGTTTGGCTGCTTATTCCGAAATTGCAAAATAAAGTACAATTTTCATTTTTCATGATTACTTTAATATTTGTACTTAATTTTTTTTTAATTTTTCTTCTCAGTACCCTAAAAAATATATCAATGTGTCAACATATTTTCAAAGCAATTTGTAGATATAATTTAGGCAACAAATTTTATTGAATAAACTTTTGTTAAATAACCTTCTGCTTCTTAATTTGTCTTCGAACCTTGTGTCATTTTTCCAAAAATTTAATTTTTTTCTATTCTTAATGTTATTCTTTACGATTAAAACAAAAACTACGCATCCTATCGAAAAACAATTGATAACAAATTTGCAGATCCTTTTCGGCTGAACCACTTTTGCTTGCTTACCTTTTTTCATAGCTTGTAACATTTTTTCAACCATTGCATTTTTTACCATTAGATGTTATTTTTTATAAATAAAACAGAAACTACGCATCCTATCCAAAAACGAGTTTGAAAAAATATTTAGATCCTTCTTGATTGGATAACTTTTGTTGAATAATTTTTTTTCCCGTATCCTCTGTCCTTTTTCCTAAAATTCGATTTTTTATTTCTAATGCTATTTCTTACGATAAAAACGAAAACTGCGAATCCTATGAAAATCGATAGTATCAAATTTATAGATCTTTTTTGGCTTGACAATTTTTGTTTATTTACTTTTTTTCGTATTTTGCATAGTTCCACCACAAAATGGAATTTTTTATTTTTCATTATTTTTTGTTGTGGTTGAAACCAGATCCATTATCAAAAAATTTGAATTGTTGATTTTCAAGAAAATTTAAAAAGTTTTTATGATAATCTTGTTGGTCTTTCAAATAGGACAAAAAGCAACGTTTTTCTTCTTCTACCTTGTTTATATCGTGCGATTGGTTGGAATTCATTATCTCGTTTGTTACCGCAGTCGATAAAGTCGGATTCTGTAAAATGTAAAAAAATTAAAATTCAGCGACTACAACAAACTTTTTACAATCTGCCTGCTAATTTCAAACATCGCCACCTTTTTCACAATTATTTAATTATTTACTATCTTCATTCACATTTATTTTTGTCACATTTGCGATTTTGAATTTTATTTTTGAACTCCGCGCGCAACATACTGCTTACGCGATTATGGATGCACTTGAAGTCGCCTTCAGCTCACGTTGTTGCAGTACAGGGGTCGGCTTTACACCGACGGGCGGAAGGTTAGTTTCACGCGCGTAGAACTATTGTTAAGAGAGAAACTTTCGCCTCGGAGAGCGCGTAAAAGAAGGGCTGCCATCTTATAAAATTTATTTACTCCAGCTTATGAAAACTGCCGGTAACGTAGGTCATCAAAGGTGATGATGCTCAGTCATCGGCAGTTTCGATTAGCTGGAATATCTGAATTTTATAAGTTGGCAACCCTTCTTTCACACGCTTTTCGAGGCGAAAGTTTCTCTCCCCCCAACCGTTCTACTCGCGTGAAACTAACCTTCCGCTCGTCGGTGTAAAGGCGACCCGTGTTCGGCTTTACACATCATTACCTTTGATGACCTACGTTATCGACAGTTTCCATCAGCTGGAGCACGTGAATTTTATAAGTTGGCAATCCTTCTTTCACGCGCTCTCCGAGGCGAAAGTTTCTCTCCCACCAACAGTTCTACGCGCGTGAAACTAACATTCCGCTCGTCGACGTAAAGGCGGCCATAGACTATTAAGACGTTAATTAAGCTGTTCGAACTTCCCACTCCCATACTTTCCCTCCCCTACCCCCTACATTCCCCTCCCCAAAGTTCAATCCATCACCCTTCATCAGCTGTTTCCTCCTCTACTTCTCCGTCTCCTCGCTACCCTAGCTAACACTTTCCTTCTCCAACCATCACTTCCCCCACCCTGCTTCCCATCCTCTTATGTCCCCTACCCCCTCCCTCAATTTTCTTTCATTTCCTCTACTTCAACTAATCCCCTTCCCCTCAGTTCCCCTACTCACCATCCCTACATTTTCTTTCACTTTCTAACCCGACATTTCCCTTCACTTCCTCACCCCACACTTCCTCTACTGGCCCACCCATCAGTTCCCCTCACTTGCACTACTTTCCCTCCACTCACTTGTCCTCACTTCCCTTCTCATTTCCCCCCACTCTCACTGTCCTCTTTTCCACACGCTTGTTTCTCCTACTTCCTCACTAATTGTTTCCCCTCACTTCCCCCACCCTAATTTTACCTAATTAACCTCCTCTCCTTTTTCCTACTCACCCTCCCCTCACTTCTTCATCCCTCATTTTCCCTCAATTTCCAGTTTTTTAACTTAATATTTTTAAAATATTAAATATTAACTTCAACGTTTATTTTAAATGTAATTCTTTATTCTATAAATGAATAAAATTCCAAGGATCAGAGCGCAAGAGGAGCTCAAAAAAGAGGAAATACGGTGATTTTCTCAAGAAAAAGGGGAAAATAGGGGAAAGATTAAACATTTCTTTTTACATGTCGAAAAGAACAAACAACCTTTTTATAAGAAATGTTATATTTTTAAATAATTTTCAATGATTTTTCAATTCCTGGAAAAAATTTTAATGATCTTTTATTTGGAAAAATTAATTATCAAGAAAATATTGAACAAAACCCGTTAAACAATTGTTAATTTGAAACGACTTAACATTAATAACCTTACAATTGAAAAAAAATCTGTTTAAAAATGAATTAAATCGTTCAATGTTCAATTTTTCTAACATAAAATTGTTTACAACTTTATAATATCGAAAATCTAAACATTTATTGATTCATACTTCAATCTTTGAACTCTTCATTTTATAAAAGATGGAAATGTAAAAGTTTTTTGCAGTCTCACGGAAAATTTTTTTTAAGCTTGAATGTGTAAAGTTCAAAATGCAAAGAGTTACAATTTAAGTGTTTCAATTTGCAGCTCAGTATTCATTAATTCAAATAAAAAAATATTCAGCTATATTGAAATGTGCAACATTTTAACTTCTCTAAATTTTATAACTTAGAAATCAAGGCTTTAGTATTTAAATAATTTTAAATACGTAATATTAAAATAAATTGTATAATTTTAGGTCGCAACTTGATGAATTAATTAATTTTAAATCTATTGTGTTTGGAATTCAACAATCACTATTTGAGTCCTTTTATATCAGATATTTTTTTTTAACTGAAATCATTGATAGTCGAAATTTGCGCTTTTTAAATCTTTTTCCAGATGTAATAATTTGAATTCAAATATTAAAAATGGGATTATTTCAAGATGAAAAAAGAATAGTTCAGCAGTTTTAATTTTGTACGGAGAAAGAATTAAATGCTGAAGATTTTGGAATTGAACTCTTTAAGAAAATTATTTTCTGCAAATTTAGAATGCCTAATTCCAGCTTGCCAATGAGTCACTTCTGTCATTTTGAAAGAATTTGAAATGCAATAATTTTATATTAAAATACACCACATTTTTGTTTCTCTAAATTTCATATATTACAAATTAAGGCCTTAATGTTTACAGAAATTTAAATACATAATTATAGAAATTTAATAATGTTAGGTCACAATTTGCTAAATTAAGTAATTTAAAATTAAAAATTTAATATTATGTTCGAAATTCAGCAATTGTTATTTGAGCCCCTTTAAAGTAAGAATCTTTCTTTCAACTTGAAATCATTAATAGTCGAAATTTACGTCATTTAAATCTCTTGCAGATGTAATAATTTGAATTCAAATATTAAAAATGGGATTATTTCAAGATCAAAAAAAGAATAGTTCACCAATTTTAATTTTGTACTGAAAAAAAATTAATTTTCAAGATTCTGAAATTGAACTCTTTAAGAAAATTATTTTCTTTCAATTTAGAATGCCTAGTTTAAGCCTGCAAACGAGTCACTTTTGCACTTTCTGAAGAATTTAAAATGCAATACTTTAATATTGAAATATACTTCATTTCAATTTTTTTAAGTTTATAATTTTGAAATCAAAGCCTTCATAGTTGAAAATTTTGTAGGGCATAATGTTCAAAATTGGATAATTTTAAGTAGAAACTTGGTCAATTAAATAATTTAAAATTTATAGTGTTGAGAAAATTTTTTTTTGCAAATTTAATTAAAAGTAAAAGTAGTTGCAGAATTTCAAATTTGAAACATTCTGAATTAAAAAAATGAATTTTTATAATTTCTAGTGCAATGCCTACTCGTAACAAAAAAATCTGGCTATTCGTACCGATGTTTCGGTAGCCACTGCCTATTTTGAAACTGAAAACTTTAAGATTAATTATTTAAGACTACTTTATCACTACTTTTTCAAATGGGCCTTAGGGTGAAATAATTTTTCACCATTGCACACGGATAATTTTATTGAACACATAATTCATATATATTATTAAATAAAATATTTTTATAATAACAATCATAAACAGTTTTTGGAACAAATCATCGGCTTTTCGAAATTTTTATTTTAATTCCGCTCCATAAGATTAGACTGCATTATGCTGCAGCATTGCAGTTTCCGTCATAGTCTATATAAATTTCTGAAATAATAAATATTCGTTGTACTACAGAAATTAAAGAACCTCATTCAAATTTTCATGTATATTCATTAAGAAAATAGTAATAGCATAAAAGCTTTCTTATCACTTATTCTGATTAAAAGAAAAATATTTTCCTGTGCACTTACGTTTTCCACACACTTGGCGACAGGTCAGTTCATTTATTAGACATGTATGAGTCTTATCACCATTTGCGCAAGTTGGGTTGGCTTGACATTGCTAAAAAAATTATTTGGTTTATATGTACTACACATTTTTTGCGATATTTTAATGACATAAAGTATGAAAAGTTTAATGCTTACATCGCATGGTATTTGACATTTACAATTTCCTTTATAATCTACTTGAAGATTACCTGAAATAGTTATTAATGTTTATTATAACGTATATAAGAATTTTTTTTTAATCTGATATTCATGAAAAATATTATTAGGGTAAATGCAGGGGGTCAAGTATATATATAATTTTACATTTTACTTTTTACATTTTACATTTCACATTCCACATTTAAGTTTTCATTTTTCGTATGTCATTGTTTTTCATGCTAAATTCACGACATATGTCTAAACTAACTTTAAAATGCTCTGAAATAATATTTGAATTTGAAAAGAAAAACCATGACATATGAATAAAATAAATAAAATGCATAAAACTAAATATTTTTCCTACTGCTGATACGTGTCCAGTAAGAGGGGTCCAAATTTGTCCAAATTCACAAAAGAATAAATGCGTTTTTTAAGCAATGATATTTAAAGGTTCCGCAAGCCTCATCATGAAGTATAATACATATTTCTCATAAGAAAAAAATATTTTTTTGTAAATTTTGTTCAGAACCTTCAATATTAGTTGAATCGAATTGAAACTCAACATCTCGCATAACAATTAATCACAAAATACAAATAAAAACTTATTTTTTAAGTCTCAAACTTACAAGTCTGTTTTATAGGGTCACAAAAAAATCGATAAGTGAAAAAATGGGTTTTGCGAGTTATTGGCGCTAATTATGATTTTTTGTAGTTTTTTTAATACAAAATTATTATAGCATATAATATACTACTTTCTTCTGATAAGTAGATGTTTACATTAATTATTTAAACAATGAATTATGGTTTTAAGCAATTTTCTAGAAAATGCTAGAACGTTGTAGTTTTTTACAAAAAATTTCACTTTTTGTTTCAGCTTTTTGTTGACTTTTTATATATTTGTTTTAACAAGTTATTACTGTTTTGAACTATCTTCTCTCAGAGTAATACTGGAAAGTTGCGGAGTTTTCTGAAATAATCAGCTTTTCATTGAATTTCATGTTTTGGAAAATTAATAAATAATAATAATAATTTAAACAAAAGGTTCTGAGTAACTACTACAAGAAAAATTTCCATTTAATTTGATTATTTATTCTTTCATCATAACTAAAAAGCCAAAGCAATGTTAACGAATCCAGAGGAAACCGCTACGTTCTAGGCAATATCTAAAAGAAGATAGTTATGAACAATAATGAATTGTTTAAACAATTATATTTGTTAACTTGCATTGATTATTGTCTCACTAAGCGAAAAGTGGACAAAAAGTAAAAATTTTCAAAGAAAACCGCAACTATCTAGCATTGATATGGGAGAAGATAGTTATAAACAATAATAATTTGTTCAAACAATTATTTTTACTGAATTTCATTAACTATTATATTACTGTAAGTGAAAATTGGACAAAAAGTTGAAAATTTGAGAAAAAACCGCAACCATCTTGCATTACTATAGGAGAAGATTGTTATGAACAATAATAATTTATATAAAAAATTAGTCTTATCAAATTACATCAATTATCACCTCGCTCTAAGCAAAATGTTAACAAAAGTTACCTTACTCTAATTGAAAAGTTGAAAATAAGTTGAGAAATTCGGAAAAAATCCGCCACTTTCTAACAATTATATCTAAGAGAAGATAGCCATAAACAATAATAATTTATTTAAAGAATTATTTATGCTTAATGTAATTCATTATCACCTCACTAAATGAAAAGTGGATGAAAAGTTGAAATATGAGACAAAACTGCTACTATTTAGCATTACTATAGGAGAAGATAGTTATAAACAATAATTTTTTTTTTTGACAAGTAGGTTTGTTGAATTACAGTAATTATCTCCTCGCTCTGATTTTAAAGTGGATAATAAGTAGAAAATTATAGAAAAAACTGCAGCTTTCTAGCATGATTCTAAGAGAATATTGCGATAAGTAATACTAAATTGTTTGAATTGTGTTTCTAATTTTCTTCTAAGTGAAAATTGCTTAAAACGATAATAAACTGCTTGAAAAATTTATTTAAACATTTAATTATGAGTATAAAGTAGTACTTTATTTATCAGAAACAGTTAGTAGACATGTTGAGTTTCAACTCAGTTTTCCTTCTATTGACTATTATCAATACAATTTTCAAACACGTATTTTTTCTTATTCAAACTAATTTGGGGCGATATGCAAGAAAATTCTAAAAAAAATTCTAATGCATTTTTGTACCACCTTAGTGTTCAGGAACCGATGCACCCTATCCTATGTACATGTTATAATTTGAATATAAATATATTTGGAAAATGGTGTATTTCGCATTGAATCTTTGAATGCCAAAAAATTCTATTTAGAAATCTTTCTTTCAGCATATAAAAAAAAACTTTAAGAAACTAGAATGTATTTTTCTGCAAAACTGACCCTTTCCGCAAGCTTGGTAGCAGAATAATTCCTTTTCACTCGTATAAGTTTTACCATCATTTCCGCAAATTGGTTCAGTTCCAGTAGTCTGAAAACATATTTTTTTTGTTTACAATTTTGGGGAAAAATAATAGTTTTACAGTATGAAAAAGTACGTGTAAATTCTTTTTACTTACATCGCATGGTATTAGGCAACTAGAAATAAATGTTGGAGATGGTGCTTGCTACAAGAAATATCACTCAATTAGCTGTAGTAATATTTATGAAAGTTGTCATAATTTGACAATTGACAATTGCACGCAAATTCTATATATCTAATTGACATTTTTCTTACATTATAGAGATACGCACTGATAAAAGTAAGAGTGGCACGTTTAGTGACATGTACTTTTACCATATAAGAAGAACACAGTTATGTATTTATAAAAAAATTAATTATATTATCACCAGTTTGAGGATAAGGATACACTTTTAACATCCGAAATGCCAAGAATGAGGATATATGGTATTATATATGGGTCATTCCATAGTTCTTTTTTTAAATTAGAGAAAAGTGGGAGAAATCGGGAATTTACTGTTCATAATTAACTACAGCCTACAATTCTTGACCGATTTTGATGTCTTTGTTTAAAATGTTCAGGATTAATTCCTGCAGAACGATATCATACCTGATTTTTCAATTGCACTCTGGAATTTATCATTCAAACAAATAGAACGTAAAAGTGGGATATTTTACGAATATTATTTTTTTTTCCGAAGAAAAGGCTTAACAGAAGTCGATATCTATCAAAATTATTGCAGGTACATTTCAGGGACATAAAAATTCAGTTTAAGATTTAAGCAAAAGCGGAAAATATGGTTGAAAAGTCCACCAGGGAACGATGACAATGCCGCAAGCCTCATCTGTCAGATATTTCCGTAATGTCCTTAATATCATGAAAAAAGGAGGGACAGCATAAAACTTCCTATTTTTCCAAGAACCCATAAAGGCATCGAAAGGCTCTGCGTCGGGGTTTCCAATCAAGCAACAAAAGGTGGTACATTTTGTGTTGGAAGTGGTAACAAATAAATTGATGGTAGGGTTCGGAAAGGTTTGCAAGATCTCTTCCTAGGCATAATCAGCTAACTCTTGTTCGGTGTCTACGTTGCGAATTCGAGATTGCCCATCAGCATGAACGTTATTTTCCGACGCAATGTAATTTCTAGACTCGCACCACTTCCAAATTTATCTACTAAGGGAATGTAGATCAGGGTGTTGGATTCTGACCATGTTATTTATGTAGGCTATTGCCGTTGTGTTGCCGATTCTTAACAGAATCTCGCAACTCTGCAGGCCGGAAAGCAAAATTTTTAAGGGCCTGAAGGCCGCTAAGAGTTTTAAGCGTTTCATACTCCAGGATTTCTCTTCTTCGTTCCAGAACCCACTAACTGTCTTTGCAATAGGCCCCCAACCAGATTTTGATGCGTCAGAGATTTCCTTTTCAAAAACAAATTGACGTATTGGGCTTTGTGGCAAATGTATGTTATTGCTAAGTCAAATAAAGTTAGGTCGCAGGGATTCTGGAAGGAACATGGATTCGTCATAATCGCCATCAGCTAACTGCAAGGCTTGAAACTTAGCCCGTTCTAGGGTTTTGATGTAGCCCATTCCATACGGTATCGCAGGACAACAAGAAATCAGGCTTCCAGTTAGTTTGAAAAAACTCTTGAATAGTGGGTGACTTTTTATTCAGAAAGATTTCTATCAAGGAACCTATTTGTTTTCTTTTTCTTGAAGGCAACTTTAACACTAAGGTTTCGGAAATTAAGGTGAATCCTAAAAAATTACAACTTTTCTATGAAATAGGAGACTTTTATCGTAATTAATTACGAATCATTGTGATTGAAGAAGTTTAATGAATTCTTTAAATCTGGCCTTGTCATGTAGCAATTTTTCTTCATCATCTTACAGGCAGCTCGAGCGTCTTCTAGCTTAAAGTGGGGTATTTCGATGAATTTCGTGAAGGCCTTCAACTTGAAAATCAATCGTTTCTACTTATTTTTGCGATCGGAAAGAAAATGAGGGGATGAAAATTCACTTCTTAAAGATTTACAAGGACTGATAGCTCTCATTTCTAATAATTGTTTAATCTCAGTAATAGAGATATAAGTTCGTCCTGGGCCCAAATTCAAACGAAAGCTTCTACAGTAATCTCCTACCAAGATAAACAAAAATTTCGTAAGCGGCTTGCTATACGAACCTCTATTTCCGCTCCTGTTGCGCTTAACCCGAATCCGCCCAAAACAATTTTTTTCACAAACAAAAGCTAAAATGGGGAATACCCTCCGAAGCTCAAGGATGCCAACTTGCAATAAACAGTAGCCTAAAATTATTTGCGTAACCTCCCTGAATAGTATACAACGGTTTTGCGCGAGATTTAAATGTGAAAGACCAGGATAAGTCGTTTTTCATGCACCACTGCACGCCGTACCATATATGACCCCATGGGCGGATTCGGGTTAAGGTCGAGATAGTCTTCTCGTTTTTCGCCCTCGAGACGCCGGTTGACATTTTTTGTAGGGTTGTTCGCTTCGGCCGGGCATGGTTGTTGTTGCTCGTCCACGAAGTCATCCGGTTTCCCGTGAACGAGCACTTCAAGAAAGTGCTTCAGGAAAGTGCCTCTGTCTTATTATTCCAGAATGGATTTAACTTATTATAGGCGGGAGCGATTAATGTCCTTCGAGTAATCGTCTCCTCATGATGGAGTTGTGTTATCAGCTTTCCACTATCGGAAAGATATTCGAGAAGTTTTACAACCTTGATCCGATTATCTGTATTTTCCAGTAACATATTTATGCCCTGGCCCAAATCTGACAACGCCGAGCCTGCCAGGCGCTGGCAATTTTAAAACTGCTTGTCCCTTTTGCACAACCGACACTCCCATTGACAGCGGCATAACCAGGTTGACTTCTGCAGTATCCAAGAAGATATTCCCTTTTCGATGTTGTTTTCTTTGATGATCTGGGTCCCTTTTGATACGGCATTTTCGCCATTTCGACTGCTCTCCTTACTTGTCCCTTCGCTTGATAAGGCTCCTGTAAAGATTGCACTGGATTAGTCCTGTACCTTTGTACAGGGTCTACCAGATTGAGGATTGGCACGTATCTCATCTCTAGTATCAGCCTGGCCGTCCGAGTTAGTCCACGAGGGAGAAACTCAAGCAAAAGACTTACCATTATTTGGTTCCCGCGATGCATCTCGAGAACGGGATTCCCGACTTCTAGAAGAACTTCGGGATCTTGAATGAATGCATGATGAGTCACGAGGTCGTGATGTACTGGAAGAACAAGGTGAGCTAGATGACGCGTATCTTGAACGTCTACGTTTCCGATCTTTTTAAACTTTTTTTCTACAATATTTTCACTTGATAGAATAAATCTTCAATGATTCCTTCGTTGAAAGAAAAATGCTTACGTTTATGACTCATGATGTAATTGTCCAGCTCAACACTTGGATCTTACGTGTGAACGTGTCAAACACAAAGAAAAGAATGAAGTCTCGACAAATATCAATCAATAGTGCTGATAAATTTTGGTTCTTAAATTTGTGGCGATCTGGCGTAAAGTAGCGGAACCAGGGCAGTAATCCCGAGATACATGCGGGAAGTATAATGAAAATTCTACAAATCTGCATATAATCTAGCCAAAGACAGGGCATTTTTGAAGTTGGAACTTCGGAAAACCGATTTTCAAGAAAAATGCATCTAAAATGGGTGAGTGCCATAAGCATGCATGCTATATTTTTTCATTGAACATGATATATACCTACTTCCAGTTACTGTCTGGGTATGAGTATAGTGCCAACTAATTCACTATAGGTTCCAGTATCATCATGCGCACGCCCACATATGGTTATCAACAATACCAATATTTAACATTTATATTTTTCTGCAGTTATTTATTACAATTTAGAAATAATTTGAAAGTTATTGGATGAGGGAAACATACTTCGAAAAAATATAATGTATTTATTAGAATATTTATAATAATGGTAATTGTTAACTAATGGATTTTTCCATTCTAAATAATACTACTACGAGACATTTAGGCATTTTCAATCGAAATAAAGCTTTTTGTTCCGCTTGAGCACCGCATGAAGGTAATAATTATTCATACAAATCGTTTCTAACAATTTGCATAAATCTTAAACTAAATATTTATGTTCCTCCAGATTACCTGCAATAATTCTGATAGAGAGAGAGACTTCTCTAAAGTCTTTTCTCCGGAGAAAAAAATAATATTCGTAAAATGTCCAATTTTGACGTTTTATTTATTCAAATAATAAATTCCACAGAGTGAAATTAAAAACTCGGGCTGAAATTCTTTCAGCAGGAATTAATCCTGAGTATTTTGAATTGAAAAAAAATCGAAATCGGTCAAGAATTGTAGGCTATAGTAAATTATGAATAGTAAATTCCCGATTTCCCACACCGTGAGCTGATTAAAAAAGACTTTGCTAGCGATTTTTTTTCTAATAGTATAGATGTCCAAAAAATTCCAAAAACAAAGCATTCGATTTTTCAAATCAGATATTTACGATATTTTTTGTTTGAAATTATATTGTTCCGTAAAATTTGCTTGCCTTCTCAAACTTGCATAAAAAAGGAAAAAAAGGAAATCTTTCATAACCGATTTTAAAGTTTAACGGCTGAGTTTATTCATTTCAGATAATAGTTGTAGGAAAAATATACAGGATAAGTACACGTATGTCAAAAAATATAAAAATATAAAATAAATTTCGCCAAAGCCCAAAGAGCTGACATAAATATTGAGAAGTCTAAAAAACGCACCAAATTTTACAGTTTCACATAGATTTAATTGCTGAGGTCCAAACTTTGTATGTAAATACATATATTTAACCTTCCACCAAAAGACTTTCAGATGCTTTTCTGCTTATTTTAATTTCTCAGGTAAAGTGAATTTTGGTGAAAATACAACTTGTTTTGCGTATAAAATTTTTTGGTGAAATACGAAATTTTTTTAAATATATTAAAAATATTTTTCGATAAAACCGACAGAAATTAAAAATCACCCTGATTTTTCATGATTTTTCTTAAGGAATGAACTATATCTTGAAAAGTATGCATTTCTGAAAAAAACATTGTACAACAGATTTATATCCCAATAAATTACACATTTGTTCTGTAAAATATTTTTTTATATAGTGAAAATCTTAAGATTGGCTCTATTTTTTAAGATAAAAAAATTTCCGTGTAGTTTTTCAAATTTACGAAGAAAGCTGTTGAATTTTCACAAGGCACTTTTATAATAAGCTTAAAGATCTTGAAAAACTGCAACTAATTTATTTTCAACATTTTTCTCTAGAATCAGTAGTTGAAAAAAATTTGATTTTTTAAAAAAATGTTTTCTTTCGTTTTTTCTTTGTGTGTTTTTGTGAAGAAGGTTTAGAAAAAAATTCCAGATACACTCAACTTTCGATAAAGGACCCCCCCGGTTTACGATATTCCTAGAACTGATGGCCTCCGCAGTTTCGTGATGATTGGTGCCGCGGGGATGAAAGAGAGGACGTGCTCACTGCTCAGTCAAGCGTGACAAACAGCTCGAGGGACGCACTCTCACAACGCGCTACTGACATCATGTTGCGTCATGCACCCAAATTCAACGGTCTGTGTATGTATGGATTCCCTCGAGTAAGGATCAAGTCCAAGGCAATGCATGCCCGAAACCAATCTTATATCGGGAGTTCAGTGTGATAATAAACAAAAAAATTTTATTTGATCGAAATCTATAGAATGCGTTTGTGTCGATGAATTCAATTTTTAAAGAATAAACGGAACTTGCTCAACAGTTTTTTTTGCATGAAATGAATAATTTTCCAGAAATAGTTTATTTCTTGACCAAAATCATAAATAATCAGCGCGATTTTCATTCATGGTCGATTTTTTCAAAAAATAATGATTTCAACAAAAAATGTTTCTCACAGAAAAAGTTGTATTTTTACGAAATACAGAATTTCCCGGTAAATTATTTTCATACAAATGCAATATTTCTCAAAATAAATCACAAAAATGGTAGAAATAGAGCTCAGGGAAAAACAAAGTGTTCACTAAAATTATTTCCATTACCTTTTTATTTATTAGAATATGCCTCAAAACTTTATATAATATAACTGTAATAACTAATTTACTTTGATGAAATTTAGTAGATTTATAGACATCTTTGAAGGTGGACTTATTTTTAAAATTTTTGACATACGTTTATGGTAAATATTTCTCCTATAACTATTCTCTGAAACGAATAAATTCAGCTATTAAAATTTTTAATTGGTTATGAATTGCTTTTTTTTCTACTCATTTTAAAAGAAAAGGAAACTTGACGAAAAAATCAAATTTTAAAAAGAAAGTTACGAAAGTTCTGATTTGAAAATCTAATACTTCGTTTCACAGTGTTTTTGAGCACCTACAATTAGGAAAAGAAATCGCTGGCATGGTCGCGCAGAATTTTTGCTGTCATTTAAAGAAATATTTGGACTGACCCATGTAATATAGAAATTTTAAACAACTATTCTGAGTAAAATAAAACTCACGGCAGTTACAGCAATTGCAAATATGGCCAATAATGAAGCTGCGACGGCTTTAAAAATGGAAAATAAACATATTTATTGATTCATTTGTTTATTACAAATTAAATTTTATATAAATTAGATCCAGAATAAAATCCTATTATAAATTAATATACAGTATTTAAAACTACAAGCTAGATGAAGCTTTTTGTCTGCATTTTTTTTATATACTTCAATTTTATTTACTTCAATTCAGAAAGTAATTGAGAACGAAGCTCTAGTACCCTGGTTTTATGAAATGATGTTACTAAAGTTCCGTTCTCAATTACAATCCAAGTCGAAACTTGAAATAAATTACATTACAAAAAAGAATACAAAACAAAGTTAGCGATCCAGCGCATAGTGGGACAAAAAAATGTCTGGACAAACTGATATTCAGAAGCGATTTCTTAACCGATTTGAAAGTTTTTGTAAAATTAAAGCTAACAAAATTCCGCATAAATCTGTAATTTCCAAATAAAAAAGTTTTTTTTAAAAATTAAATAACAAAAAGAAAAATGTTGGGGGTGAGTCTCGCCAACCCCCGGCAAGTCACTTTGCGGAAAGTCACATTTGCGGCGAGTCGCATTGCGGCAAGTCACATTTTCGGCTAGTCACATTGCGGTATCTCTCGTTCGGAAAAGTTTGAAGTATACTCGAAATTGGCAAAAATGCGGCAATTCACATTGTAGCATCTCTCATTCGGAAAAATTTGAAGTCCAGAAAAAATTGGCAAAATTGCGAGAAGATACGAGATGTTACAAAAATAATATATTTTACACTTCTACCCCCTTCCAACGTCCCACGCGAAGGGGAAGGGGAGACACAGCTGTGATTGTACATAGAAACAATTCAAGTCCTCCACTACTTTTTGCTAATTTTTTGTGGACTACAAATTTTTTCCGAATGAGAAATGCTGCAATGTGATTTGCCGCAAATATAAAATGCCGCAATGCGATTTCCCACGAATGTGACTTGCCGCAATGTGATTTGCCGCAATGTGACTCTCCATAAAGTGACTTGCCGCAATGTGACTTGCCGGGAGTTGGCATGATCCGGACCCACAATTTTTTGTTCAGAAGAGTACCGGTTATTGAGAAATACTTGGATTCAATTCAGAATACCTAGAATCAATAAAGATAATATTTATAAACGTTTTTGAATAGCTTAGAAATTGTTGAAAAATTGATTGAATTTGTTATAAACAAATAAGTTAATGAAAATGGAATCACAGGGATTGGCAGCGATTCGTCAATATATTCGCACTAAATTGAACAGCTTATGGACAAAAACTGTTTCTCAATTAAATTCGTGAAATGTAATAAATAAATTGTTATTTTATAAACTAATTTTATAAACAATTATCCACAGCAGGTATTTATAATGAAATAAATCTAGATTTTTCTACTGAATCGACCAAAAATGATACGGAAATGTTACTTACTTATCAGAGTTAGTCATTTGAAAGCAATTGATGATTGCTTAAAGAAACTTAATTAACAAATTCACGCCCTGTGTATTTTGAGAGGTAAAAATTCAACGTTTTTTTCGACGTAATGAAGTATAAATAACTAAGTTCTAGACCTTGAGGGAGTTTACATGGCAGTCAACAATTTTCATTGTTTATAAGAATTGTTTAAGCAAATTTTTATCATCATAAACAGTTTTTAAGAAAAAAATTACGTTTCTTCAAGGTATCAGCAGTCTGTTATTTAGCAATGACTCTGTGTTATTGATCAATGATAATTGATAATTGTTTAAACAAATCTAATTAACAAATGCATTTTTCGGCTATTTCTAAAGGTATAAACTTGTTCTTTTTAATATAAAAAACTGTTAATAACTAATTTTTAACCTTTTTCAGGAACCACTCTAACGATCCACTATTATAATTGTCATTAATAATTTCATAGACAAATTTTGTTGTCCCTTTATACATTTGTATGAGTTTCAGAACAGATTACGTAAAGTCAGATAGACCACTGCTTCCAGAAGCTGGAGTAATTGCTCTCGAAATTACTTAGTGTGTGGAATTTGTCTGCCCAGAAATACAAAATCTGCTGATTTGTTTGATAAACCATTGTTTGTTATCAAATAATAGCAAGGAGTAATTTCTAAGTAATTGGCCATATATTCTACAAGAACGGAATTTTCTGTTTACAAATGTATAAGAGGATAAAAATTGGTCTATAGAATTATTAATCAATAACAATAGTGGATCTTTATCGAGGTTTTTTATTGAAAAAGTTTAAAAATTAGTCAATAAATGTTGTTTACGTTGACCAAGCCAAGTTTTTACCTTAAGAAATAGCCAAAGAATGCATTTGCTATTTAAATTCGTTTAAATAATTATCAATTGTTATCAATCGATAGCACAGAGCCATTAGTAAGTAATAGGTTGCTAATACCTTAAATAAATGCAATCATTATTCACAAAAAATGCCTAAGATGATACAAAATTGTTTAAACAATTGTTATTGAGAATAAAAAGTGTTGATTGTAATGTAGGTTTCCTAAAGGTCTAGAAATTAGTTGTTTACACTTCATTACGTTGAAAAAATCCAGTTGTTACCTTTAAAACTATCCAAAAAGTGCATTTGTTAATGAACGGATGGGTCGGCGTCCAACATGAAGACACAGATACAGAAAGGGTACTAGGTAAATTCGGGGATCCAAGGAAACATTATAAAGTATAATTGAGTTCGTTATTGCGGATGCAAGACTAAGGGAACTAGTTAAGGATACAAGAGTCATGAGGAGATCCGGATGCAATACTGGTCATTACTTTCTTATTCATAAATGATGAGAATGTAATAATTTAGAGATTAAACAAACTTACCTGTGAGTGAAGTTCTAACCTAATTGTATTCAATTCAATCAAAAAGATGTGTGAACCTCGCCACTTTCCGCGTTGGCGTAAAGAGTTATCATATTGAAGTATCGCCGGAATGATTTTTGGGTCTTATGATCATAATAAGAGATATGAATAACATAGAATGGGAGTGATCACCTCGGGAGAGGTGCTTCATATAATTAGGATAGGACTTCACTTACGGGCAAGCTTATTGAATCTCTAGACTGTATTTGGCGCCTCTTTCTCATGACCAAAATGTAGATGTTTAGCGCGTGTTCTGGCACTATACAGTAATGTTTAAAGGTGTATGTTGGACAAAAACTTCAACAACATATGAAACGACTTTCAAAACTGCTTTTGAATAAGCATCTGTAGCAATCAAACTCAAATTTAGGTCTAGAATTTTGAACATGTGTTTCTATTCCGTTTCTATTCGCCGCAGAGGTCGATGCATGTCGCGTTGAATGTGCTGTGAATACCTCTCTGTCTATTCCACTGTCGTTAAGAGAACCTTTCACCCAACGGCTAAAGGGCTTGCGTCGTGACATCTTCGTAGGGCTTTTTGAAAGGTATGAAAAGAGACGTGCTTTCTTCTCTCAAATTTTTCGTTCTGTCTAAGTAGCATCTTAGTGCAGAGGAGGCAGTACACATTTTTTTCATTCTGTGGATAATAGGGCATGACCAGGCTCGGTTGATTTTTGTTTGGTCCAGTTTTATTCATGCAATCTGATATTTTAATCTCAAATCCTTCTTTAGTTGTTCTTATGTTACTTGTTTTAATTTTCGCTAAAGTTTGCATCCTATGTCCCGTTATTAATGCCAGAAGGGTTATAAGTTTTTTTGTTTATTGTTTTAACGAGAGTTCTTTATTTGAGGTTAACGACACGAAATGAGTGAGAACATTTTGAGGGTCCCATGTTGAATCGTATTTGGGTATCGAGAGATTCAGTTCAGAGATACCTTTGAAAAATCGTAACATCCTGTGAACTGTGGCGATCTCAGATCCAACAACCAATGAAATCGCTCATCCATAACAGTTTATTGAACTGCTTGCTGCCCCGTTGTCAAAAAATTCCTCTAAGAAAAATAAAATATCTAGAACTGAGCTCAAAAACAGATAAGATACCGGCCACCAGAGTAAATTTCTTCAAGAAAGTTTCTTCCTCTCTGTGGAGGACAAAAACATTGTCTTTTGCTTTAACGTGAACCATGTCTGAGATTAGGGCAGTCTGAAATAGTTTAGAGCATGACTGTGATGGCCAGTTTTGTACCTCTATAATGCCCTAACTATAATGCACTAACTATTTTTCTGAAGGCCAGATTGGACAGTTCGATTTTGATACTTGGTTATAAGCGATGTGATTCTTCATCCGCCATTTTATTCATAGCTGATGGAATGTGAGGCGCCAAACTCCAAATTTCCCTTTTCTCACACCAATTCCAGATAATTGTTGTGATAATATGCAAATTTCCAAATCGAACTCCTCCCATTCTATTTACACAGGGCGCCCCGGAAGTAGTGTCGTTCCTTGTAATGGCGGATTGGAAGAAAATTCAAATCGAAAAGTCTTAAAACATTTGATAGACCATTGAAATTGCATGCAGGTGAACGTCTAGTTGCGTGTGTGCGTGCGACCCCGAACTGTAAAATAACTCTGCAAAAAATCAATTCTTTATTTAAACGTGATCGAGATAAAACAATGGCTCACTGAAATTCGGTGCATGGAAAAAATAACAATGTAGGCTAGGTTCTCCAAAATTTGTTGAGCGTAGAACAAATAATTTCAGTGAATCTAGATAATTCGTACATTATTGCAAATAATCAGTGACCGGCCCTGATTACCGTGCAATTGAATCAAATATTTTGAATTCTATGAATTCTTCTAAGAGCATGGAATTCTTTTCAACTATTTCCAAATTCGTCAACGTTGGACGATGGAGAACTGCTGCTGAATTAGGAAGCACTGACTCTTCCTAATTCGGTAAAAATCTTAGAATTCCATTAAAATATTTTGAATTCTTCTGAAATATTCAGAATTCATGTTGAATTATTATAAATTCCTTCAAGTATTTCAAATTCTGCAAATTTCTGTTGATTTCTTAGACTTCAGATGTTATCTTTTGAATTCTATTAAAGATTTTAAAGAATCGTCTGGAAATATTCAGAACATTACAGAAGAATTCTGAGAATTCAAAACATTTTATTGAATTCTACATTGATCAGAGAGGGTCACTGATCATTTCAAATGATGTATGAATTATCTAGGCTTGCTGAAATTATTTATTCTACTCTCACCAAATTTCAGAGTACATAGCCTACATTTAAATTTTTTTCATCCACCGAATTTCGGTGAGCCAATGTTTTATCTGGATCATGCTTGAAGAAAAGAATTGATTTTTTGCACAGTTCACGGTTTGATAAAATTTAAACTTATTCGATTTAAACGGACAAACGCATTAGAAATCGCATTTGTTTTTTCTTGAATGATCGAAGCAAGATAAACTACCGCCATAGGAGAAATTTCTTTTCGGGGTCGCAATTACACTTGCAACTAGATGTTCATCTACATGCAATTTCAATGCACTTAGTACCTCAAATATGGATCAGACTCAAAAATGTTTTGGGACTTTTCGATTTGAATTTTTCACATCTGATTTGACTTTTCCTCATTCTTCCAATATCCGTGAGCTCTTTTTTTTACTACGAAACGCTCCTCATCTAGAGAAGGTAGCATCTGAGAAGATCTAAAATTGAAACTCAAATTTTCTTAATAAATTATTAGAATAAACTACTATACGTTTCCAACAATGTAAATATTCTAGTACTGATTTGGTTATCATTAATCTTGCGTTGTAGTTATAATTGTTTTTTAACAATGGTGAAAATTTTGCTTTTTCGCAGGATTTTGTGTGACCCCAACCATAATTTACCGTAGGGCAGCAAGACAATAAATTACCCACAATTCTAGCTAACTCCCTTATTTTTATGTTTTGGTTTAGATGAATTCCATTACCTTCTGTTATTATTTCATTTCTTTTAGAATCCGGAAGCTGAACTATCATTTCCTTTGAGTCGTCAATAAACCCCAAGTATTTACAAGTATTTACAAGTTTACAAGTTATAATGTCTTCGCCGTCTTCAGTGCTTCCTCGAGTGGTCCGCTGAAAGAGGAGCTACCGATTTTCGTTGCTTGTAGTGTATTCTCAAGGGAGACGTTGACATTCTCCAAGCCCAAGCTTCTACGTACAACGAATTCGTCAGGATGTAAATCAGCAAGTAGTTTGCTTGAAACGCTTAAGTACTCTGTTAACTGTATCTCATCTTCAGGTCTTTCTTTTTTGTTAGATAAAAGTGATAGGGCCTTGCCAATGGCTGCCAGAGAAGCTGCTATTTTTCCTTGCTTCATGACTATTCTTCCATCTCTTTTCACAACAGCATCTTTATCCTTAGAAGCTACCTTTATTTCTGCATTTAAGTTGGGAGGATCAATCAACTGACAATTTGACGAAGGCGGATGTTTGTAGATCAACTTCTTCTGATTTTCAGGCGGTTTTCATGTCTTTTTTTTCCTCAATTCTGTACTAACAGAAAAATTGTAGTTTGTTAAAACTATGACGCGCATGCAGGTTAGCTCTGCCTTGATTGTTTTATTTTTGAAACTAAAAGTTTTTGGTTAAAAGATTAGTCTTTTATGTGCTCGTAGGCTAGAGACTACGAAACCGCCAAACAATCAAAGAAACTAAATAATATGATGTTAATGCTTTTTGTCTACATGGTCGATGATAAATATTTTTTTAAATATTGGTTATTAAATTTGTGAAACACAACTTTTTATAGTTGCCAAAAAAGTCTCTCTAGCTCGGCTGGAATTCGAACTCCAGATCTTGCAGATTTCCTGTCTCATGCTCTTACCAATTAAGCGAAGGAGAGAAGAGAAAATTGTCTTCACAACTCCTACAAGTTGAATGTCGACGTCATTTAATGTGTTTGTAAGATATTCCAACATGAGATTGATTTTATTAATTGATGTTATGTTTTTTGACCAGTGAATCATTTAAATAATATGATGTTAATGTTTTTTGTCTAGATGGTCGATAATGAATATTGTTTTGAATATTGAATACTGATTTTGTGAAACACTAATTTTTAAAGTTGTGAAAAAAATCTCTCTAGCTCCGCTGGGATTCGAACTACAGATCTTTCAGATCAGAAAAACATAACATCAATTAATAAAATCAAACTCATGTTGGAATATCTTACAATTACATTGAATCAAGTCGACATTCAACTTGTAGGAGTTTTGACATAGAATGACGTCGAAATTCAACTTATAGGAGTTTGAACGAAATTTTCTGGTCTTTCCGTAGCTTAATTCGTTAGAGCGTCAGACCGGAAATCTGAAAGATTTGAAGTTCGAATCCCAGCGGAACTAGAGAGATTTTTTTCACAACTTGAGAAAGTTGTGTTTCACAACTTTAATAATCAATATTTAACAAAATATTGATTATCGATCGTGTAGACCGTTCGAACCGTTTATTTTCTCGAGAGTTATCGTGTTCACGGACGGACGAGCAGACAGATGTCATCGCAAAAACATGCTTTCTGGCTTCATGGGGTCTGTGACATCGATTTGAATTTCGAATGAGCGCCATTTTACTGCATGCTCTTGAAATGTTCGATTTGCTTTCGCACTGTATTACACCTTTTATATTTTACTGATTTTGCTTGCATCTATCGATTGAGGTGGGACACAAATATGAGAAACTTGAATTGTCTAGTAGATAAATAATTAAAAATGTAAATAACTGGGCAATTCCATTTCTCCACAATCCTGAACTACAAGAAATTAGCAATTAAAAACAAACATTTGTATCACAATCTCGGCAAGCCGTTGTTCAAGCCCCTATTTTCTTGTCTTGCAATGGCAACTGCTACACGTTTCGGATACTTCGTAAAATATAAGAGTATACAGCGAAAAATATTGATCTTGAACGACCCACGAACTTGCAAATTTTTTTTTTTCTTAGTGTTTACTTCTTTCGTTCCTTTTGGAGAATTTTAGAGAAAAGTTTGATCAAACAAGATGGCGTTTTCAGGCACGATCGGGAACGTAAACTCGTATACCGAGTTAAAACGATTAATTGCAGAGCTAGATAACTCGAAAATTAGCGATTGCTGGGAAAAATTAAGTTCAAACACTTACAGTATACGCAAACTAAAATGATCCAGATTAGGTATAGGCATCAAGCTGCTTAAACGCTGGCCACCGCGAGATTCAGATCATACATCCGCGACATCAATATCCAATAACGTGAAAACCGAAATAGAATCAGATGTGGAAAATTTAGCCGCAGGTCTCCCGGGTAGCACACAGATAAATAGACCGTACACGCCAGTAACAGTAACAGCAGAAACAAGAGTTACAAACGCGATTTATATTACGGAAACATCAGCACTGTCGCGAACAGGCACAATATCGAATATTACCGAAATACCGACCTGAAATTGCTGATTTATGATTAGCTAGTCCACTTCCCTATCGCAGAATAATTGCGTGAGGTGGTCGTCAGCTGTTCAGCTCCGATTGAGATTTTCTTGCAATATCCAGATTATCTATTAGTCTTAACTGTGGCCAATGCCTGTCTAAAGACTTTGCATGCGTCTGAACCTGAAACATGTTTGAGTTACTCCAGTTTTTCCTTCATTTCTGCGCAGAGCAAGCAACGAAGAATCTCTGTGCAGGAAGCAGCTTTGCAGCCTTCTTGGCCACAATTGTATCACAGGGCGCCTCAATCCGGCTTTCTGCAGACACTGGATTGGTGTCCATAGACCAGGCACTTAAGACATCGATCAATACGTATTCTACTGAGCTTGATCCTACTTTCAATCCACCCCACTTTTATGCAGGAGCT
This sequence comes from Andricus grossulariae, assembly GCA_011634705.1. NCBI lineage: Eukaryota > Metazoa > Arthropoda > Insecta > Hymenoptera > Cynipidae > Andricus > Andricus grossulariae. The sequence continues at coordinate 212,697,592 of JAABKJ010007545.1, read as the reverse complement.
TTGCAAGAGTTTACTGGCTTCTTGTTCTTTGATCTGAACAATGACCAGGACCTGTCCTCTCCTGTTGTGCTTGGTTATTGAAACCTTCGCTTTACCCACTTTTCCTTCGAGATCAATGCATCAATGCATCTTCAATGTCTTCCTTCATGGTAACACAGTACAGATCCATGAGTTCGAGGGTCATTCTGGGTACCAGGTTCCTAATGGTTCCCATATCTTCTGATTTCATTATTAGGTCTTCACTCCTCTACATAGGACTTTTCCTCTGTGGGTTTTAAGAGGATTGCCTCGCAACGCTTTCTCTGCTGGTCTTATGGTGGCGTCTATTTCTTTACGCGGTTTTCTCTAGATGTTTTTTTGCTTTTCGCAGTGTTCATCCTTTGAGGGGTAGCCTCCGCTTTTGGTTGGATGCCCTCTTCATGGGCTTTTCTTCTCGCGATTAATCTTTAATTTGCAGGTCCCGTATCGTATTTTCTCTTTTTCTCCATCGGCGTTTGAGCCTCTCTCGTGCCTCATGCTTCTCTTCAAGCGTTTTTCAAACAGCATTTACTTTGCTCAGTCAGTCCCTAATGTTTCGACTGACGTTCTGCAGTCTATCACCAGCTTCTTGCATATTCGCTGCCACTCTTTCCATCCGATGGATTATCTTTTTAATATCAGTTTCTGACGGTTCACTTTGTACCTTCAAGGCAGTCTTTTTGTCTGTTGTACTACCTCAGTTTCCTGGGCCTGATCAAGGCCCAAAGGGGCTGGCTTCTGATCCTATACTGCTGCTGACACCTCGGCAGTGCAAGCACAGATCAGCCAATTTCCATGCTGGCGGGCGCCAGACGTGGTTTGGAGCACTCCCAGTGGCTCGTACCGGGAACGGATCATTGTTTTTTCTTAATGTATCCTTCAGTAAGTCTATTTGGCCACCAGGGGACGCGCCGCGTATGTGTTCAAGACTCCTAGTGCGGGGTGTTCGGCATTTAGGGGTCTTAACACGTGGAGATTCGTTGAAAAAAATACGGATTTTATCAAATCATCTTGATTTCTCTTGCACATATTCCGGACGTTAACGGATGAAAATCAAATGACATAATTAATACTTTATTTCTTCTTGCAGAGTTAAGTTCGCAGTTTGACTGTTAACCTGATGGCACCCCTATTCTTGGTGTTCCTTGTGGAGCCAGTAATCTTCCTTCTGTCGAGTCTCCTCTTCGTGCCAGGTCCAGGTCTCCCCCTGACAGGCATATAGCTCCACTCACAACTTTGATTGCTTGTCCCGATGAACGTAAATATGGTTTGAACAACTTGAATTCATTCGGCTTACTCCAAGTAATGATCCGAACCGGGTATTCCAGCTTCGAAGATACACTTTTCCTGCAGATAGACGAATTGAAGTACTCGTAACGAGAGGTGTCTATGAGCCCGTGTCAACCCAAGAGCAAATTGTATTATCATCATTGAATGGCGACGTCTTTGCAGTACTGGAAAGAAGTAACTATTCAGCTGGAATATATGTACACAATTCTTACAATCTGCAAACTGTACGGACAAAAATAAACATAGAAAGCCGCACGATTAACCCATTGAGCACAAATGACATCAGGGAAAGTTCAGTGCGCCCTAACCGCAGAATCAGCTATTATTTCACAGTAAAGTGTGTAATCCAGAATCCTCGACATCAATAATTCAATTTCAAAGAATGAACAACAAAAACATCAAACTTCTTGTGATCCGAAGACGTCTTACAATATGACAAGTAACTTGCAATATTACGAAATAGTAAAATGTCAATATATTATAGTTCCCAGGGCTCCAATCTCTTGTTAATGCCCCATACATTCCTTTTCTGAAGCCACATAAAGAAAAGTTTTGTTTCATCCCCGCATGTCAATATTTTTTTTTGGTAAAATTTTATAGGTTCACAATGACTTACCTAAAAGAATGTTCCTATTTTGGAGACCACCTTAATGTATATAGGAAAAAATTCCACTGCTATACATAAAATTTCATGGAATTATAAAATTAGCTGCAATTAATATTTTTACCATACCTCACCAAAAGTGCGTAGTTGAATTTCTACCCGCGAAGTTGTATTTTTAACATAAAAAGATTAATTTTCTAAAAAAGAAATAGTTAAATTGAAGGCCATACTGCAAAAGGTCGTAAGTGCCAAAACCCGAATTGCGAAGACGGTTCGATGTAGAATTAGGCGTTATCGAACCGTGAAATGAACATCCTGAAATAAGCATCCATCTGCGAGAAAACCTTTATCAGAAGAACGGCGCATCCCTGAAAATTTTGATTTTGATACATAAAGAGTTGCATAACTTTTTGATTATCGAATTGAAAAAAAAGAGAAAGTACCTGCGAGCTATTAGTCAGCTCTATTGAATCACGAAAAGAGCGCTTAAAAAAGTGAACATGTGCGAGAAAGCCCTTAATAAATATCGGCGCATCCGAAGAAATGCAAATTTTTTCACCTAAAAAGTTTCTCAACTGTTTGATTTTTGAACTTAGAAAAATCCTGAAAGATCCTAAAAGATGCAACCACATCCAAGAAAACCGCTTTGATTGATAAGCTTTACTGAATAGTGAAAAGAACAGGCAGAAAGATAAAATTACTTTATCAAAAAAATATTAAACATGGATTTTGACCCACTTCTACATCGAACTGGACCACAATATTCTACAGTGGCATGAGTTAGGTTTCAGGCCAATGAAACGAAAGAGATGAATCATCTACTGAAATGATAAATCTTCAACCAACAAAATTAGTTTTTAAAAAAATATTTGTTTTTACCGCTACAGATTATTAGTTCTGAATTTCCAGTTAAAAACGTTAATTTTCAACAAAAATAACATTAATGTTCAAAAGCTTCGTCATTCAATACGATTCCCATCGTACTGAATAATTTTTCTATAACTAGCCGCTTCAGTTTGAACAGTGAAGATGAAAAAATAGTTGTCCGGACATTCCGTACGCTTATCACACATTTATCACACCAAAAAAGGCAACTATTCGCATGAATTTCATTTGAAAAATTTTAGCATCACAGAGTAAAAGTGTTAGAAATAAACAATTCTAATTTGTAATATTATTGTCTTTTTGACAACAAAAATTAGATCAAACTATGTACGTATAGCAAAATTATATCGAATAATAAACAATTATACGGCATACACAAATTCAAAAACACAATATTGTAGAGTAATTCCAGTACCTATTATATTTCAAAAATTTTATTCTATCCAAGTATTTTAAATTTCTCAAACATTTTATTTTGTAAATTCCGAACTTAAATCATATTAGTGCTATTTTGATACTTTGTTCTCATTTGATGAAATGTTATGTAAAACTTTTTCATTCAATTGGAGACTTTCACGGGAAGAGAAAAACATCATTAGAGAAGAAGAATCGCATAAAATAAAACTAATCAAATTCCTATTTCAGACATGACTTTCTTGTTATTTATTCCTGAAGCTATTCACGTTTAAATATTGTCAAACTGGTAACTTATTTATTTTAAAACTGACAGTAAGTATTTGGAAAAGCTATAATTACAAATTGTTAAATACTGAAACTTCCTAACATGTTTAAAAAAAGTTGACAAATTATTTTTTTTTAATGCTCAGTTAAACATTGATTATGTTTGAGAAACTTATATGTGCAATTGATGAAATTTAGAAATCCTCGAATTTTAAAAATCTAGAGATTGTCTGAATTATGAAATGAAAACTGTTCCATTTCAATTGCTAATAATTCAAAATTTTTAAAGCAATAAAAACAGTAGGTATCTATTTTAAATCAACGAAATTAGACTCCACGACTTACATTTTTTTAAATTTTCAATGAAATAAAGAAAATTTTTTGGATTTTGTCTCGATCTCACAGCCAATCTTGGATTTACACATTTAGGAAACTCAACGTTGAGAAATGAGACTATTACTTTTCATTCTTAAATTTTAATTGATATTACAGAAGTTACAAATTCGTTGTGGCGCCCATGTTCTCCACAGTTTTCACAGTCCTTCGTTCTTTGAATTTTCCGTTGAGAGTTAAACCAGAATGTATAGAGAGTCATTTTAGATTCAGCTAAATAAATTAGTATAACTATTATTATTTAAGCTTCATAATTAATTCTTGAGAAGGATGTCTAGTCATTTAGGTCCCAAAACTTTCACTTTTATTATACTGTACGCAACTTGCGAACCAATTCAATCCCTCGGGTTGACTTCAAGTTCCTGTCCTTCGAATCTTTTCTTTCAATTTCTCCTTTTAATCCCAAACCCTTCAGAAAGGCACGTAGAGCCAAAAACTTAACATTTAAGTTTATAACATGATCCAGAGAGAGGAACCGATTTTCGAAAAGCATCTGGCTGGTAGATACCGAGGCAATAAATGAAACAAAAGCAGCTTCGGGTACAAATTAGACCTATTAACCGTTAGGTCACGTCAAATAAGGTTTAGCAGACTGATCGTCTCAAATCGTAGTACCCTCCCTGTCTTTCTCAAAAACACCTCATAAGACCACCACTCCCAGGTTCAACCCTGATGTCACCCGCTGCAACAGCTCTGACCCAAAGTTGTCCTTCCCTCATCCAAATTTCCTGTTTTCCCATTTGAAGAAAGGTTTCGAGTGGATGAGTTCGAAAACGACCCCCAGCGTCTTGATTGTCGTAATTGAAATAAATTAGTAATTGGACCTTGTGTTTTTAGCAGAAAAATACCTGAATTACATTCTTCGCTAATGACTTTCCAGCTCTGTGTTTGTCCTTGCGCGTGGACAGTAAGGCTGCGCGGCTGCAATAGAAAATTAATTTCTACGAAATTTGAAGAGTGGCCATCATTGTTTTGTAAAATAGACGCAGAAATTTATAATGAATCCAAAAATATATATATTCAACAAATATAAAGGTACGCTTTTGAGAGATATGGTACGGTTTGGGAGATATGGTGTTTTCAAAAAAGTCGTTCTCAAAATTCAAAATCCCGTAACTCCCTGAATTTTCAAAATTTTGGAAAACCATTTCAACCATAAACTTCACTCATCCAACAGTGAAGTTTCATCAAGTTTCATTGAAATTGATAGAGCCCTCTACAACTCTGATATTCAAGAAATTGATCAACCTACAAGCTTTCCAATGAATAATATTTTTGTGTGTTTCAAATACTTTTCCTGAAAAATAATCTTTTCTCTTTTCAAAATTACCATCAATAACTTCCTTTTTGGGGGCAAAATTTCTTGGAAAGCAAATATTTCAACTCAAAGGTTGGTCTATTTTACTCTACGATACTTAGTGAAAGATATCCTGGTAAAATATTTAGTTTGAGTTTGAAAAAAACTTATTTGAGAATATTATTACCAAAGACTTCTTTCTGTAATAGCCTCATTCATGACGCTATTATGAGATAGTTTATATGGCCACATGCCTCCAACAAAATTTATTGCAAATAATTTTAAAAAATTCTGCTTAAAACTCAGGTTTTTATCAAAGCGCTAATGGATAAAATAGCTTTATTTCTCTCTAACAGGCCTCAAATGGCTTAATCAAATTTCTTTCCTTGGACTGATTAATGAAATATAAATATTATTATCTTGGAAGAACAAGCATGAATATAATATATGAGATAAGGATACATTTAATTAAGCAACATAGTGAGCGCTAGTTACACTGTTAAACGAATTCGTCATCGACGCAATAATCAGTTTTTCCTCTGATTGCAAAAAATGGGGATCGTTTATACTCTGGTCTTCATCTGGATAGTCATTCTTGACTCTATCGGTGAATATAATACTATATTATATCTATAATTTTAAAAACGTCCCTTAGCATTCTGCAAATAAGTATTTGTCTGGCGTGATTCCCATTCTATTCAAATTCTATTATTTTCCAAACTCGAGTTGAGTTTTTCAAAAATTCATACGAATTTAATCTGAATTCATTCCGGGGAATGACAGAATATGTGATTCGTAAAAAATGGAATTTGAAAAACGTTAACTCAGAATTTGTCCAAATTCAAGAATAAGAAAGTACATTGAGTTAATGTGGAAGCGGAAATTTGTCCTCCTTAGACCAAATAATACTTACAGATTGGCGACAGGCAGACAGATGCCATTACCGACCATTGTTTTTTGTCTTCAAGGGATCATTATAAATGATGATGATATAATAAAAAGTGGCACGCTACCCTCCAAATACAAAGTTTGATACAAATCAGAAATTATTTCGCATCGGTATATCAAAATTGTGTACTCCCACATTATCAATTTTTGATTGCATTAATTATATGATTTATATGGGTAGTAAAAGATAAGAAAATAAATTATTTCTGCTCCATCTATAAAGCTAATTGCTTGTTCTGGTGGACGTGGATATGGTTTTGGCCAACTTGAATTTATTCGGCTTACCCCACGTTATAATCGGAACCGGGTATTCGAGCTTCAAAGATACACTTTTCCTGCATATAAACCAATTAAAATACTCGTAAGACTCGTATGTATTTGGGCCCAAGCCAACCCAAGAACAAATTGTATCATCAACATTTGATCAATATTGGAGAATAGTCTTTTCTTTTCTGGGATATATACACAGATTTATCTGTTAAATTCTAAAGCACGGGTAAAGAAACATATAGAAACAGGCAAGATTATCCTGCTGACAATTGTTATTCAAAACCATTAACTTTCAACCATAAAAACTTAACGTTAAACTAAAAAAAATTGTCAAAGAAAGAGATGAATTATTAACTGAAATTATGAATCTTCAACCAATAAAATTGATTTTTTAAATAATCGTTGACGCCTTAACCACTGCAGATTATTATTTGTTATTTTCCAGTTAAAAATGATAATTTGTAACAAAATAGTTATTTGTGATACAGGGACCCTAAGTGGCACTTTTTCGGCGGAGTGTGAGAGTTGCAATATGAGTCTGAATCGAGACTTAGCCATACGATTGCCACCGTACTAAATAATTTTTATAAAACTAGCCGCTAAAATTGGAATAGTAAAAATAAAAATAAGAGTTGCCAAAGCAATCAAATATAATGATTGTCGTAAAAAAGACCTGTAAACTACATTTCGAAAGTTACTGGAAAAGAAGGCCATGTCTGAATGTCCTGACAGTCCGTGCGTTTATCTACGTTTAGCACACGGTCGAGTCTAAACGTACTGACCTGGCAAGAGCAAGGGGGATATGGAAAAGCGAAGGGGGCGTGGCTTGTGTCCGGACGTATAAGGTCTATGCAGGAAGAGAATTTCATAATTACTGTTACCGAAAAATGTAGCTAATTACCAATTCGTTAATTATTTACAATAAAAACTTTGTAACGACTAACGTTGCCAAAAAAGTAACTAGTCACATGAAATTTCAAACAATTTGTTTCTTTGAAAATATAGAGTAAAAGTTTTAGAAATATATAATTCTAATTCGTAATATTTTTGTTTCTTTTTAAACAACGAATTGGATTAGACAATGTACGCATAGCAAAAAATATAAAATAATAAACAATTATACGGCATACAGAAAGAACCCAGCAGAATTTGTACAGAAATTGGATTTCGGTTAATTTGTTTGTAATTGAGGGAAAATGTAGTTTATGTCATGATTATCAACAGTCTCAATGACCACAACTGTAAAAAATGATGTTTTCGTGGTATTGGGGTTCAAATATCACTATGTGTGGATTCGAAAAGGGCCAATTTTTAGAGTGTATGACATTTTTCTCTCTAGATGATTGGCATGGGGTGACTTTGGCGACTCGGTACGGACCTCTAAGTACCCTCTGATGACTTTTCATCGTAAAGTCACCCTTGGAAGACATCGGTATCGATTTTAAGCCCATTTTTGCATAACCTTAAATTTTAGTGTTTTTTAGTGAAATTTCGAGTTTTCACCCTCAAAGAACAGACTGAAGATATTATCCGATTTCAAAATTTCAAAGTGCGCTGAGTTTCGGATTAGACTGGGCCACTTTTCCGCACCCAGGCGTTTCCTGGACGCACAATGTTGGTTTTTCGCCCCAGCCTACTCTGTTTAATAAACAAAAATGCAATTTTCGCGTTATTCTAAGAGTAGCTTTGCATAAACGAAACGCCTTTTTCACAAAGCATACACGCAAAGATGATTTGATCGACAATCACACATTTTATGTTGATAAAAAATATATAGTTTTCAATACAATTTATTTTCTAAGAGAGGCCAGCCTTGAGAATTGTGATTGTATTTAATATTAAATAAACAAAAATGCAATTTTGGCATTTTTCTATTCGTAGTTTTGCATAAACGAAACGCCTTTTTCACAAAGCATGCACGCAGAGATGATTTGATCGACAACCACTTACTTCACGTTGATAAAAAATATGTAGATTTGAATATAATTTATTTCCTAAGAGAGGTCCGCCTTGATAATTGCCATAATATTTAATAGTTAACAAACAAAAATGCAATTTTAGCGTCATTTTAAGAGTAGTTTTCCATAAACGAAACGTCTTTTTCACAAAGCCTTCACGGATAGATAATTTGATCGAGAACAACTTACTTTATGTAGATAAAAAATATGTAATTTTCAATATACGTTTTTTTTCTAAGAGAGGCCCGCTATAAAAATTGATATCTCAATGAAGAAAAGTGAAATTTTTGCATTATTCTTAGAGCATTTTTGCATAAGCTGAACTTTTCTTCTGCGAAGCTTGCACACTTTATCGAGAATACAATGTAAAATTAGCTTTTGATCATTTTTGATATTTTTCCATAATAATGAGCTTAGAATCGTACAATAAATTTAGAAATGTAGCGATGTTCTAATATAATGTTACAATTTTGCAAACATACAATCATAAGCAGAAGTTTCGTCTCGTTAAAGATCTCGAGACTCTAAAGTAATGCCCCGACCTTACCGACATTACAGTTTTTGCAAAGATAGGTCCAAATTCGATTTTTATTTTTATTAATAAAACAAATATTGAAAAATGAATTAAAAAGATATTTAACTATACATTACGGGGTCAATGATTCGTGAATAAAGAAAATTAATTGTGTATTCTGAACTATCGATTTGCGAAACAAGAATAGATCAGCAGTGATCATAAGCGGTAAATCCAGGAAATAAAAATCCGGTTTTCCTGCACTATTTTGCTTGGTTCATTTTGCTTTGGTTTGTGCAAAGCGTTGTTTAAATTAATGAATAAATCAATATTTTTTACTTATTATATGTTCATGATAACTTGCCGCATGGCGGGCTTCTAAAAATTTTAGCACAAAAATTTTCGGAATTAGATAATCTAATATTTTGGTCAACAAAAATTTAAAAAATAATAATTTGGATTTTTAAGAGAAGCCCGTCATAGATTTCGGTTAACTTTTTACATTGCAACAAAAATTCAATTCATGCATTATTTCGCGAGTTTCTTGCATAAACTGATCGGAGGAAGTTCCCATTTCACCTTAATTTAAATAGGTTATGAACATTTCTATTCAAGGTCCTGGAGGACGAGAAGAAGAAGGCCGAAGCTGCCTCAAAGTCACCCGAGGGCGGCCCCATAAGGAGGAGGGGTCGTCCGAGGAAGGCTTGGGCTTCACAAGGGAAGCTTTCGGTCCCGATTTTCCTCCAGGATCTACGTGAGGCTTGCGGGAGTCCCATGTTGCGATAAAAAGGCTGTACGAATTTTGCAGTGAGCAGCTCGTTCAAGGGGAGCTCAACTTCTTCTATCGCCCGTGAATTCATGCGTCGGGCTTTTCCTCCTATTGCTTGGGGTAAGTTTCCACTATTTTTCTTTATCTTGTTCCTCCTGTCCCTTTATCTTATTTCCTTTTTTCTGGACTGTGACTTTTCTTCTACTATACATCTATACTATACATCTACTATACATCTTCTACTTCTTTGTTTCGCCGTGCCTGGTGCTGGTCACGTATTTTGTTCGTGTAGCCGGCACATGGTAGAGAGAGAGAGGTGAGTGCAAGTGCGGGACGCGCGTCCATGTCAGTGAAGGTAAGACATTAGTGTCCTGCTTTTTGTGTAGTTGTTATCAATCTTGATCTGGCGTTTATATTAATTTTATTCCCTTTTTTCATTTAAAACCCATGTTTTGAGGTAACAACACAGGTCTTGCTTGTGTTTTCATTAGATTCTTTAATTTTCACTGGTGTTGTTACCTCATGTATTATAGTTTCTTTTATTTAACCTCTAATTATTATAATTTCAGTTTATAGTTATATTTTGATCCGCTGGTAATTTCAAAGGTTCCTTTTTTATCACTACATTAATTAATTATTATTTATATTAGTTTAATTATTTCAATTTTTCTCTCAACCCCGTAAAAGGGAGAGAGTATAAACAAATAAAGAAGATTAATATCAATTCGAATTTTCCATATGTATGAACAATATTTTTTATTATGAAAGAGCATATAAAAAATTGTCGATTGATGTGAAAAACTAAAAATTGATTTTTTTCCGCGTTAGATCCCTTTCTTCGCGGACGGTCACATTTAATTATTCGTTTAATTATTTATTTGTATGATTCGTGGTATTGCTAGTCTGTCTAGCTTATTTAGTGATCTCATGTCGCTGGCGATTGAGGTCCATTATGTCACAGCTGTCATGGAGTCTCGTGGCTCAGTTATTAACCGCTGGACTCATGCGCTCGGGCTCACTGGTTCGCATCTCGAAGTATGCAGTATTTTTTAAAATTTTATATTATATAATTTATTTATAATTTGTATTGATTTATAATTATAGTTATATAATATATTAAAAAATTAAAACTATATATATATTTTTATTTTTTGATTTTTTGAAATTGTTTGTTTTGTGTTGTTTGATTGTGTTAAATAATAGGGATTATTTTTGATATTATTATTTTATTGTTTACTTTTGTCTGAATGTCCAAAATTCAAGATTTTTCTGTAGTATCTCTCCAAAGTGGTAGTGTTCTAAGATGCTTGAGTTTCTTATAGTTAAAGAATCTTGAATTGAACATTTTAGCCACCAATATTTTGAAAAATTTTAAGTTTCACAATTTATTTGCACTCTTACGATCAAGTTTGTGTATTGGATCTATTGCGCCTTAGTGCTAAAAGGATTCGTAGCTCAGTGGTTACCCTGTTGACTCACGTGAACGAGATCACATTAGGGTGCTGCCAGATCACAGTAGGGTGCTGCCAGTACCCTACTGACTCGTGAATGTTCAAGATATTCAGTACATTTTGCGTGCACATTGCTTATAGTCGAAATCACAATAGGATGAATAGATGCATGTTTCACTTTCCTCCATATTGTGTCGACAATGTAGACTCTTCCACCTTTTTTTTCTCGCATGACGATGTCGGGTCGATTGTCTCTGATGTAATGATCCGTCTGGATAGTAACATTCCAATATAAGATGTAATCTTCATTATCTAAAGCAGGAATAAAAGGCCTTATATGTCTAAAAGGCATCTATTCTGTTAAGAGTTCTAGGTTTAGGGCAAGCTTTTAATGTATAATGCCCGCCACGTCATTATGTCTGTGCGTATATTCTCTTTGAGTCATTACGCGACAACCATCAATAATTTGCTTAATGGATTCGTTGTTACCCCACATTATCGGCACCGGTCAATCACGTCTTGATGTAACACGTGTTTGCGATAATTTCTGGAGCTGACAACCCTGTCCTGAATCGCAATGACGAACTACTCTTTCAATCGTCGAATTATTGTGGTGCATTCAGTGCTTCGTCATATTTACGCGGATGGTTCTATTTAATCTTTCAAGATCGGTGTTCGACCATTTGATGAGCCCGAAGCAGTACGTCAGGACAGGGATGGCAGAGGTGTTGATTGCCCTGATCTTGTTTGCCGAATGAAGATATCTCTTCAGAATTAATCTGAGTCTTGTAGTGATGGCAGTTATTAGGCTTTTCTGAACTATGGTATGCTGAATAACCTTAGATTCGACAATACCCAGGTAATAATATGACTCGCCCACAGACATTGCCTAGATGTCATTCTCGAAATCGTTCTCTAGCTTTACGGTCTCTAATTTTCCTGACGTTCAATGCACTGTTCTGCATTAATCTAGTTCGAACTCCATGTGAGTATCATTGGAAAACTGCTTTGTTACATCGATCACTTGCTGCAGTTTCTGTTCCAAACTAGCGTATAGCTTTAGGTCATTTATGTATAGAAGATAGGTCACTTGATGAGCATCCTCATTATCATGTATTCGGAACCCATGAGCCATGCTATTTAGTGTTTTGCTCAATGAGTTCAACGCTAAACAGAACCACAGTGCACTAAAGGAGACTCTTTAAAAGATACCCGTCGTAATGCGTATCAATCTAGTTATTCTTGGTTGTCCATGATAAAAATAATTGATTCTTGTACCCCAAAGCATCATCGCTTGACTTAGAAAGTCGATGATGCGTGGGCAGATTTTGTATATTTTTAAGGCTTCAAGCAAATATTCGTGTGGTACGGAAGGAAACGCTTGCTTGTAGTCAATGTAGGCCATGCCCAAGTTTCTTTGATGGTGCGTCATGGCAACAGCGTCTATGGTGACTAGATCTTTACTGCCCCGCGAGTTTTTACAACATCCTTTTTGTTCTTCTGATAGGATGCCATTCTCGCCGCAGTGAGAATATACCTTATCTGCAATCGGTCTAAATTCAGAGGGATTTTGAGAGTCTGGTTTTTTAGGCATCATATACGTAGTACCCTTGTGCATAAAGCCTGACATCAGATCTGGGTGTTCGATGATCTTCTGAAAACACCTTGCCAACGCAAGATGGATACTTGTCAGGTACTTGTACCAGAAGTTGTGCACCATGTTCCGACCTAGAGCTCTCCAGTTATTTTCCTTTTTCAATACCGTTGAAACACCTGAAGCTGTGATGTTAGTCAGCTCCATTTCAGGGTTATTGCTTGCTCTTGATTTCTCTAGTTGGAACCACGCAGCGTTAAAATTGCTTCTGTTAGTTTTTCCTCAAACACCCGACCTTCTTTCATCTGCCTTAAAGGTTCGATTTTGTTACCTTCTTGCACTACTTTTCTTGTACCGACGCAGTCTAGCAATAAGAACATCAAGTCTCTGCCGTTGCGAATGTATAATCTCATCCAATATTGCTGGTGTCAATGTCTCGATGTACCGAGGGTGGATGATTTTATTAACATGGTGTATCAGCTTTCGGGTTCTATTTATTATTTATCATTATTATTATGTTATGCTATATTGTTGTATTATATATTCCTCTAAGCCACGAAAACAGGGCACTCGCAGATTTTTGTGAGCATTGAAACCAGACCAGGTGTCTGCAGTCCGGCATACACAGATAGCTAGCGTGTTGCATTTCACAGGCTCAGAAAAAACAATGCATACTTGTAGGCGTATTATGGCGATTTGGCGATATATGCGTCTTAGGGGGAATCTTTAATGGTGAAAAACTTGGCTTTGCTTACGGATTTTTTTGATAAAAAAATTACGTGCAAAAATCCTGAAATTTCGAACGAAAAAATTTGCGAAAGATTCACGGAGATGTCTCTTGATGTCAAGAAGTACTGTGAATTTTTTCCGGTTTTTCCGATAATAAGTTTAAATAAAAATTGCGAAAAACGCAATTCATATAATCAAAGACTAATAGTTCAATATAGCGGGTATCGGCCTGAAGATTTGCAAAAAGCAATCTTAACCAAGTGCCTTCGAATAGTTGGTACGAAACCTCATTTGTGTTGAGGGCCGTTTTTGTATGGAAACCCGGTGAGGCCCTTTTTTTATCTAAAATATTCAAATGAAGTTGCATGGAAAGTGTATTGAGTTACCCAGGGGATAGGATAATGCACGTGCTTCATCTACGCGGCCCGTCGCGTATAGTTCTTTTTTCTCTTTCTTACTCCTTATCTGCATTTGCTCCTTTTTTCTCATTAGCTTACGATAGTGTTTTATACCCGGTAAGAAGGCTTCCACTGAAATAGATTGGAGATTTATCAGTCTAATGTGCATGAGGCAATTGTTCAGTTCGTACGGAATCTTGACTCTGTATTTTATTTTATTTCATGATATGAGATGAAAAAGATGCAATCAATTTTAATCAAACATTTCACCATGTTTCTGAACACTGTTGAATACTTTTCAAGAGGATTGAGATCTACGATTCTTAATTCTATTCAATAAAATGATTTTAAATTTATTTATTTAACGTTTATGGCCCAATTATTAAGTAAAAAGCTTCTTGAAACATTGTTTTGGTCACTTCACGTCATTAGGATTGATTTCCACTCAAAAAGCTGTTGCGAAAAGTGATTTCACATATTTTTTATCACGATTTTATTTCATTTTACAGCGATAGAATTTCAGTAAAGTGAGTATTTACCAATGAGGTAATGCAGTTAATTCCAATATCTTAACATATCTTTTGAATTCCATGCTTGATGGGTTTTTCTGAACATATAGTAAAAATCGTTTTTTAAATTTCATTTGAGGTTGTGTTTCGCTGATTGAAATCGATTCTATTTTTCTCATTTCATATCTTAGTTAAAATAAGGATTAGAAACGATTTAATTTTTTTAATCGTTTTGAATGGAAGACTTCTTACTGGGTACTTAGCGTATACCTATGTCATAATTTATCGGTCTAAAATTTATGAATTCTTCACTTACCTTAATTTAAATTCCGAGCATCTTAGGTTTGGAAATGACACGCATCACCGGATGCTCGGGTCACGAGTTTAAAATAATTAAACTTTAATTATTTTTTAATCGCAGGGGCTCGTAACAAGTGTCAGGGGTGATTATATTCAATTACATTTTTTCTGTGCTGTTTTAGTTGAAGGCAGTTGAGATGGGGTATGCTAAATGTGCTAGGGGTGGTTTTTTAAATATTGTATTATGTGGATAGTGAGATCAACTAGAGCCTTGGGGAGGTTACTGGTTTGATTATTTTGAATTTAATTTTTTTTGCTGTTTTAGATGAAGGTAGCTGATGCGGCTTTAATTAAATATACTAGGGGTTGTTTAATATTACTGTAGGGATCGGGATATCTACTAAAGTCTTGAAAAGATGACTGGTTTCATTATTTTGAATTTGAGTTTTTGTTAGCTGTTTTAGTTGAAGGCAACTAAGACGGCATTCATTAAATGTACTAGGGGTTGTTTTTCGGAGTTGCCGAATATTAATGTAGGGGTGGAGATATCAACTAGAGTCTTGGGAATGTGTCTGCGGTAATTATTTTCAGTTCGAATTTTTTGGGTTGTTTTAGTTGAAGGCAGCTGAGATGGGGTATTTTAAATGTGCTAGGGGTGGTTTTTGTGGGTTGTTGATTATTCCTATGGCGATGGGGATATCAACTGAAGAATTGGGAAGGTTAAAACATAATTCTCTCCTTTAATAGGTAAAGAAAATACAATGATGTTTTTTATATAGTAAAAGTTTTTTTTACAGTTTACCTGAGATATTAGAAAATATAAACATAATCTGCAAACTTACCAATTATACGCTTACATAGTAGGGTACCATAAATTCACATTTCTTGTATCATTAAACGTGGTAAAATTTCGTAACTATTTAAATTTTAAGAAGATTCTCGAAAACTAACATCAACGAATATATTTAGTGTCAACAATTATTGAAATTTAAATTCTCCAACAATTGAGGTGACCATAAAATATTATAGTGACCAATAAAGTGTCAAGTGACCATAAAAATAGTTGAAAGTGACCGAATTAAAAAATATAATAGGTAATTTGTGCATGCTTCACTTTTTTCCTCTGCATATAACGGACGTCATTAAAATGGCGGCTCATTAAAAATTTTTAATATAATATTCTAATTAGGCATTTTCAAACAACTTTAAATCAGCTGTTGGTACTTAAAATTGAAAAATAGGTGCTTTCATTAAATGTTTGGATCATAAACTTTTCAGTCGAATGATAAAGAAATTTATGAAAATTCTCTATTCTTGGCAGCTTAAGCTGAACATCAGGCTTTGTGAAATAAATTAATGATATTTGGTTTTTTGTATACCCATAATTGAAATAAAATGTAAGAATTTAGGGATAATCGAGGTACTATTATAAAGATTCCTACTCTAATAAGAGGTCATGGTATTTCTGTATCTATTATTATAAACTTGAGCGAGCAAGAATTATTATTTACGTTTAGAAAAAGTATTATTTACTGTTTGAAAATTAGAAGTGTGAAAAAGTGATAATGGTCAATAATGAGTTTTGTAGAAAAATCTTCAAAAGAAAGTATTTTAAATAACATAAGTTATAGGAAAGGTACGAATTTTTAATATTCTTAAATAAGAATGCGTATTGAAATGACAGACACTAGTAACAAACGCCCGAAGGTTTCCGAGCTGTTCCACCTCCAGCCGAGTGCTAGACGACCAGACCAGCTTTTCAAAATAAAAATAAAACTCCAAAGTTTTCGCTAGATTAAAAAAAATATGTTAAAATTATTCTCTTTCGTACAATATATCTAAAAAAAATAGGTGTAACTAAAGGCTTCGAAAATCTCGCACTCATTGCTGTTGAATACGTACATTGTGTTTTAAGTGTCTTCAAATTGCTCCATTCATTGTTTCTAAAAATAAATTCCGCTGCTAACTTGTAATTTATTTACAACTGTCAATTTATTTGTAATCAGCAATGCGGGGAAAGATGTCATATTTCTTGTATCTAGTTTGATGAGAAAGAGAATAAAACTTAATTTCAAATTATTATTCATTGCCGTTAATTCTTTGGTACCCAGGGTTAGATCCTTCGAATTTAGATTTTACACCAGATAGTAAGATTTCAAAGATTTCTAAAGATTTCAGAAGATATCCTTGGGGTTTTAAAAGTTTGAAAAAATTTCAAGAAATTTCTAATTATTATTTCAAGTGATTTCAACAGATTTCAAAGCGACGGTCCCGAGCCATTTTGACGTATCTCCAGAGAATGCGGTAAAACTGTCGTATCTTGTTGTCATGTTGGAAAAGTATCGTAACTCGCAGCACCAATTCCATAGTTTCGTATCTCTTGATAGTGTTTTAAAAGTGTCGTAACTCTTTTTCTTTGTTTTTGAAAACGGAGCAATCCCAAATTTAAATTGGATTTTAAAATAATAAATCAATTTATATCTCGATTTTTCAAGCATAAAAAATTAAAACGTGTCAGTAAATATACGTTAAGTATTATACAAACTCCAAAATGCTGTACAATTTTTTAAAAATGTTTATTATAATAAGAAAAAGAAAAAAGTATTTTTTTCCATGAAAACCATTGTTTCGATACTTGAATTTATTAAATTTATAATATATTATATTTATAATTCATAAAACATTTAATGTTCTTATTCTTATGACAAATAAACCAAAAGTCTCCTTAAAGCTATAGAAACGCAACGAAATCATTTGATGAAACTTATAAAATAACTCGCATCTAATGTCACCAGAAACGCGTAAAACATTCGTGTAAGCTGAATCGAGCCTAATTTTTCATGTTCAAGAACCACCCTCTCATGTTTTTCAAGATCAATTCATGTGAATCACCGTCTAATTCGTACTTAAAACGGACGATGTGCGTTTGAATCCCACTAGTTATGATTTCGCGACTGTTCGCCAATCGAACTTTTTCTTTTTACGGTTTTTGCCTATTCTTTGTTGTGTTGATTCGAGACGAATCGTTTCACCTATAATATTGATACATTTT
This sequence comes from Andricus grossulariae, assembly GCA_011634705.1. Taxonomy (NCBI): domain Eukaryota; kingdom Metazoa; phylum Arthropoda; class Insecta; order Hymenoptera; family Cynipidae; genus Andricus; species Andricus grossulariae. The sequence goes on along the minus strand of JAABKJ010007545.1, from coordinate 212,679,932 downwards.
ATTGAAGAGTAAGGAAGCGATGGTAATGCATAATATTTGAAAACACGTTTGTTTATAGTGAAACTGTGTTCACTAACATAATTCAAAATTGATGCAATAACGGAAAAGATTCCCTGATTCGTGGCAAATCGATTTACCTATAATATTAATACATTTTATTAAAGAGTAGGAAAGTTATGGTAATTTTGATGTTTTTAGAATCGATTTTTATAGTAAAAATTTTCTCATTCTCATAATTTAAAGTTGATACGAGAATAGAAAAGTTGTGTTGATTCGAGATGAAGCGATTGACCTATGATATTGATACATTTTTTTGAAGAGTGAGGAAGCTATGATAATGCATAATATTTGAAAACACTTTCTTTTTATAGTAAAACTTTTTTCAAAAACATTATTCAAAATTTATGCAATAATGAATAATAATAATCTTTTCTAGAAAAATGGCAGCAGAGGAATTTGACATTTCTGCGTTGATATTTTGAGATTCGTGATTATTCGCTCCATTTTCCACGATGTTCACCTTATCAACTTCATCAGGAATAGATCTTGGTTCCTCAGAGTTGATAAGGAAAACATTACCAGTCACTATAAAAAAGAAGTTCATGCCGCGTTAAATTGAAAAAGTGCACGTTTGTGCCTCAAAAAAAGCAAAATATCATATGCAACATGACATAATCTCTTCTTAAAGCATGATGTAGATTTCATGCTGTTGAAATAGAGTATACATTTAACTGTATTATTTATATAGTAAGTTGCGCGCCGACGTATAGTTATGTATTCAGATAGTTAAAGTTTTCAATAAATACATCTTTATTATTAACTAAATCCTCTGCCTTAAATCTCATGTATTATCATGGTAGCAGATCGAGGTTGTACTTTCTCTTCTCTTCTATACTGACTATCGAGTCGCATAGAGATGAAAAGTGAGGATAAGTGCCACGAGGTGTGATAAAAGTTTAAAGTGGAAAATCAAAGTGTTTGGATAAATAAATGAGAGGAAAAGTCGTGAAAAAGAGTGATGCAAACGGATTAAGATTCGTATTTGAAACACGTGGTATATGGCTGCAATTAAGACGGGAGCCTCGATACCGAAAGTTAAATAAGAAGATAAACTAGAAGAAAAATCTGAACACGAAGGAAAATTCGAGATTCAGGAAGAAGACAAGATGGAGAAAAAAGATCTTACGATACTGGTGTTCGACAGAGAGGATTACTCGATGTGGAAGAACAGAATAATTATATTTTTAAAGCTGAAAAAGTGTTATGAAGTGATAGAAAAAGAAAAACAGTGACACAGCGACCTTTTTCAGTGAATTTGAAAAGTCAATTAGTTGAAAAGTGCTGGCACAAAAATTAGTGAAAAAGAAAAGCTAAATTATATGCTCAACACGTTGCCAGAATCATATAGTTATATTGGCGATTTAATTGATAAAATTAAATTAGCTGAAATGAAAAATCAGAACGAACATTTAGAAAAAAGATCTAACGTCTTCATAACAAAGAAAGGAAATTGTTACAAGTGTGGAAAAACTGGGCATTTCGCACGAGAGTGCCAAGATGGTGGCCAAGCGGGACACAGCGGCGCAACACGGCGAGGTTCAACACGTGGTCGTGGCCGCGGCCGAGGAGGAAGAGGCAACTACGGTAGAGGGCGCGGCAATTTCCGTCAGCAGCATCAAGGCGACAGCACGAGTTAACAGAACAGTTCAGTCAGACGCCAGCGCTTGGGTGGTAACAGCGCACGCAGCGCAAAGCAACGAGAAGAGGTTAGTTAACGCAATTCAGTGGCTACTCGATAGCGGGTGCCCTGATCATATAGTAAACAATGAAAAGCGTTTGATAAACAAAATCATGTGATTATGAGTAATGTTTACTTTGTAAAGGATATGAATACAAATTTTATTAGTTTTGGTAAATTGACCGATCATAATACGATCATTTCCAAGGAGAATACTGCAACAATTATTGACGAGAAAAATAATTTAATAGCTGTAGGATACAAAGAAAATCGTACATATAAATTAACAAGTGAGTTGAAGTACGATAATAAGATTGTAAATAGTGCCGAGAGTAACAATAATAATATGAGTTCGAAAGAAAAATAGCACAGAATTCTAGGGCATGTAAATTTTAGCTATCTAAATTTTCTGAAAAAACAACGGTTGTTGACGCGCATTCCAATTTATTTTATACAATGTAAAACGTGTATACAATAAAATGCATAATTTACCATTTAATAACAATCGAACAAAAGCGAAAGATATTTTTGAAGTCATAGACACTGATGTGTGTGGCAGTTGTAAGACTTCTGGTCTAAACGGTGAAAGGTATTTTGTTTCTTTCATTGATGATTATAGGAAGATAGCTGAAGTTTATTGCATTAGGACCAAAGATGAAGTATTTGACTGTATGGTAAAATATATAAATTAAGTAGAAAATTTAACCGATAAAAGAGTTAAAACAATAGTTCGCGATAATTGTAAAGAATATTTGAATAATCGTTTATATAAATTCGTACTGCCGAAAGGTTTAATAGAACAAAAATGGACATGGCCCGTAATAATTAGTGCTGCTACTTATTTGAAGAATCGTACATTAGCAAACACGATTGAAAAGAAAACTCCTAATGAAATATTTTTAAAGAAAAAACCAAATGTTGAACATTTACGTTTGTATGGCAACAAAGTTTTCGTTAGAAAGCCAGAACAAAAGAGAATTTCGAAATGGGATAAAAAAGCCGATATGGAAGTTTCATTAGGTTGTAGCGAAGTTGGATATAGACTCCTATTAAATAATAGAATAATAGTAGCGAGACGTGTTGATATTGTCGTAAAGGATGTAAAATGTATAGGTTTCGATGATAGCGAATCTGAATATTTATTTCCTTCTACTTCGACTCTCGAGTCAAGTAGAGGAAAAGAAACTGATCTTGATAATGAACTAAGCGATGATCTAGATTATAATGTTTTTGAAAGTGCAGATGAGGATGAAAAATTAATAAGTAATTGTTTTGACCGAAATTGAAGCAATGGACTGTATTAAAACTCTTCATTCTTTTTTTTTACGGATAGTACTGCACTGGGTTACATAAAAGAATTTTCCACAATATATTCTATTTTAACAAGGCTGACGCCAAAAAGCGCGGGCATTTATTAATCAAAAGAAATAAATTACAAGTGGTTAAAATGACTAATCTCGCTGCCAGCAAGAGGCGAACTGAACTCAATGGTAGCCGAAAATTGGAAAACGACAGCGAGAGTGTGTAAGTTTCTGAGTGTGTGTATGAGTAATTGAAATAAGACGTGTGGATGTAAATAAGAATATAATGACCGAAGACCGGCTGAAGAAAGAAATATTTTGACGTCGCAGCTGATTGAAGAAGAATTCAGCAATTAAATTGAAAGTACATAAAAAAAATAGAATTAATAAAAACAAGTAAAATTGTACGTAAATCTCGAACATTCCGCCCGCTTTTCGTCGCAGATGAAATTGAATCACTTTAGCATTATTTCATTTATATCGCTTGTCGCACGTGGAAGTAGACACAACTTGACAATTGGTCGGGTTATTGAGTCGCGCTGAGTCTTCAGCGTGACGACTCGGATTAGACCATCGCTGCCACGATGAAGTTTGATGACCCGTCCCATTGCCCACTTCGTAGGAGGCAGGTTTTCGTCTCGAATAAGAACGAGATCTCCCAGCTGAATGGAGGGCTGTAAAGTTCTCCATTTGGAACGAGGTTGAAGTTCCTTAAGATATTCAGAAGACCAACGTTTCCAGAAATGCTGGCGCATTTGTTGAATCAGTTGCCAGCGTGACAAATGATTCTGGGCAACTTCCGTCAGGGATGGCTCAGGGATGGCATTCAAAGGACATCCTGTGAGAAAGTGTCCTGGAGTCAGTGCTGAGAAGTCTTGTGGATCATCTGATTCTGCCATGAGAGGCCGAGAATTGAGAGATGACAGTTGCTCCCAGTGGGACCCTGCGGTGGTTGTTAACCTTTAGTTTTTAATTATATATATATATATATATAATCAATTAATTCGTTTTCTTCTTTTCAATTGAGCGAATATCATGATAATAGAATCTTAATGCGTTCCTTGAAAGTGAACGCATTCTTCAATCAATCGGTCCCCCAAATCGTTACACGAGGGGTTGACAACTCGACCTATTGGGTTTACACCTACTTCTGACTTCAGGAGAATTCAACTGACTTCTAGTGACTTCATGTGAATTCAAATGACTTCCGATATTTCAGGAGATTTCAAGTGACTTCATGTGACTTCACGTGAATTCAGATGACTTCAAATATTTCAGGAGAATTCAAGTGACTTCAAAGGGGCCGTCCATATACCACGTGGACAATTTTTAAATACATTTTTACCTCCCACCCCAACCCTTTGTGGACAAGCGTGGAGTTGTGAAGAACCCTCTCTCCCCCCTGGCTCTTCTTGGTATTCAAAAGCTACGAAGCCAAAAGAAGCTGTGGATTGGCTGAAATTTGGTTTTAATTAAAAACATAAGCTTCATGATACAAAGTAAGAAGTCCAAACAAAAAGTAGTGAACATTTTTTAAGTTTTTCATATGTTTCTGAAAAGAAATCCGCAGGTTCAGGAGAACGCGCGTCCACGTTAGAGTGGTCCAAAAATGCATTGGAAAATTGTTTTTTCGAACTTTCATGCATATCGCCCCCAAATTTGTTCGAATCCACGCAAAAATAAATGGGTTTGAAAAAAAATGATATTCCGTGTTTCCATTAGCCCCGTGAAGTTTAACATGTATTTCCCATAAGAAAAAAAATAATGTTTTGTACATTTAATTCAGAATCGTTAATATTAGGTGAATCGTTTGGAAACTCAACATTGCTCTTGACATTTAGCTGTAGAATACAAATAAACAATTAGTTTTTTAATATAATCCCCATAAGTCTGTTTTATAGGGTTCTAAAAAACTGCTGCATAAGTAAAAAATTGGATTTTTCGAGTTGCTGGCGCTAATTATGATATTTTTGTGGTTTTTTAATACAAATTGTTTTTAATACATAAAATACTACTTTCCACTAATAATTCGGTTTTTAGATAAATTGTTTAAATAATTTATTTTCGTTTTTAGGAATTTTCTCTTAGAACAGAGTTAGAAAGTCGCGGTTCTTCCGGATTTTATAATTAGAGTGATGTAATAATTAATTCAAGTTAACAAATATAATTGGCTAACAAATTTATTTTTATTTTTAATAATACTCCTTTTGAATAATGATGGAATGTTCTGTTTTTTCTGAAATATATAACTTTTTGTCAACTTTTCACTTAGGGTAAGGTAAAAATAATGAAACTTCAGAAAATAATTGTTTAAACAAATATTATTATTTATAGCTATCTTCTCTTAGATAATTGCTAGAAGGTTGCAGTTTTTTCTTGAATTTTTAACATTGCTTTGGCTTTTTAGTTATGAAGAAATAATAAATAAACAATAGAGAGAATAATTTTTTTAACGATATTTCTTTTTGTGAATATAATTTTCTGAAATAATACATATATATGAAATATTTTTCAAATTTTTTACATGGATTATATTATATATGTAAATTTTCCTTGAACTAGTTAGTGAGTATTAAAAAGTCAATGAAAAGCTGAATATTTCAGAAAAACCCCCACCTTTTACGCTTACTCTTATAGAATGTAGTTATAAACTATCATTTATTTTCTAAACAATTATGTTTGTTAACTTGCATTACTTATTATCTCACTAAGTAAAAAGTAGAAAATTTCAGAAAAAAAACCCGCAACTTTCTAACATTATTCAAAGAGAATATTATTTAAAAAAATAATAAATTGTTTATACATTTATGTTAGTTAACTTCATTTTAATATTACCTTACTATAGTTTGAAAGTGGACTAAAATGTTGGAAAATTTAAGGAAAAACTGCAACTTTCTAGCTTCATTCTAAGAGAATATTATTATAAAATTTAAATTATTTCTGTTAAATTTAATTGATTATTGCCTCGCTCTAACTGAAAAGTTGAAAATCAGTTGAAAAATTCAGATAAAACCTCGACTTTCTAACTCTACTCTAAGATAAAATGGCTATTAACAATAATAAATTGTTTTAATAATTTATTTATATATCAAATGATCAGTATAAAGTAATATTTTATGTATTAGAAACAATGTTTACTAACAGAAAACTCAATAAAATAATAGCGCAAAAAAACTCGCAATACACAATTTTTCACATTTGGGGTTTATTTGGAACCCTATTAAACAGACTTATGGGAATGAAATTCAAAAAGTAATTTCTTATTCGTATTCTATGGGTAATTCTGTTGAAGTGTTTTCAGGGCCAACTTGATACACCTAATATTGACGATTCTGAATAAAATTTACAGAGACGTCATGTTTTCTTATGGGAAATACGTGTTAAACTATATGGGACTTGCGGAACCTCTGAATATTTTTTTTTTTTTTGTAACGCATTTATGTTTTTGTCGATTTGAGCAGATTGGCGGGCGATATACATGATAATTTAAAAAAAAATGGGACCACCTTAGTCCACGTGGACTTTGAATAGACCCCCCGGCCTCCCTCGTAAACAATCGTGGACTTTTGCCCCACCCCCCCACCCCGAACTGTCCACGTGGTATATGGGTGGTCCCAAATTTCAAGTGACTTCACATAAATTCACGTGACTTCATGTGAATTCAAATGACTTCAGATATTTCAGGGGACTTCAAGAGAATTCAAGTGACTGCAAATAACTTCAAGGGATTTCAAGTGACTTCAGATATTTCAGGTGATGTCAGATATTTCAGGAGACTTCAGGAGATTTCATTACAGTGTACACCTGACTTCAGGTGACTAGGAAACTAAATCTATCATCGATTTCGCTATATGCATTACATCTCTCTAAAAGTTGTACGGGTATTGTATATACAGTATTGGTATATACAGGAAAAAGTATTCACTTTCATGTCGTCTCGACGAGTAAGAATGGTCTGGTTATCTTTTCCGTTTTGATTTTCGCCAAAAAGGAAGTTTTTTATCTTTATTCTGCATTTTTTTTTCGTCTGCATTGTTCTTTCGTCAATTTTCTACCTCGATCTTCATAAAAATCGAAACGATCACGCAAGCCTTCTACATAAGATTTTAAACTCTTGTATTGCCCAACAACATCTCGCATAATTTTTTGAGTTACTTTGCAAGCACTTGCTTGTTGCGTTAAAATATTACAAAATATCGTCCCAAAGCAAAGAATGTATTCCAGTCTCTAACTGAAAAAACTTTGCATATAGTTCTTCAGCTTCAGCTCTGGTGCTAAGCAGTTCATGTAGATCGTTCATAATGTTCAAAAGAGATTTCCCCAAAAAAAAAATAGAAAATCGCAATGCGTGACAAGCTACACTTCTGTCTGACCAGCGTGTGTTAGACAATCGACAATTCAGCGGCTGCTTCTCCTACAAGATTCAAAGAGTGGAGTGAACAGGGCACGAAGTAAGCTTGTACATTTAGTTCCCTAATTTCCGCTTGCAAATCCGCATACTGGTCATATATATTATTCGCATCATCATAAGAGTGTCCACGATAATCCTGAATATCAATATCCAACAATGCAAGTGTTTCGAGCATTGCATCCTTCATTTCATCGGCTGTATGAATTTTAATTTCAATGAATTTCATAATTTTTTCTACAGGTACGCTATTTGAAAGAATGTACCTAATAGCAAACGTGTACTGGCCAATGTGAGCTTTATCAGGAGTTGAATCTACGCTACCTGAATAAACCTTACTCTTTTCAATTTCACCAGCAACTTCATTAATTAAGTAATCATAAATAGTAACTACGAACTTGCCACAAATGTGTTTTGATAAATATGATACAGTTCCTTTTCCTTTATTGGCAAATCTTTCTATATGCTTCTTTAGAAGTGGATCGTATTGAGCAATCAACTGCAAAATCCCTGAATAATTGCCATTATGGTCTGAAACTATGGTATCATCACTACCTCTAAAAGCTAAGCCACGCGTTCCAATTAGTCTAATGACATTTAGAACTCGATGCAAGACTTCCTCCCAGTACCTTGTTTTTCGGCGTACTGCTTTTTTAAATCATTTTCAATTTAGATTGCAAGCTACTTCTTAAAAAACACTTTGGCAAATTTACCCGATATTCACTACTTTCTTCATGAGAAGCTATAAATCTGGTTGCATTTTCCAGTTATTAAAACCTTCACCTCCAGTAAAAGATGTATCAGATGAGGCAAGTTGTTTAAATAATTTGGAAGGTGCACAAAAAACAGAACCTTTCGATTTTGAATATAAAAAACATTCGCGTTGTTTAACCTCTCCGTTTTTTCATAATTTTGAAGAACATTTTTTTGATAGAGCGTCGTACTTATTCGTGCCATACACTCGTTTCGAATTTGAAAAATCCATTGAACCGATGTCTTGAATAGGAGGATTCCTAAGGAAAGAATCGATGGATTCCACCGTGTAGTTATTGGGCCACGTTCCAGGACCCGCGGCATCTGTTTCTACGTTTTCAACCTCAGTTATAATCGATGTTAAACTATTTTCTCCTAAAACAAATAAATATTTAATAGTTAAAATTTTATTAAACTTCTGCATTTATCCAGTGTCTAAATTTTTCTTTTTGGCGCTTAACTGCGTTTTTACCCAATATTAAAGAATTTGTAATTTAAAAAATTTAATTAATAATAAACTCAGATTATATACTTTTTTACATCGAAAAGATTTTTTCGACGTATAGAAAAATTATTGATTAGTCGTGGTCACTACCAAGCTCCGTAGCGCAGTTAAAAGCATGTCCGTTTCGAACACCGGAGGCCTAGGTTCGAATCCTAGTCCGAATTCAATTTTTGCGCACCATCGATTAAGTCAAGTTGAGGAAAAGTAAAGTAACGGCGGATATGGCCGGGGTCCCGTTATAATTGACGCAGAAAAACGCAAATATCTGTTTAACTGGCCTTAAGGGTCCTCTTCATATAAATTTATACATTTGAAATATACACGCTTATTAACAATTATTCTAACTTTTCAGTTTTGGAAGAGCGCTCCTGCGGTTAGGAGAATTTGAAAAAGCTAAAGATCAGTTGTGGAAAGCGAGAGAACTAGAACCGAACAATAAACAGACTCTCAAGGAAATAAAACAAGTACGTAATTATTTCAATTATTGTGTAGTGTGAAGAATATGTAGTAGATAACTTAATAATGTTTTTGCAATTAATGACAAATATCTCATTGACATTTAATTTTTCCTTGCAGGCGGATGACATGCACGTCAAGTACAAATCGGCAGAAAGACGTCTTTGGACAAATTGTTTAAAGATAACTAAAGAAGAAGCAGCAAGAACTGAGTTCGAAAAGGCGGCTCACGAACTTTGTGAAACCTTTAAGAACGATATTGACTTGGTAAGACAACCATTACCAGATGGTTTAACGCCGGACGAAGATCAGTGCATCCGAGAAGTTGCTGTAAGTCACGGACTTTCAATCACCAATCATAAACGATATGGTAAAGAAATTGTTTTCCTCACAAAACCTAATTATTAGGAAAAGCTTACAAGTCATGCTTAATTTGAGAATAGAATATAAAACTGAGATTAATAAAACTGACCTTGAATTCTTCATTTCGTCTACGATGTAAACTTATATTGTTTATTTTTAGGTCACTTTGTAATCATTGAGCAATCTTATTATAAATTATTTTTCGATCATTAAGTCGGTAGTATAGACTGTGAGTATCACAATATGCAGAGGCTATTACCATCTGATTGGAATACGAATTAATTTCAAAACTTATGTTCCATTTGTCTGATCTTTAAAATTGACAGCTTTAATGCCAGAAATAATAAGTAGCACTCATGGTAACAGGGTATATTCTGAGGGACAGTGTTAAAGACAAAACGGGCAGTATTAAACCTCGATTTCGTGCATTGTTAACATTTTTATAGAATATAGCCTGCATGTTTAATCATTATAAAATTATATAATGATACATGTGATTTTAATGACTTAGAGTTCAAAGAAGACTACAAATGTAAAATCATCTGATATATTATTTACGGATGTTTATAATATGATATAAAACTATAAATTACTACTAATAAATATTACTACTATTATTAACTACTAACTATAGTTACGAAAATATCACAATTTTTGAAAGAGTACAAGAGAATTCCCAAGGGTTAAAATTTATTCAGGATCGTACTTGGGATTAGAAGTTGTGAACTTAGAAATAATCTTGTTTTTTATACTATGTTTAGTTTAAGTTTAAATCTTAAGCTGATAGTCTAAAACTCTACAATATTTTCAAAGAATGCATAAAAGAATAAAAGAAGTTTTTGATAATAAAATATAATACTTCCTTTTTTATTTGTATGAATTCGTTACATATCCATTTAATTTACGTAAGAATTTTTTTATATTTTAAAGAATTTACAGGTAAAAACCATCATTAAAAGTACTTTTTAATTTAATTTTTGTTGACGGATTTTGCAAGAATTTGTAGCCTTTTGAAGTTTACTTGTTGAAAAAAACTCTAACTAGATATTCAAGGGTTGTGTATAAATGTTGATTTTCGATTTGAATATTAATTTTAACACCTGTATATTAATCTCTCCGTTGGTGAGCGTAGTAAGTTTCAAACTCGTTTAGAGAAAACATTTGAAGATCATAGTTTTTTTTTAATTTTAAAAATTACGACTTACACCATAAGGTAAGGGTACCTGTCATGAGACAAATTTGGAGGGGGTTTGAGATTTTTATTAATTTTTGAATGATAGAAGGATATATTTTCAAAATATTTATGTCGATGAATGGGCTGATCTTTTCTGAATGAGAAACGTCAATTAAAAGTTTAATTTAGTCTAAGCAAAATTATTATATTTATGAAAAAGCGGAACGATCTATATGTACCTATTATGAAACAACTTTTGGACTCTTGTACCGGTGTTCCATAATGCACGTCCCTATTATGGAACAGCAAAGAAATGTGTTTTTAAAAATATTATTATGGCTTATTTTATATTTAACAAACCTAACCTATAAAGGATGGTTTTCTTGAACAAAGTGGACTAAATTTTATTTTTGTTTAAAAATTGTATTTTATACAGAATGAATTTTTACTTAGGTGGATGAAAAAGTATAAAAAACCATGAAGGTCAAAACTTAAGAAACTTGCTCGAAGTGAAGTGTAAATGCAATATTACGCTAAGAACCCTCTTCGTTTGGTTTTTACATTCTCATTCTAATGAGAAGGTATTAGTCTATGTAGTCTGTCTGTCTAGGCACGATAATTTCGAAAAAATGATCAGATTAGATTGAGCTTAGGCACATTTTTTTAAGCCCTAAAAGAAAAGGACAAGTTCGTTAGCCAGCTTTTTTTGATGAAAATCCAAAAAGGTAGGCCATTTTCAAAATTTTTATAATCATTTTTTTTCAAAATTCTATGTACGGCAATTCGTAGTAACCCAAAATCTGAACAATTTATCTTTATAGCTTTTTTCGATAAAAAGAAAATTATCAGAGTTATAGCATTTTCAATATCCCAACAAAAAGAAACGAAAATAAACGTTTTAAGACAAACAACACACGATATGAAAAAAAATCACAAGAAGAAGAACGTTACTTTTTGAATGCCCTACAAGATTATCATAACTTTTTGATTTTTTTTGAAAAATCGAACATTTAAATTTTAACCCCATACGACATAATAAAAAAAAAATTCTATGTTGCTGTCAAACTATGCAACATAGGAAAAAAGATGGTTAGAAAAAAATTATCCGTATCAGAAAGATCTACAAATTTGTTGTTAATTATTTTTTTATAGGACCCGTATTTTTTGTTTCAATCGCGAAAAATGAAATTAAAAAATAAACAAAAAATCATATTTTTGCATTCTCATGCTAATGAGAAGGTATTGGTTTTATGAACAAAAATTTAAATATAAGTGTTACATGAATATAACACTGTTTTACCAGAAATGGAACTTTTGATTTTTTGAGAGCATTTTCAGTAAGTTGAACCAGGGTGTCTAGCGTCCTGTAAATCCTTGAAAACCTGAAAAAATCGTTGAATTTTTCTCTACCTGGAAAAGTCCTTGAATTTTGCTCATGGTCCTGGAATTTTTATTCCTTTAAAGAAATAGTATATTGTGTTACGACGTAGCAAACCCCGTCTTTGACGTTCGAGGCCGATGTTTGTAGTACGAGGCGTCCGTGCGCGCGCCGAACGCATGGACGCCTCGTACTACAAACAGCGGGCGAGGTCGTCAACGGTTTGCTGCGAAGTGACACACGATATTTTATGCAAAAACGGAATGGTTTCGTATTAGGCCAGGCAACGAAGGGTTTTATAAAGGAAAAAAATGGTAACATACTTAATAGTAGCAAAACCCCTTCTCCATAGGCTGTTAATGATTATATAAAAAACCTAAATCGATTAAACAATGGCTAAACATTTTATACTAAAACAATAGTGACCATTGTATTTTTTTGCGTTTATTTCGGAAACTGATCATTTCAATAAAATTAAGGTTCTGTAGAAAAATGTGCAGAATTTTTTTCTCTATAAAAAAGGTTATTTTCATTTTTCACATAAAAACAATAGTTTGCTTAGGAAATAGGAAAAAGGATTCATTGTTAGTATTTTAAGTTTTTACACCTGTGAGGTACAGTTTTCGAGAAAAGAAGTCCTAACTACAGATGTGAGCATGATAAAGGTCTTTCTCTCACAGAGTATACGCAGAATTAGGATAAGTCAATTACTTCATATAATATTGTTTATTTTTTTTACTAACTTTAACGGTCTTTTTTCTTACCATCACATCCATGTTTAAAGTTCGTACTTCGTACACAAAATATTTCATATTTTGTCAATGCGCCTGCAAATTTTTATAACGTTCAGAACATATTTTCGAATCGTAAAAACGCATTTCTAACAACGATATCTGAATGATTGGAAAACGGAAAATTCTGAGTGCTATCCTGGGTACTAATGATGTTTATCATTTCTTTTGTATAGATTTTACTAGCCTTCCCCCTGTCCTGACCTGCCTGGCCGGGGTCCCTTCATCCCAGGGCAGTCCTGTACACATGGTGCCCCATCAAAGTGTACAGCAGTAGAAGATAAGTGTTCTCATTTTTTGTACAATTTTACAAGATGTATTATGAGAACTATCTATTTGATCAAAATGCAGTCTGAGGACTTTTGATTTTTCACACGTTGGTAATGAGACCATTTGCAATATCTATACAAAAATCGACATTATTGAGACTTTTATCTAAACCAAAAAACCAACTTTTGGAATTCGGAGCTGGCCGAGTCTACTGTGAAGTACACTGACGAACGCAACAGAATTGTTATTTTACCAGTTATATATAAGTCTGAGACGTTCAGATTTTTCACATGTTGTTAATGAGACTATTTGAAAGTGCTAAAAAAGTTTAATAGTTTAGAAAAAACCGCAGTTTTTGAACACTCATCTAAGAGAATATAGTTGTAAACAATAATAAATTGTTTAAAGGACTGTGTTTGTGAAATTGTATTATTTATTCTTCTTCTAAGTGAGAAGTGGGTAAAACGTAAACAATTTCAAAAGAAACCGCAACTATGTAGCATCAATAAAGAAAAAGATATTTATTAAAAATAATAATTTGTTTAAATAATTATTTTTGATGCATTGAATTAATTATTAACTTCCTGCAAGTGAAAATTACACAAATAGTCTATAATTTCAGAAAAAACTGAAACTTTTTGGCATTATTCAATAATATGAATTGTTTGAACAATTAATTTGGTTAAATTCAATTAATTATTGACCTCACTCTTATTAAAAATTGTAAAAAAAGTTGAAATTTTTTTAAAAACTGACATTTTCTAGCATTATCCTGAGAGAATATTATTAAGAATAATAAGAAATTTTTTAAGCAATTATGTTTGTTAACATTAATTCAATCCAATTGAAAATTGGACAAAACGTGGAATGTTTTTGAAAAAAACCGCGATCTTCTAACTCTATACTAAGAGAAAGTTGCTAAAAACAATAATAAATTGTTTAGATAATTTATTATTGTTCATTTCTTTACAAACATTATGTATGCGAACCACACTTTTTATGCTTTATTAGTATGTACTTATAATTAAATGTTCCACGTCGTATTTTTTTTAACAAAAAACAAAGCCCACACACAGAATAGTTATCAAAATATACAAAATGAAAATTTCGTTTATCAATAAATTGTTTAGGAAAACGAAACTGAAGAAATATAAAACTACAGTTAACAGTGTACTGCTGTACTTCATCCAGGGATTCTATCCCTTCCCTGGCCTGCGGAAAGGCGATCACATTACAAGGGGTTACTTTTTTTGCCTCTCGTCATAACAACATACTTAGTACCTGCGGGGGACTTCCGAATATTCCTATTTCAAACTATTTTTCACATCCTCACATAAAATACCTTTTCTGAATAATGAAATATCTTCCGATTTTTTTTTAAATTTGCAGATGCATTGTCCAGATATGAAAGAAACTTTTTACCATGTATGAACGAAAATCTAAAACGGTTACTATGTCAAAAGTAATGTGAAACATGGGTCAATTTTGTAGCAATATTTAATAAAATAATCGACGTATTGCAATTTCGCAAACACAGCGTGAGAGATAGTCCTCAATCATGATCAAATCTGTATTTTGGACTTCTTCTTTGAATAACTGTAGCTGACACGTCTCAACAAAAAATAAGTCGTTTTTTTATTTTTTCGCAAACTATTATTTTTATGTGAAGAAGAGAACAACCTTTTTCGTAGAGGAAAGAATTTTGCACATTTTTGTATGGAACCTCAATTTTTCTAAAATTAGCCGTTTCCGAGATAAACTCGAAAAACTGATATTCGCCGCCATTGTTCAATATAAATTGTTGAGTCATTGTTTAATCGATATCATACGTTTGCAGGTTCATTAATAGGCTATTAGGAAGCGTTGAAGCGTTACATCACATATCAGCCTGTTACTAATTATTTCCCTGATCCGTCTTTTTTTGTTCTTCGTTACCTGGCCTAAATATTAGTTTTAGAAAATAGAAAGGAAATTTAGGAAGAAACGGCTTTTGTACGGAGAGCTCGAGTGTTTCTACCTGGATCTTCTCGACATATGTGGCACAGGACCGCTTCTCGCGGATGCTTGGGACTTTCATAGTCCGAGATCCCAATACGTTTTTTGGCAGGTGAGAAGCCAGCATGATAAAAGTTACTGGAGATGATAGCTTAGACGTAGAGGATGAAGAAACGCCCATCCTGCCAGCGCCCAGTCGGTCATAGGTGAGATAAAAATGGATTCTTAGCGACCAATTTTTTCGTTCTTTACATGTCGTCAGTCAGCACAATGGAATCTACACCATATTGTAGAGGGCAATTAGTGCTTCCAGAAAATGTAATCCTGCCACCCTCAGTCCGTCGAGAAAACCCCGACAGGGAGGCCTAAAGGGGGTAATTGGAGTTAAGTAAGTGGGAAAGTTGAACAGCACGATAAAAAAAAAGTAAAGGAAAGCTCTAAGCCCTCTGCAGAGAAAAAACTTTTCCTGCCAGGGCTCAGGTGTACGGAAATAGGCGGCAGGAGCATTTCTTTGCGAAATTTATTTGCTTCGACTGCAATATTTCAGAAGGAACGGTAAGTCTTCATCTTCGTTGGGGGTATGGGTTGCTGCGTGGGTGCGGTGCGGCGGGGAATGTTTCGGAGGGTTTCGGTTTACGACTCTACTTGTGTTTACTTACGCTATTTAGTTACGGTGTTTAGTCTAGTCTAGTCTTGTCTAGGTCGCTGCCCACTTCGCAATGAAGTGTTATGTTTGCGAGAAAGGTGACGGAAAGTTATTGAAATCTCTTTGACGAAATTGAAAAAAGAAAAAAATTATGTCACAAAATTGTCGAGAAAAAAAAGGTTTTCAAGAAATTTTTGAAGAAAAAAACAAACTTTCGAACAAAAATTTTGTTGGAAAAAAACATTTTTGGAAATTTTTTTTTACAGTTATTTAAAAAAAAATTTTAACATTTTTTGTGGAGAAAAAAAAAATTTCGAAAAAATGTTTCGTTATAAAAAAAAAAAAATAAATCAAATTTACGAAAAACAGTATTGCAATATAAATCGTTTGAAACAATTTTTTTTGACAGAATTTCACAAAAAAATGGTGGAAAAAAAATAAATTTTTGACAAAATGAATTTGTTGAAAAACTTTTTGGACAAAAATTTTTGCAGCCAAATTTTTAATTTATTAAAATTCTTGAATAATTAAAACGATTTAAAATTAAATTAAATAATAAATTTTAATTTTTGCAAATAGCTCATTCCGAAGACAAAAATGTCACGTTTGTAGGCCCTGCGTGCCGACAACGAAGGGTTTTGTAGACTATTGAGGCGTTAATGCAGGTCTTAACAGTTTCTGAAAACGAAATATTTCAAAATTTTTGAAAAAAATTGTTTTCGAAAAACAATTTCATACAAACAACTGTCATTGAAAAAAATTGTTTGAAAATAATTATGTCAAGAAATTGTTCCGAGAGAAAATGTTGCTATAAAAGTTTTGAAAGGAAAAAGTTGTTGAAGAAAATGTAAAGAAAAAAG
The DNA here is from genome assembly GCA_011634705.1 of Andricus grossulariae. Lineage (NCBI taxonomy): Eukaryota > Metazoa > Arthropoda > Insecta > Hymenoptera > Cynipidae > Andricus > Andricus grossulariae. The sequence continues at coordinate 212,663,294 of JAABKJ010007545.1, read as the reverse complement.
TTGTGGAAGAAAATGTAAAAAAAAAAGTTTGTGCAAAATTTCATTTGGAGAAAAATGAAAAAACAACCAATTTTTAAAAAAAATGTTTGGTTGCTAACAATTTTTGCAGAAAAATCTCCGAAAAACAGTATTGAAACAAAAATGTTTTAAAAAAAGTTTGTAGGACAAAAGTCGACAAAGAAATTGTTCGAAACAAAATTGTTGAAAAAATAAATTTGTAGCAAAAGTTTCAGGGGAAAAAATTGGCAGTTAAATTTTTAATTTATTACAATAGTTAATTCATTAAAAGGATTTAAAATGACTTGAAATAATTAATTTTAATTTAAAAAAAAAATAGCTCATTACCAATACAAAAATGTCAGGTTTGTAGGCCCTGCGTGCCTACAAGGAAGGGTTTGGTAGAATATTGAGACGTTCATGTAAGTGTTAACAGAATCTGAAAACGAAGTATGTTCAAATTTTATAAAGAAATTGTTTTGGAAAAACTATTTCATACAAAGAAATCTCTTTGAAGAAATTAAAAAAAAAAAAAAATTATGTCACAAAATTGTCGAGAAAAAAAAGGGTTTCAACAAATTTCTGAAAGAAAAGAATGTTTTAATAAAATTTTCGAACACATTTTTTTTGTGTGGAAAAAACCATTTGTGGACAATTTTTTTGCAAGTTATTTAAAAAAAAAAAAAAATTCAACATTTTTTGTGGAGAAAAATGAAAAAAAAAACAAAAAATGTTGAAAAAAGGTTTCGTTATCAAAAAAATAAAATTTACGAAAAACAGTATTGCAACATAAATGGTTTGAAACAATTTCTTTTGACAGACGTTTACAAAAAAATAGTGGAAAAAAATTAATTTTTGACAAAATAAATTTGTTGAAAAACTTTCTGGACAAAGATTTTTGCGACCAAATTTTTAATTTATTAAAATTCTTAATGGTAACGATTTAAAATAATTAATTTTAATTTTTAAAAATAGCTCATTCCGAAGACAAAAATGTCAAGTTGCATTTCTGAATAAAATGAAGGAAAATGGTCCGGGTGCCACTTAAGAGACTGCTACTGTGCGCTCACAGCAGAATGTTATTGTTACGAAGGGTCGAACCATTCATAAATTTGTGCCGCCAATGATAACGGATTAGAGGATCCGCTTACAGTTTCTGAAGAGGTCGACCATTCAGTAGTGCTATCCTGCTGTGACATCGCACTAACACTTTAAAGTAAAATTGTAAATCCTTTACTGGAATGGTTAAATTTTAAACCAAAAAAATGAATTTTCAACTAGAATAGTCGAATTTTTGATCAAAGAAATGAATTTTCAACTAAAAAAGATCATTTTTCAACCAAAAATTGAATAATTAAATTTTTGGTCAAAAAATAAATGTTCTACCAAAGAGATGAATTTTTAACTAAAATTATGAAATATTTAACTGGAATAATGGTTACATTTTCAGTTGAAAAAAAAATCAACCAAGAAAGAAACAAATTTTCAACAAAATAGTTAAATTTTCGGCAAAAAAAATTCCTTTTCATCCAAAGAAAAAAGAAGGTTTCAAATAGCTCATATTTCAACTAAGCAAACGAATTTTTAATTAAAATGATGAATCTGCAACCAAAAAAATTAATAAAAAAAAAAAGAGTTTAAGTTTCAACCAAGTAATTTTATTTGCAACCTAAAAGATGAATTTGCAACTAAAATGATAAATATTTAACTAGAATACTTTAATTTTTCACCGAAAAGAATTTTTAATCATTTAAACATTTTTTTTAAATTAAAGTTTTCAGTTGAAGGAATTAATTTTCTAGTAAACTGATGAATTTTCAACTAAAATAATGAATCTTCAACTGGAATAATTGAATTTTATACCAAAAAGATTAATTTTCAACCATAAAGAAAAAAAAACCATTGTTAAATGTTTAATCGGTTAAACAAAGAAATTATTCAAATTGTTTAAAAATTTAACGAGTCAAACGCGGAGAAATAAAATTTAATTTCACCATTGTGAACAACAACAAATCCATGTCCTTCATCAGATCGCTGGGGATGTGAATTAACTTCAGATGGAACACCATGAGTGGCCCAACGGGTGTGAGCAATTCCAACATGACTTTCTATTTGCGACTCAAACTCAAGATTGGTACCTGAAATCGCAAAAATTAATGTAAAAATAAAATAATTAAAAAAATTATTCAAAAATATTTAGAAAAAAAAAACAGTTAAATAGGGGAGACCACCCTACAGTGTATAATGATCCTACAGACAAAGAATTAATTAATTTTCAAACGAAAAAAAAGGGAATTTTCAAGAAAAAAGTTAAATTTTCAATCAAACTGATGAATTTTGGATGAAAAAAAATTAATTCTCAACAAAAAGTGTAATATTTCACATTTCCACAAAAAAATATTTTTTATTTTCAATAAAAAACTCTTGAATCAAAGGAAAAATTCGTATTTTCAACAAGAGAGTCGAATTTTTAACCAAGAAAGATTTATCAATCATTAAAAAAAAAATTAAAAATAAATAAAATCTCAACCAAAACGTTGAGTTTTCAAATCATAAAAACGAATTTTTGAGAAAAAGGTTGAATTTACAACACACAAATATGCATTTTCTACCAATATAATTAAATTTTCAACTAAAAAAGAGGATTTTTCTACGAAAAATGTTATAGCAAAAATTTAATAGCTAAATTTTAAGTAAAAAAATTAATTTAAAAAAAAAAAAAAACAATTTTCAACCAAATTTGTTAAATTCTCAACCAAAGAAATAAAATTTTAACTAAAATTAGGCATCTTAAGTCAAAGAAATAATTTTTTAACCAAATAGTTTGATTTTCAACCCAGAAGATGAATTTTCTACCAAAAAAGACAAATTTTTAACAAAATAGATAAATTTTCAACTAAAAAAGATCAGTTTTCAACAAAAAATAGAATAGTTTAATTTTAAGTTAGAAAAATGAGTTTTTAACCGAATAAAATAAATTTTAAACGAAATAATTTTAAAAAATTACTTTCAATAAAAAAAAAACTAATTTTTACTCAAAGAAATGGATTTTCAACCAAAAACATTAATTTTCTACCAAAAAGAATAATTTTTACCAAAATACATGAATTTTCAACAAATTATTTTAATTTTTAATGGAATTTTAAACCTATTAGTTGAATTTTCAACAAAAAAGATTAATTTTCTACCAAAAAATACAAATTTTTAATAAAAATAGAGATTAGTTTAATTTCAAATTAGAGAAATAAGTTTTTAAACAAATGAAATAAATTTTTAACGAAATAGTTAAATATTCTACCAACAGGTTTAAGTTTTTATAAAAAAAAAACTTTGAAAAAAATTAGTTACATTTTTAAATAAAAAAAATTAATATTCAATGAAAAACTAATTTTCAACCGAAATACATGAATTTTTAACCTAATTGATGAATTTTCAACCAAAAGGGTTCACTTTCTACCAAAAAAGACAAATTTTTAATAAAAAAAAGAATAGTTTAATTTTCAGTTAGAAAAATAAGTTTTTAAGCAAATAAAATAAATTTTCAACGAAATAGATAAATTTTCAACCAAAACAATAAATTTTCTACCAAAAAGATTAAGTGTCTATAAAAAAAAATGTCGACAAAAAATTTAGGTAAATTTTTATTTACAAACATTATTTTTCAATAAAAAAAAACTAATTTTCAACCAAAGAAATAAATTTTCAACCAAAAAGGTGAATTAGTCATCAAAAAAATAATATTCTGCCACAAAAGACAAAGCTAAAACAAAATACAGAAATTCTCAAACAAATAGTTGAATTTTGAAATAAAAAAGATCAATTTTCAAGAAAAAATTGAATAGTTTAATTTTCAGTCAAAAAAATGTATTTTCAATCAAAAAAATAATAATTTTCAAGCCAAAGAAATTAATTTTGAACCAAAAAGAAAAATTTTTAACAAAAAAAATTGAATTCATAACCCAAAAATATGTACTTTGTACCAAAATAATTTAATTTTCAACCGAAAAATACGAGAAGTGAATTTTCAACTAAAAGAGATCAATTTTCCAACAAAAATGGTAAACTTACATTTTCAGTCAAAAAAATTAATTTTCAACAAAATAGTTAAATTTTTAAGCAAAAAAATTCATTTTTAAATAAAATAATGAATCTCAAACCAAGCAGATGAATTTTCCACAAAAAATGGAATACTTCAATTTTCCGTTAAAAAAATTAATTCTTTATTAAAAAAAAACTAATTATCAGCTAAAGAAATGAATTTTTAACAAAAAAGATTAATTTTATACCAAAAAATATGAATTTTTAACGAAATAAATAAATTTTCAACCAAATTTGGGATTTTTAAATGAATCATCAACCTTATAGTTAATTTTTCAACCAAAAAAATAAATTTTCTACCAAAAAAGACTAATTTATACCAAAACAATGAATTTTCAACCAAATTTGGAATTTTTAATGAATTTTCAACCTTATAGTTCAATTTTCAACCAAAGAAATCAATTTTCTACCAAAAAAAAGATTAATTTGTACCAAAACACGGGAATTTTCAACCAAATTTTCAATTTTTAAAGGAATTTTCAAACTTATAGTTAAATTTTCAACCAAAGAAAATAATTTTCTACCGAAAATGTCTAATTTATACCAAAACAATGATTTTTCAACCAAATCTTCAGCACTTTCAAATTTTTTTTTTTTTTAAATTGACTAGCAAAAAAATGAATTTTAAGCAAAAGAAATTAATTTTTAACCTAAAAGTTGGATTTTCAACCCAAAAGCTGAGTTTGCTACCAAAATAGATGAATTTTCAACGCAATATATCAATTTTCAACCAAGCAGATGAATTTCCAACAGAAAATATAATACTTAAATTTTCAGTTAAAAAATTAATTTTTAAAAACTAATTATCAGCTAAAGAAATGAATTTTTTACAAAAAAAAATTGATTTTCTATCAAAAAACATGAATTTTTAACAAAATAAATAAATTTTCAACCGAATGTTGGATTTTTAAATGAATCATCAACCTTATAGTTAAATTTTCAAATGAAGAAATTAATTTTTTACCAAAAAATATTAATTTGTACAAAAACACATCAATTTTCAACCAAATTTTGGATTTTTAAATGAATTATCAACTTATAGTTAAATTTTCAACCAAAGAAAATAATTTTCTACCAAAAAAGATTAATTTATACCAAAACACATAAATTTTTAACCAAATTTTCAGCACTTTCAAAGCTTTTTTTTTTGAAAAATTGACTAGCAAAAAAATGAATCTTAAACAACAAGAAAATTATTTTTTAACCCAAAAGTTGGATTTTCAACCAAAAATCTGAGTTTTCTACCAAAACAGATGAATTTTCAACGAAATAGATCAATTTTCAACCAAGCAGATGAATTTCCAACAGAAAATAGAATACTTAAATTTTCAGTTGAAAAAATTAATTTTTAATTTTTAAAAACTAATGTTCAGCTAAAGAAATGAATTTTTTACAAAAAAGATTGATTATCTATCAAAAAACATGAATTTACAACAAAATAAATAAATTTTCAACCGAATTTTGGACTCTTAAATGAATCATCAACCTTATAGTTAAATTTTCAACCAAAGAAATTAATTTTCGACCAAAAAAGATTAATTCATACCAAAACACATGAATATTCAACCAAATTTTGAATTTTTAAAGGAATTTTCAAACTTATAGTTGAATTTTCAACCATAGAAAATAATTTTCTGCCAAAAAAGATTAATTTATACCAAAACACATGAATTTTCAATCGAATTTTCAGCACTTTCAAAGCTTTTTTTTTCAATTGACTAGCAACAAAATGAAGCTTAAACAAAAAATTAATTTTTAACCTAAAAGTTGGATTTTCAACCCAAAAGCTGAGTTTTCTACAAAAATAGATGAATTTTCAACGAAATAGATCAATTTTCAACCAAGCAGATGAATTTTCGACAGAAAATAGAATACTTAAATTTTCAGTTAAAAAAATTAATTTTTAATTTTTAAAAACTAATTTTCAGTTAAAGAAATGAATTTTTTACAAAAAAGATTAATTTTCTATAAAAAAACATGAATTTTTAACAAAATAAATAAATTTTCAATCAAATTTTCAATTTTTAAATGAATCATCAACCTTATGGTTAAATTTGCAAACAAAGAAATTAATTTTCTACCAAAAAATACTAATTTACACCAAAACAATGAATTTTCAACCAAATTTTGAATTTTTAAGGAATTTTCAACCTTATAGTTAAATTTTCAACCAAAGAAATGAATTCTCCACCAGAAAGGTGAATTATTCACCAAGAAGATTAATATTCTACCAAAAAATAAAAAGTTTCAGAAAAATTGAATAGTTAACTTTTCAGTTCAAAAATTAATTCTCAATCAAAGAAAGCGAACATAGAATAGTTAATTTTTTAATTAAAAAATTAATTTAGAACAACAAAAAATGGTCAACAAAAAAGAAAGGTTTTCAAAAAAATGATGAATCATCAACCAAAAAAGATAAATTTATATGACGCGAAAGATTAAATTAAGAAAAAAAAGATCCTGAGACCAACGATGAATTGACAGGATGATTCGAGCAAGAACTGATTTAAATCCCCTGTACATTCCCGATTTTTTCGTTTTTCTTTCTAAGAGATATTTATCTTGAAAACGTACAATTTTTTTTTTTTGAATGTTAAAAAAATATTAAAAGTGCGGTTCTTATAATTAATCATTATCTACTGCCGAGGTCAGAATTTTCCCAGCACGTCAGGTTTTTGAAATATTCTAACCTAAAAATGCGAAAAATGCGGTTTTTGGTATATTTAAGCTTATGTTACATCGCGAAAAAATTTTGTTTCCAAAATCGGGTCATGCCATCTAAAAGTACAATTCTCAAACTTTGAAAAGCTTTTTTAAAATTGAAGATATCATTTTTCTTCGCAGAGATATCCTTCAATGAAGTTTAGCCAATAAGGAGGCTTTCCCCTTCCATACGCAACGCTTGCACAGTGGACAAAGTCGCGGTCCGTAAACATCATTGCACAAACCTGCGTGACAGTGATGTTCACGGACCGCGACTTTTTCCACTGGGCAAGCGTTGCGTATGGAAGGGGAAAGCCTCCTTATTGGCTAAACTTCATTTAAGGATATCTCTGCGAAGAAAAATGCTATCTTCAATTTTAAAAAAGCTTTTTAAAGTTTGAGACTTGTACTTTTAGATGGCATGGCCCGATTTTGAAAACAAAATTTTTTCGCGATGTAAAATAAGCTTAAATATACCAAAAACCGCATTTTTCGCATTTTTGGTTAGGATATCTCAGAAACCTGACGTTCTGGGAAAATTCTGATCTCGGCTTCGGATTCTACGCAGAAAATTACATCGGAAATTACCCTCAGTTAGCCAACAACAATCGCAATCCATTTTTTGCAGATATCTACTCTAGGGTGGTCTCCCCTATTCCTAAAAAGTTTTTAGAACCTCTGATCGTTAAATATTAAATAATTAATAAAAAAAAGATTTAATTATCTTACGTTGGAAAATTTCCTCCTCAAGAGTGACGACTTTTCCCTGCTTCTTGATAATGGAAATATCCTTACAGCCAGGAGTGTCAAGGGCAACACCTGGAAAGTAAAAGAGGAAGATAAGTTGAAGAATCTCCATCCAAAGAACAAAAAAATTTCCTTTCTCTTTCGCTTGGATTCAGCAAAACGACATTCTTCTAATAATAAAATGCGAAAAAAAAAGAAATTATGCGAATCCTCAAGAATGCAAATAAAATATGGCGCCAGTAGAATCAAGGAGATTCACCCCAAGAGTCCCAGGTCACCTTGTTTTAAATTTAAATGCATTCCTCGCGAAAATCCGGGAGTCATCAAACCCTCATTCACAGGACATTACCCCAGAATCCTTTTTAGATAAAAAAATATATAAACAGTAAACAGAACCTCGAGGCTTAATCCAATCCGATTTAAAATTCAGTCTTTCCTTTTTCGGGTGTCTTATTAATTTTTCTTTTTTCAACAAATTCTCTTTTGTCCCCTTTTTTCGAGAAATTTCCTTTTTTCACCTTCTAGCACCATCAATCGCGCGCTACTTTGGATAAAAAGAAAAATTTCAAATAAATATTTATTTTCCAAGTTTAATTTTTGTGATTTTTGAAGATTTCAGATACGACAAATGAAAATTTCAAAAAAAATTTAATCTTCAAAGTTAAAATCCAAAAGAGAATAATTTTTAACGAAATTTAGTTGAATCTTCAATCACAACAGATTAATTTTCAACCAAACATTTGCATTTTTATTAAAAGAGAAAAATTTTCTACAAAATACTTTGTACCAAGAAAATTAATTTTCTAACAAAAGATACGAATTTTCAAAGAAATAGTTGCATTTTCAATTAAAAAAGACAACATTTCTACTAAATTTCTAGGCAAAATACTTGACCAAATTGTTGAACTTTCAAGCCAAAAATACGAATTTTCTACAAAAAAAGTTGAATTTTCAACCAAAAATATGAAATTTTAACAAAAAAGTTAATTTTCGACTAAATTGCTAAATTTCCTACCAAAATAGTTAAATTTTCAAAAAGATGCATTAATTTTCAACTAAGAAAGATCAATTTGTAAATCGAAAATCGAATAGTTAAATTTTCAGTTTAAAAAAAATTAAGTTTCCACTAAAAATTTGACCAAATATTTCAAATTTCTCCCAAGATAGTGGATTTTCAACAAAATACATGTATTTTCATCTGAGAAAGATCAATTGTAAATCAAAAATGAAACTGTTAAATTTTTAGTTGAAAAAATTAATTTTCAACCAAAAAAAACAAACAATTTTTAACAAAATAGTTAGATTTTTCATCAAATATTTGAATTAATCACCAAAATAATTGAATTTTCAACCAAATAGTCTAATTTTCAAATAGAAAAAATCAATTTTAAACCAAAAATGAAATAATTCAATTTTTAGTTGAAAAAATTAATTTTCAACCAAGAAACAAAAATGTTTAACAAAATAGTTACATTTTCCATCAAATATTTGAATTTTCTACCAAAATCGTTTAAATTTAAACCCAATAGTATAATTTTCAAATAAAAAAGATCAATTTTAAACCAAAAATAAAGTAATTTGATTTTTTAGTTCAAAAAATTAGTTTTCAACTAATAAAAAAGCGAATTTTCCAATGAATATATGAATTTTCAACCAAATAGTTTAATTTTCAACTACAAGATGATAAATTTCAAACAAAAAATATAATACTTGAATTTTCAGTTAAAAACATTAACTTTTAACCAAAAATGACCAATTTTCAACCAAATAGACTAATTTCCAAATAAAAAAGATCAGTTTTAAACCAGAAATGGAATAATTAAATTTTCAGTTGAAAGAATTAATTTTCGGTTGAAACAATTAATTTTCAAGTAAAAAAACACGAATTTGCAACAAAATAGTTATATTTTTCATCAAATATTTGAATTATTTACCAAAATAATTGAATTTTTAACCAAACAGTCTAATTTTCAAATGAAAAAGATCAATTTTAAACCAAAAATGAAATAGTTAAATTTTCAGTTAAAAAAATTAATTTTCAATCAAGAAAAAAAAATTTCAACAAAATAGTTACATTTTCCATCAAATATTTGAATTTTCAACAAAATAGTTAAATTTTCAACCTAATAGTATAATTTTCAAATAAAAAAGATCAATTTGTAAACCAAAAATAAAATAATTAAATGTTTTAGTTCAAAAAATTAATTTGCAACTAAAAAAAACTAATTTTCAACAAAATAGTTACGTCTTCATCCAAATATATGAATTTTCTACCAAAATAGTTAATTTTCAACAGAATATATGAATTTTCAACCACATAGTTCAATTTTCAACCCAAAATAATATATTTAAATTTTAAGTTAAAAGCATTGAATTTCAACCGAAGAGAACCAATTTTCAAAAAAATAGTTGAATTTTCAACCAAATAGACTACTTTTTAAATGAAAAAGATAAATTGTAAACCAAAAATGGAATAATTAAATTTTCAGTTGAAAAAATTAATTTTCAACTAATAAAAAAACGAATTTTCAACAAAATAGTTACGTCTTCATCCAAATATTTGAATTTTCTACCAAAATAGTTAATTTTCAACAGAATACATGAATTTTCAACCAAATAGTTCAATTTTCAACTAGAAAAGATTAATTTTAAACCAAAAAATAAATATTTATTTTCAACAAAATGGTTTAATTTTCAACCAAATAGACTAATTTTCAAATAAAAATGATCAATTGTAAACCAAAAATGAAATAGTTAAATTTTCAGTTAAAAAAATTAATTTTCAACTAAAAAAACACGGATTTTCAACAAAATAGTTACGTCTTCAACCAAATATTTGAATTTTCTACAAAAATAATTGATTTTCAATCAAATAAATCAATTTTTGATCAAATAGTTTCATTTTCTACAAAAAGAGATCAATTTTAAAATAAAAATGAAATAATTAAAAAATTTCAGTTTAAAAAAAATTCATTTTCAACCAAAAAGAACCATTTTTCAACGAAATAGTTACATTTTCCATCAAATATTTGAATTTTCTACCAAAATAGTTCAATTTTCATCCAATTAGTCTAATTTTCAAATAAAAAGATTAATCTAAAAATGGATTAGTTAAATTTTCAGATCAAAAAATTAATTTACAACCAAAAAGAATAACTTTAAATAAAATTGTTGAATTTTCAACTAAAATTATGAATCTTCAAAAAAAAAAGAATTTAACAAAGGAGCTCAACCTTGAATCAAGTAGTTTAATTTTCAATCAAAAAAATGAATTCGGTACAAAAACGTAATAGTTGACATTTCAACCAGAAAGGATTTTAATTTTAAATAAAAAAACAATTGAGTTAAAAAAAATATATTTTCAACATAATAGTTGAATCCACAACCAAAAAAAAAATAATTTTCAATCGAGCAGTTGAATTTTTAATAAAAAAAGATTCAATTTTTACCAAGAGAGGTGAATTTTCAAACCAAAAAGACGAATTTTCGAGCCAAAAAGACTAATTTTCTAGAAAACAGTTAAAATTGCAACCCGAAAAAAATTTCAACCAGATAGTTGAATTTTAAGCCAAAAAGACGTTCTTAAAAAAAAGCAGTTGAATTTTTAATTTTCAAGAAAAAAAAACGAATTTTCAACAACATTTTACATTTTCAACTCAAAAAATGGATCTATAACCAAAACAATGCATTTTTTACAAGACAGTTAAAGTTTCAACCAAGTAATTGAATTTTCCTCCATAAAAGACGAATTTTCAACCAAAAAGGATGTTTTTTCACAAAATCGTTGAATTTTCAATAAAAAAAAAAAAAGAATTTTCTACACATTTGAATTTTTATCCAAAAAGGGTGACTTTTTAACAAAAGTGTTGTATTTTCATTAGAATAATTAAATTTTCAACCAAAAAATATTAATTCCCAACGAAAAATTTGTCCAAAAAATTAAATTTTTCAAACAAATTAAATTAATTTAATCAAAATATATTAAATTTCTACCGAAAGGGATAAATTTTTTAACAAAAAAGACGAATTTTCTACTAAACAAATAAACTTTCAATCCAAAAATATGAATTTTCAACAAAAAATGTATTGCTCAACCAAATATTTGAATGTTCTATAAAATTTGTTGAATTTTCAATCTAAACAGATGAATTACATTAAATTTTGAATGATTAAATTTCTACGAAAGCAGATGAATTTTCAACTATCTTTTAAACTGACTCAAATTATTATTCCTATAATTTTGAAAAATCTTTGAAAATTAAAAAAAAATTGTTTTAAAATCTTCCAGATTTTCTTCCGACCTTTTCATAAGTCTTTTGAAATTTAGTCGCAAATTAATTTTCCAACATGAAAATAATCCTAAAATTACTTGAAATTCTAAAATTTTCAAATCTTGCACAATTGCACAATTTTGCTTTAAAATCTTCTACATTCTTTTTCGAAATTTGAGAAAATCATTTGAAATATTTTTCAATTTTCTCTTGAAATTAATTTTCCAGACAATAAATCATTTGAATTTTTCTCAAAAATCTTAAAAAACAAATTTACTCTTGAAACCTTTAGCAATTCTTAAAAATCTTTTCAAAGCTTCTAAGTATCTCTTAAAATCACGCAAATTTTTTCCAAAATTTTCTAATCATGCAAAATTGAAAATTTATGCTTTAAAATCTTTTGCATTCTTTTTTCGACATTTAAGAAAATAATTTTAAATGTTTTGAAATCTTTTTCAAGTTTCTCTTAAAATTAATTTTTCAAAATGAAAAATCATTTGTAAATTACGATCATGTACAATTTACGATCCAAATTCTGTCCTTGCTTTTTCGAGTATCTTATTAAATTTCCTGAAAAATCTATTCTGATTTGTGACTTTTTCAAGTTTAAAATACCTTTGAGGCCAATTACTGCAGACAGTGCACCTTTTGTGAAAGATCCTTTCACTAAATGTATATTGCCTTCAAACGATGAACTTTACAATGCATTCATTACAACTTTTTTATAATAAATAAGTCAAATATTTACTTTATGTGGTAATAAATTTGTTCTGAATAATTTATGAATAATAAAATTTTCATTTAAAATTAAGAGAACATTTTTTAGCTGGAAAAATTTGCAGAATATTTTGGAATGTTAAAATAGGACAAAAGGCAATTCTTACAAGCCTTTTAAGAAAGTTAAATTTACTTTTTTTTTAATTCAGCACTTTCAAAGTTTTTTTTTTAATTGACAGGGCCGAATTTTTATTCTTTATAAATTTTATAAATTGAATACATTTTTAAATATGGTTCCTATAAGTCGAATTTTCAAAATTTTCAAAATTTCCCTAACTAAGGCTTTTAAAATGGAAATGGAAATTTAAAATTTTCGAATTTGAAAATTCAAGAATAATAAAATTTCCGAGAGTTTATAATATTACCGAATTCGAAAATTTCCGAATAATAAAATTCCGGAATTGGAAAATTCCCAAATAGATTTACGAATTATAAAGTTTCCAAATCTAAACAATTAAAAAATTGTTTTAATATTAAAATAAAATCTAATAAACGAAATCCAAATGAATGAATGAAACAAAATACTTTTATTTGATGACCATATTTTTACTTGATTATTTATTTAATATTGAAATAATTTTTTAATTGTTTGGATTCGATAATATTATCAATCAGAAATTTTCCTGTGTCGGAAATTTTATGGTGATGGATATTTTATAATATCGAGAAGACAGAAAATCCCGAAAAATAAAATTTCCAACACTGTAAAAATCCCCCCCCAAAAAATATATATATATTGGAAATAGAAAATTCCCTAAAAATTATAAAATTAGCTAAAATTAAACACGTCCGAATTAAAAAAAAATCCAGAACAATAAAATTCCCGACAGTAAATTGCCGAAAAGGAAAATATCAGAACTAGAAAAATACAAATTTATAAAATTCCCGAATTTAAACAATTAGAAAAATTGTTTTTTAATACATATTATTTATTTATTAAAAATACAATAATTAAATATTTTTATCAACGAAATTTTTTTTATGTTTAAAGTTTTTTAAATTATTGCTTGAGTTTAAACTAACAATAGGTAATTAGAAAAAATATATTTCTGAATGAAAACTTTTGTTTAAAAATGTGCATAGTATTTTTTTCAAATTACAAAAAACGTTCTCGAAAATTGAATTTCAAAAATTAAAAAAACATGATTAAAAACAAATTTCGAGATAAATCAGTGCTCAAAAAATGTCCTTGATAAAAATATTTGATTTTTGTATTTTCATTGAATAAATATTTATTAAAAAACAATTTTTTTATTGTTCAAATTCGGCAATTTTCTAATTCGGATATTTTACAAGTCGGGAATTTTATTATTCAGAAATTTTCGAATTCGGTAATATTATAAACTATTCGGGAATTTTATATTTCGGCAATTTTATAATTTCGGGAATTTACCAATTAGGGAAGTTTAAAGTGTCGGGAATTTTATTTTTCGATATTTTTCAGTCGTCCCGGAAAATGGGACGAATGAAAAATTCCAAAAAATAAAATTTCCGACACTGTGAAATTCCCAAAAGAGACAATTTTCGAAATGGAAAATTATGAAAATAATAAAATTGTCGAAATAGAAAAATCCTGAACAATAAAATTCCCGAACATTTTATAATATTACTGAAATTGAAAATTCCCGAAAACAAAATTACCCAGAGTTTATAATATTAATGAATTTGAAATTTTCCGACAGAAAATTGCCGAATTATAAACTATCCAATAGTAGATAATTCCAAAATTTGAACAATTAAATAATTTTTTTGTAATACATACTATTTATTTATTAAACATACAAAAATAATTAAATTAAATTTAAAAAAATTCTTTGATACAAATATTTCATCATTCTATGTTTAATAAATAAATAATAGGAATTAAAAAACAATTTTTTAATTCTATGAATTTGAATTTTAATATTTCGGCAATTTTATAATTTAGGGAATTTAGCGAATCTAAAAAAGTAAAAAATTGTTCTCGTAATAAATAAAATACAAAATATGTCCATCAAATAAAAGTATTTTATTAACTATTTATTATTTTATTATTTAACAATTTCTTAATTTTTTAAATTCGGTAATATCATAAACTATCGGGATTTTTTTTATTTTAAATTGTTGGCAATTTTCTAATTTCGCGAATTTTTTATTTCGAATATTTTCTTTCTCGGGAATTCTCGACTTTTGGCAATTTTATTTTTCTGGACTTTTCAGCGTCGAATATTTATTAGCAAAAACTTGTTTAACTTCATACAATTATCATTAATTACGCGTGGTTATTAACAAGAAAAATGTTTACCAGCTGAGTCATATCCTCGGTATTCGAGCCTTTTTAGTCCTCCAACAAGAAGTTCCAGGATCTCTCTCCTGGTCTTTGGGGTCAAGTAGTTCAAATAAGCAAAAATTCCTGTAACAAAAATAAATTTTAAAAAGTTAGAAATCAGTACATAAATTAAATTCCCATTAAAAGTTGAATTTTCAACCAAGAAGATTAATTTTCAACCAAAAAAAGAAGAATTTTCAATTCAAGGAATTCAAGGAATTCTTAGAATTCTTGGAATTCAAGGAATTCAAGGAATTCTTAGAATTCTTGGAATTCAAGGAATTCAAGGAATTCTTAGAATTCTTGGAATTCCTAGAATGCAAGGAATTCTTGGCATTCAAGTAATTCAAGGAATTCGTGGAATTCAAGAAATTCACGGTATTTAAGGAAATCACGGAATTGATGTAATTCACGGAATTCAAGGAATTCATGGAATTCATGGAATTAATTGAATTCATGGAATTCACGGAATGCATGAAATGTACAGAATTCACGGAATTCATAGAATCCATTGAATTTATGAAATTTACAGAATTCATGGAATTCATAGTATTTATGAAATTCACAGAATTTATGAAATTCACGGAATTGATGGAATTTACGGGATTTTTGGAATTCATGAAATTGAAGGAATCTACAAAATTGTTGGAATTGACGGCATTCGAGGAATTCATGAAATTCACGGAATTCAAGGATTTCATGAAATTCAAGGAATTCATGTAATTAATAGAATTCACGGAATTCATTGAATTTATGGAATTGACGGAATTCATTGAATTCCCAGAATTCACGAAATTCATGGAATGCACAGAATTCACGAAATTCATGAAATTTACAGAATTCACGGAATTTACTAAATTTATGAAATTCACGGAATTCATGGAATTTATGAAATTGACGTAATTAGCAGAATTCATGGGATTGAAGGAGTTCACGAAATTGATAGAATTCATGGAATTCGTGTAATTCAAGGAATTCATGAAATTCATGGAAATCCAGGAATTAATGAAATTCAAGGAATTCAAGAAATTCAATAAATCGGCGGAATTCAAAGAATTCATGAAATTCAATGAATTCACGGCATTCAATAAATTCACGAAATTCATGAAATGTGAATTCCGTAAATTCAGCAAATTTCGTGAATTCAGTGAATTCCTTGACTTCAGTGAATTCCGTGAATTCTGTGAATTTCTTGAATGCTTTGAATTCCTTGAACTCCATTAATTCCATGAATTTCGTGAATTCCGTGAATTCCATGAATTCCTTGAATTCTGTAAATTCCTTGAATTCCGTAAATTACACAAATTCCTTGAATTTCTTGAATTCCATTAATTCCATGAATTTCATAAATTCAGTGAATTCAGTTTATTCCATGAATTCCTTGAATGCCATGAATTTCGTGAATTCCATGAATTCCTTGAATTCTATAAATTCCATAAATTCCGCGAATTCCTTGAATTCTATTAATTCCTTGAATTCAGTAAATTTCATGAATTCCTTGAATTCCTTGATTTTAGTGCATTCCTTAAATTACTTGAATTCCATTAATTCCGTGAATTTCATAAATTCAGTGAATTCCGTGAATTCCATAAATTCAGTGAATTACCTGAATTCCACGAATTCCGTTAATTCCGTGAATTTCATAAATTTCGTGAATTCCTTAAACTCAGTGTACTCCGTGAATTCTATGAATTTAGTGAATTTCGTGAATTCATTGAATTACATGAATTCCGTGAATTCCAGACATTCAGTGAATTCCGTGAATGCCATAAATTCAGTGAATTCTATGAATTCTATTAATTTCATGAATTCATAGAATTCCGTGAAGTTCATGACTTCCTTGAATTCCGGGAATGACCTGAATTCTATGAATCCTGTGAATTCTATGAATCCTGTGAATTCTATGAATTCCATGTATTTCATAAATTCCGTGAATTCCATCAATTTCGTGAATTCCTTCAATTCCATAATTCTGCGAATTACGTAAATTTAATAAATTCCACGAATGCCGTGAATTTCATTAATTCAGTCAATTCCGTGAATTCTATTAATTTCATGAATTTCATGAATTGCTTGAATTCCGTGAATTCCAACAATTTCGTGAATTCCTCCAATTCCATGAATTCTGCAAATTCCGTGAATTCTGCCAATTTCGTGAATTCCATACATTCTGTGAATTCCGTGAATTTCATAAATTCTATGAATTCTGTAAATTTCATAAATTCAGTGAAGTCTATGAATTCCGTGAATTCTATGAATTCAGTGAATTCGGTGTATTCTGTGAATTCTGTGAATCCATGAATTCCATGAATTCCTTGAATTCCGTAAATTACATGAATTCTGTGATTTCCTCGAATACCGCGAATTCCTTGAATTTCGTAAATTCCCTGAATTCCGTGAATTCCTTATGCACAGGTTTCAACTTATAAACGCTACAATACATGTATTGGAATGCTCGACGGTCAATTGACGATTTACAACACTTTCAATACATGTATTGCAATTTCGTCATTCCAATACCGTGTTTGCAATTTTACCTTACGCTTGTATTGTAGAAGTGTTGGAGAGTTCCAAACTTTTTTAACAGTGTAACCATTCTCTTCTGAGGGGACTTACAGCTTAAGGTGGGTTCCGAACCACCGAAGCCCTGGTTGAAGTACATAGAACAATTTCCATTGGTACCGGCTCAGGGATCGAACCCCAGTCCTTTTGCACGGAAGCCTGACACTGGTTCAGGGCTAACGTTACGGAAATTTCCGTAACCATAGACAGTGCCTTAATTATAAGGTTACAATAACAAAAAATGTGCATTAAGTATCTTAAACTTTCTTTCTATACTAGTTTCGGCAACATTTCTCGATATATATTTCAATATTATTATTTTTTGGTTATTTCGTGCTGCGCAGTGAAAAAATTTCGATTCATATTGAATTTATTAGGAGATGCAGCAAAATGTAGCCTGAAATATGAATTTGATTTATTAAAGGAATGAAAATTAGATTATGATTTCTAGAAACTAGCTTTTGACATTTCGCGAAAAGAAGTACTGCTGCGCCATCTTTGCTTTTAAAATGCAACAATTTTGGCAAAAAATGTCGAGAAAAATTTTATTTCCCAGAACTGAAAATTACTCCTGTTGAAAATCGAAATTTTCAATTACGAAATCAGTTTTGGCTAGCTTGAAATGGGAGAAATGTTTGTTCCATTGAACACAACCCAATATAACTCTAGTTTTTATTGGAATTGGCAAAATTGAGGTTTTTAGGGTTTCGTAGCCCCAGGCAGAAATCCTTTTGGTTTCGATCGGGTGTCCGTTCGTCCGTCGGACACCCGGAGCGATAGTAGGGGAAGGGGAGAAACTAGGGATAGAGAGGGTGGGGACGACAGAAAAAGGGAGTGAAGTAGAGCGGGGGGGGGGTAGTGAGAGGAATTGAGCGGAGCGATAGGAGCGTGACGGCTGGGGAAGTGGGGGAGGTGCCGTAGTAGGGACGGAAGTGTGAGTAGAATAGGGGATGTAGGGATGTGGGAGTTGTGAGGGGGAAGGTGAAGGGGTAAGTAAGCGATAGGATAGTAGGGGAAGAGGTATCGCGGGGTGTTGGCAGGGGTGGGGAGGTAGACGAAAGGAGAGGATGTGTTGGCGGGGGAGATTTGAAAGACTTAATTAACGTCCTAGTAATTTACGAAACCTGTTTTAAAGGCGCGCGACACCTACTTTAACTAATTTTTTTTTATATTTTTCGATATTGAGTTTTTTCTTAAGACATTAGGATTTTTTAATGTTTTTAGAAAAACTCTTTCAAGCACAATTCAGCACAACTTTCGCTTTTGCGAAATTTCAAAAGTGTTTTTCTGTCTTTTAGGACATAAAAACGCATCGAAATTACTAGCCAGATGATCAAGATACAATACAATTCTCCCACAGAAGGTAGATTGGTGCTATAATACCGATGTCCTATGATTAAGGCAAGGATATAACGTCGGTGAGAGCACTATCGCAGCTACTTAATTAAGGCGTGGCGGCTGCATCCACGAGATGACCCTAGTTTTTATTTCACCAGAACGCCTATCCCAGGAGCGTATCTATCAACTATGAAGATAAGATAAGAGGGTCATCTACGCCACGGAAAGATAGTTATCGCCTGAACGGCCACCAAACATCGGCGACCCTTGAAAGTGAAGACCATATGTGGCCTTCTTATCTTCCACCGTATTATAGTCCACCTATTCGACCAGACATATATTTATACATATGTATAGTATGTGCTTCCAAGTGTGCGAGTTCGCTGTTCCTCCCTTATGCGGATCTCGTTGGGACTTCTCAGAGAATGTAAGGGAAGCGGGGTCAGGGGTGGGTCAAATTGAGTACATTTATGTCCAGGAGCAGCGCTAAAAGTAAAACAAAAGAATCATGCTGGCTAGGGGCCACCGTGAAGAAATTGCCCCGACGCACGAGGGTATCTTGTCCGAATGTAATCGGACTTAAAGCTCGATTTCAAATGATCAAGTTCAAGCAATTATCAGAGATATATGGGTTAGAAGTATAGTTACAGTTGACAATTTGTTTTACACAATTACTTGCAACTTCACTTTTATAATTCATTGAGAAAAATGTAGAAAGCTTCGGCGTAATGTAGTAAAAATTAGGTTTCTAGCGCCCTTTTAAAAAAGTTAATTAAATCGAATTTTTGTTAATAAATAAATATTTTTGGAGTAATTTAAGTTTGAAAATTCAAATTTGTTCTCTTTTTCAAACAAAAAAGTTATTCCGTTCTACTTTATGTAATTACATTATCGTTAGAAAAATATGACTGAATTTTAATGAACATGTATTGGAAGTTTTTTCCACTCTCATTAAATTTCATGCACAGTGTGCATTGAAATTCAAAGTCGATAATTTCAAAGTATGCTCGTTTTATCTTCCATTCTAATCATTAATTTCATTTTCAAAAATGATTTAATTCACCATGGATTTCCCTTTCATCAAGATTTTTGACTTTGTAGGTGAATTATTCATATTAAAGTCATGTTTGAATTTGAAAAAAAATACTGCATTATTGCATTATTCTGCGGAATTTATAGTTTCGAATATATATGTGGATTAGGATACGATAAAAACTCCACAGTTTATTTGTGAAAGTATATTAAAAATACTAGTTTAACGTATAACAAATAGGATAACATGAATTATCATAAAGGGATTATCAGTTACAAGTGCATCATGAAAATCACTTTCAATTAACAGTAAATACTTAACAAACGAACATCTGAAATTTAAAAGAGTTCAAAATTAAAGTAAACTGTCTACGGTTGCGGAACTTTCCATAAGACCAACCATTTTTCGAAATTATTCAGGGCTAATGTTACAGAAAATTCCGTAATACTAGCCCCAGAGCTATACTTGACCATTTAGTTTAACGGAAAATTCCGTTTTACTGGTCACTGCCAAATTAAAAACTTAATTTGTTCGCACTTAATTTTTGGTTTAAAGATTAAAGAAAATAAGATGCAATGATTCCTATATTTTGAAATTAAATAGATTACAAAATTATCATTCGACAAAATTAAACATTAGTAATTATCATTTAAAAAAGTAAGTAATAAAAGTTTAAAAATTATGAAAATAGATTGGAAACAGAATTTTATTCATGAAGGTGATAAAAATAATAAAAATTAGAAATCCTACAATTTAGAAAGAATCCAAACTGCAGCTGGACATATTTTTAATTTTTAAATTAATTTAATTGATATAGAAACTGAAATAAGTAATTTTAATGTTAAATGAAATTTGTATTCAATTTGAATATGAAGATCTGTGAATTCTAAACAATTTTTTATAATAATAATTTAAATGAAAAAAGCGTTTAAATTATAAATTTAAACTTTGAAATGAATACAAACTGAAAAAATTCCATATTTTAATAGTCGTATGCTGATTGGTGTCAATTATTTAGAAAGTCATTATATTGATAAAGTTTGATATTTTTATAGAATTTCCTATTTTTATTCTTATTAAAGCTTTCGTAAAAAAATATTCAGGTTTCTGATAATTTTGAAAATTTTAAAGATGAAATTTTTATTTTCTGAATTCTAAAAAATTCCAATTTATTAGTCTTCATTTTCTATTTTTAATATTATAATCGGTTTAAAAAAATCAAAATTAGATGCCTCGAATATTCGAATCGTTAGAGGAAATTCCACATTGTTTGAAAATTAGTCTACAGGTTCATGAATATTTTTGTCCCACTCTACCTCTCTTCCTCCCCTTTTCCTCGTTTCACACTGCAAAATTATTGTGTTCAAAACTAGAACATTTTACCGCGAGTAGTGAAAGCTTCTTTTTTCAACTTACAGAATTATATATCATAATTATTTTAACTTTTCTGAATTTGACTAATTTAAAACTAAACTACTTAAAAGTTAAATAAAACTTTAATTGTAAAATATTTTTTCTTTGAAGCTATGCAAATTAAATATTTTTGCACGATCGTCTGTCTGTCCACATTCAAGATTCTTTGGTTTGAATTTAAATAACGATTGTCATTATGTTAGATATATTGTAACATTCATTGTATGATAAGATCGAAATTCAAACAAGAATTACAAGATTCATAACTAATCTTAATGACATTTTTCGGTTGAACACAAATTTAATAATTTCTTATAGAATTTAAAGGATTTTCAAAATTTACCAATAACCAGCTCTTAACCGTTTGGCAAATTTAAGCTTTTAAAAATTTTAAAATTTAAGTTTTTCGTAGACGTTAAAAATATTTCATTTTTAATCATACATTCCGCATAATATTTATTTAAAGTAAAGATTTATCAAAGTGTGAACAAACCTTTTTCTCTTACTTTTCAGTAAATGAAGATACCTAAGCTTTTCTTTGAGGCAAAAATAAAACAAAAATGGTCTTTTTTTATTTTAAAATTAAAAAAAGTAAAACAATTTATTATTTAAAATGATTTTAGCCCTCAGGGTTTAATTTTAAAAGGTATATAAGTTAAGTCTAATAGTTTTAATTCTTGCAGAAGATTTCAAATTATAAGAATTTGAAATTAAACAATTTTGATTTTGTAATATTAGACAATTTCTAGACCTTTTGAATTTAACAATTTCTCAAAAATATTAATATATTAAAATATTGCTATTGAAAATTGAATAATACTTATGGAACAATATTTATGGTAATAGTTAGGATCTACAGATACGTAAAAAATATTGGCATCCTCGAAAATATATTAAAATTACGTGAGAGTTTTTCAAACATATATTACAAAGTAGTAATTAATTATCACTCAAATAAATTAACTCGTTTCAAACATTTTCAGAACTCTTCATATTTAAAAATGTAATAAAAATCCAGGGACGTGAACGTACGCTTCGCTCGCGCGCATTTTATTTAAACGGGTTTCGTAAAGATAAATTTAATGAATAATTTTAAATTAATTTATATCCATGGAATTTCAAGTGATTTTTGCTTATTTAAATGGATTTTTGCGATTTCAAGGGATTTTAAGATTTCTCTAAAGAACTTTAGGAAATAAATCAAATTTTATTTCCAAGAAATTTCTACAAATTTCAACAGTTTTAAACGGAGAAAAATGGATATTCAAATATAGATGTTCAAAGCGTAAGATTGTACCGCCTAACATACAGATATTCATGCCGAACATCTATCTTTTTGAGATGTTAGGCGTAAGAATAGTTGTTATGTTAAATTGAAACACATTCAGATGTTAGAATCGTCCGAGCGCATTGGAATTTCATGAATATATTTCACGGCTATATTTTCGATATTACGATTATGGAATATTACAATTTTTGAACATTTGCAAGACATCAAAATTAGCTATGCTTAATTAAAATCGGATGTCTTTTGTCTCTCTACACGAGAGAACAAGGTTCTTAAGTTTGAGGTTATATATTGACTTGAACACATTTGACAAAATGTTTACCTCAACTTGGCTAAATGTATCATCTGATCGATATTTCGTATCCTTTATCGGTTTGTCGTTTATGTATGAACATTCAAGTTTAATTTTAAATTTACAAATAAGTTAGCAATTAATTCCCTAAATGATCAAAAATAAGTTAACTTCTCAATTATTTACAGCCGTTATTCAGCATAATCATTATGTAATATTTTGGATATTTCAGTTCAACATTTTGGATGTTACAGAGTATCATCTCACGTTTTAATATCGAGAGATACTAACTTTGAAAATCTAGATTGCTGTCCTATAGTTGAACATAAAATATGTTAACCCTGAACATCTATATGTTACATTTTAACATCCATTTTTCTCTGTGAAGGGATATGAAGGAGTTCGACAAATTTTAAATCTTTTCAAGTTATTTTTTAAGATTCCAAAGAATTTCAAGAAATTTTGTTTTAAAAATTTGTAGAACTTTCAATATTGAAAAAAAATTCAATTTCTAATTTTGAAATAGTTTGTTTTTACTGTAATGCAAACTAAAAATCCAGGGACGTAAACACGCAGTTCGCGCGTGTGCGTTTAGTGCCAGTGGAAAATATTTCAGGTTCTCAAACTGGAACTATTTTTAATTCAAGTTTGAGAGCATTGAACAGTGTTATTTTCAAGTTAATTCAGAGTATTAATTATATGAAGGATGATATAAAAATTCTTGGACAAAAATATTCAATTATACTTATAAGTATCACGATTTAATTAGGAATGCAGACATTTTTGGAAGAGCTTTTTTCGGGCTTTTTATATCGCCGTGAATAGATTTTAAAAGACATAAGTATATACAATTAAAAAGAATAAACTCTTTAATGGCAGAATTAATAAAAAAATCATTTAACATTATTAAAAAATTATACAGTTTTTTTTATAAAAAAGAGGGCTTCTTCTTTTCTAAATATAAAAACAAATGCGTAATCTTTCCCCTATTAATCCCCTTTTTCGTGCAAAAATTACCCTATTTCCCCTTTTTTGACCTCCTTTTGCACTGTAATCCCTGGTCTGAAATATTATATTTTCATTTTCACACTGTTAGAAAAGTCTGTACGAGGATTAATATGTGTATGAAGCAAATATGGGCTACATCTACTGTAATGTTACATACATTAGTGTAGTTAATTCAATAAAATGTGTATTTAATTTAATATAAAGCTCACTATAGCAGAATGCATAAAAACTCATGTGCTTTTATTTATTCAAATCGTGTCAAATATTCGCAATCCAAGTAATAATCTAGAATTCGTCGACTAAATTATTATTTATAATTAAAGTGCAACGTACGGGTAGAACTTTTCCAAAATTCGCTCTGAATGGCAGAAATTCAATATGAGTACAGTTGATTGTTGGTTGGGTCTGTCATTTCTTTGCTGAATTGAACTTTTCGACTTATAATCCAGTTTAATTTATGTTTAGCCCCGAGTCGAAATTTTAGCCCTCTTTTAGAATTCTAAATTGTAGGACTTAATGAGACTTAGTAAGGCTTGCAGAGGTCTTAATTTGTATTAGATTAAGCCCTCTTTTAGTCCTTCAAAGTGGCAAAAATTCCATTTTTCCCACTTTTAGGGCTAAAAGAGGGCCTAATTTAATAAACATTTAGCCCTCTATAGGCCCTCCTAAGTCCTCTGTTTAGGCCCTGCTATAGCCCTCGAAATCCTCTCGACAAAAAGTGACGTCACATGACCATTTACCCCAGGACAAACACATGTACACCAAAAGTATAGGGGTACATTTTATAATATGATTATATTTTCATTATAAACAATATTGTTTCTTTACCACAATTTTTAGAATAAACTTTATTACTCAGAGATTAAATTGATTACTTTCGAAATTCTTTTTATCAGTTCACTAATTGTTGCAATTGGTTTTAATGTGTGTCAATTAAAAGTTGTTGTAAAAAAGGAATGCTGTTTCTCATGGAAATATAATCAGACTATAAAATTAACCCTATACTTTTGGTGTCCGCCGGTTTGTCCAGGAGTAAAAGGACATCTTCTCGTGTGATGTCACTTCTCACCTTAAAAGATTTCGAGCTCAGTACCTGAAAAACTATTCTAAATTATTATTTTCTAGGAAATATAAGGGCAAACGAAACAACGGTTTTTGTCATTATAAATTATATTATTATGAACCAAAAAATTTGAAGTGTACAGCTACACAAAGTACAATATGAGTGAATTAATACTCGCAAATGAAATTTCAATGAATAAATGCTTATCATAAAATTGGCGTTGTAAAGAAAATTGCAAAATTCTATGAAAAATAAATCAAATTTTGTTTAAAGCACACTTGTTTATGTGCTTTTTGAACGCTGACTGGTTAATTTTAAAGGACTTTTTTACCATTCCAATAAAATACTCTTCAGAACCTACGTCATTGAACATTACTGTGATTCGCAATGATTAGAAATCTCAAAACCAATTTCTGGCAGAATATATATATATGTACCACCTATCTCAAGGTTGTGAGACGTGGCCGTGAATGGGATTTACTGCGGTCCTACTGGGAGCCGATGTCATTTTTTAGATGACAGTTGCTCCCAGTGGGATCCTGAGGTGGTTGTTGACCTTTAGTTTTTGAATTTATATATATATGTATATATATATATATAAATTATGCCCTAAGACGTAAATATAACAAAGTTTTAATTATTATGGAAGACAAAAGAAAGAAAAAAAAACGTTTACGTTAGGCAGGCGTTTCCACGTGTAAGTTTGAGGGAACGAGGAAGAGAGAGATTCCGTCCCCATTGTTAATCTCCAATTTCTGGGTACCTGAAGCGGATGAGCAAGCAAGGTCGTCATGAGCCGATAGATGAGACGCAGTATTTAGGAGATATTTGGCAACAACTTGAGCCTTCTATTAGGAGAGACTCAACTTGCTGCAGTCCTTCACAACTAAATATTGAGTTCGCTCATCGATTCTCTTTCTTACTTTGCGCTGAAGGCGTATATCAACTCCATCCCTCCTCCGGATAGATGTTGCTTACTCAAGGCTTCGTTCTCTAGGAAGTATGCAAAAAGTAAATAAAACTAATTAATATGTAGGTATTTACATGAATATACTAGGCCGCTGCCCTTTACGCTGACAATTATACGCGGTTGTTCAGCGTCGCGACTCCTGTCACGGGTTTCTTCGAGAGAGTCCCCTGACTCAGTCCTATGGAATTCTGGCGAAGTCCCCTGTCTTCGTTAAACAGGCGACTGGAAGCTCGCCTCGAGTTTGGTGGATGAGGCATGGTGTTGAAACGGAGCCGTGTTTTGGATGTTGCGCGGCTATGCGTCGCCGCCTCACTGCTGGGCACGTTGGATGGAAAAGTTACCCGACTTAACCGTGAAATTTTTTTTTGTGGACCATTTCACCGAAAGGTGTAAGGGCGAGCCTCTCGATAGGGAGGCGTTAACCCACGTCTCAACCTATAGCGTCTCCTGGGGCTATAATCGTCGTTGAGTGACCCCTCGTCCGAGGAATCGTTTGGTGCCGGCAGTTGGCGAGCTGGAACGAGGTGCGATTGCTAATCGTCACTATAGAAATTTTCTAGAGCCCGCTGGTCCTAAGCTGCTGAAGGTAGCTCGTCCTGAGCTGCTGGGAGTAGCTCGTCCTGAGCTCATGGAAGTAGCTCGTCCTGAGCTTCTGGAAGTAACTCGCCTTGAGCTTCCAGAGTTAGCTCGTCCGGAGTTTCTGGAGGTAGCTCATCCTAAGCTGCTGGGAGTAGCTCGTCCTCAGCTGCTGGAAGTAGCTCCCCTTAAGTTTCTAGAGGTAGCTCGTCCTAAACTTCTGTAGCTAGCTCGTCCTGAGCTGCTGGAGGTAGCTCGTTTTGGATGGCCGGAGCGCGGAACAAGTGTCGACCGTGGACTTTCGCTCGGGTGCCGTTGCATAACACCCAGTAAACGTCACCTCCCACACGTGCGTCGATGGTCCAAGGCTCGGTGTGCTTAGGCGCAAAGCCTTGGTTGAAGTGTTTATCCTTATTGGATAGTGGATGATTATGCATGAAGACCTGGTCGAAGGGTTGATAGTACCACACGCCCTCGTTAGGGCCGACGTAGTTTCGGTGATAGTGTCTCTGGTGGGTTTTGGCTTCTTCTTCTCTTTGTGGCCATTTCAGCGGAAAAGGTGGGGTGGCTTCGTCGAACCTCCATTCGCCGTGTCGTCTTAAGGTTTTTCCCAGCTGAAGATAACTGGGTGTCTGGCCAGTAGCCAGTAGCAGAAATTGATCCCATCGACGACGCTCCCCCTGGTCAATTCTTGAGCGGATGCCTTTTTTTACCTCTTGATTACGCCGCTCGATCATGTTGGCACGTGGGTGATAGGCTGGCGTAGTCCACAAGTCGCAGTCCCATCTGCGGCAGGCGTCGATTCACTAATGGTTAATAAACTGGCGGCCATTGTCGCTGAGGATTTGTCGTGGTTATCCCCAACGGGGGAAAATTTCTCTCTCCATGAGAGCGATGAGTACTGACGCTTTCGAAGAGCCTAACGGGAACGCATCGGTCCATCGTGAGAAGAGATCGGTGACAAACAGAATGAATTTTTTTCCTGTAGCCGTGGTCGGATATAGGCCCATTAAGTCTAGAGCCACGGTGTCCCACGAGTTTTTCGGACTTCGTGGCCTCGCGTTGTCTTGCCTGGTCGATCGCATAAGTTTGGTCCATATGCAGAAATGACAACTCCCTACGTATTTTCGCGTATCACGACGTATTCCGGGCCAATAGAAACGTGGTTGGATGTCCCTGAGTGTCTCGTCCATCCCTGGGTGTCCTGCGAGAGGGGTGTCGTAATGGGCATAGAGAACTTGTTCGACGGAATCGCAGGTAACGCGAAGTGACCAACCGAGTTCGTCGGGATGGCGTTTCCAGAAACCATGATTGTCCAAGCGATGTTCCTGGACGTAGCGCTCTTCGCACGCGTTTCTTCGTGATAGCTCTCGTAGCTCATGCCATCTCTCGACTTCCCGATTAATCACTGGGTCATGCTGTTGAGCATCGCAGATTTCCTCGAAGAGGGAGCGGCCTCTCAGGTTGTTGATTCGTGGTGATGCTGCGTTTTTGACGTCCTCGATGCGTTCTAGGAGAGGGGGTAACATGACCTCCAGGTCAGGTTTCCCTGGAAACGGCGTCTGCGGTGCTGTGTGGCGGGAGAGCGTGTCGGCGAGCTCATTGTCCTTTACTGGGCAATGCTCCACGGTGAGTTTGAAACGACTAAGATAACTGGCCCATTGCGTCAAATTTTTCTTCACATCCTTCATTTGGTCCAGCCATGTCAGGGCCTTGCTGTCAGTTCGGTGGGTAAAATGACGGTCCTCGAGGTATGCATGGTACCTTTTTATGGCCTATATAACGGCAAGGCATTCCTGTTCATTACAGTGGTAGCGAGTCTCTACTGGCTTGAACTTGGCGCTCGCGTAGGAGATAATTAGTCGGCGACCCCCTTTGTCCAGCTGAAAAAGTACTGCTTCCATTCCGCGGTCGCTTGCATCTGTCTGGAGGAATCAAGGAAGGCTAGGATCAGGCCGATCCAATTTTGGTGGATTCTCCATTAGTTTCACGACGGCATCGAAAGCGGACTGCGGTGACAACGTTCGACGATATGTGAGGTGGGTGTTCAGCAAATCTGTGAGCGGAGCGGCAACTTTAGCGAAGCGCGGGACATACTCTCGTAGCCAGCCGCAAGTACTCAGGAAACTGCGTAGCTGCTATCTCGTTCGGTGTGGTTTTGCCTCCTGGATGGCGCGCACGTGTTCTGGCTGGGCGTGGTTTCCGTCTGACATGACGACGTGTCCCAAATATTCTAAACTCGTCCTCCCAAAATGGAATTTCTTCTGGTTGCATGTCAATCCGTAGAAATCCAGTTTTTCGAGGACGAGGGAAAGATGTAGAAGGTGTTTCTCGATGCTAGCGGAGTAGATGATAATATCATCTGAATAAGCAATGGCGAACCTCCTCCAGTATGGTCCCAGGACCTCGCGCATTAGGTTCTGGAAGGTTCTCGGTGCGTTCTTTAGTCCGAATGGCATCACCCGGAACTGTTGTGAGACGTGGCCATGAATGGGATTTACCGCGGTCCTACTGGGAGCTGATGTCATTTTTTAGATGACAGTTGCTAGAGAGGTTCCTTTTTGTTGCAGCTCCTTTGGAACCAAAAATTGGTTCCAATAGAAACCCTAGTTTTTTCTGTGTACAAAGTTTAAAGTAAATATTTTATTCCATATTGTGTCCTCTTATTTGCAAATTTTAAGAACTCGTTTCTGATTAATTTTTTAATGTACATGGCCACAAATTAAAAAAATATTTTATTTTAATACTTTTTACGTAAAATCGCAAGTTGAGATTCTAACCCAAACAAATGAACTTTTCTTGCGGTATCATGCAAAAAGTATTAAAATTAGGCCTTTGCTCGTTTTCCCGTGACTCTTATTTTTTAAGCAGTAGTACCTCAATTATGTAAAAAGTCTGTATCTAATATATTTGCGTTAAAATCCAAATTGAATTTTGAGGTTCTAATTTTTGCAGATGTTTGGAAAGATCGCAGATTTAATGTATTATTTATTCCATCAGTTGATAAAGGGTCACTGAAAAAAAAATCGTAAATGTTTTAGTATAAATAAAATAATAAAGGTATTTGAAAAAATCATATGTTTACATATAAATAAACACCGCGGCTACGTGTCCCGAAATTTCGGTACGAACTCGGATTTTTTCATAGCCGGATTTTTTCATAGCCGGATTTTTTCGCTACGAATATAGCGGTACCATTTCGATATCCGTGGTTTCGTTTTTTAGTTATTTAAGGAAAACGGAATTTTTCGTCGAAAAAAATGCAATACTTTTTTACGTTCAACTCGCCAGATCCTTGCCGGGAATTGATATTTTTTCATGCAAATTTTATGTAACATTCTTTAACATGTTCTACGACTGTTAGAGTGTTTATGATTTTTAAAAAACAACGAAAAACTTGGGTGAGGAAGTTTCGAATTTTAACAACTTCCAGTGTGAAAAATGTTCCTTAGGGATCAAAGAAGTTCTTCCAAAAAGTTTTAGATCGTCAGTCATTAGAGGAAAAAAGTGAGAGAGATGTGAAAATTATTTACGGCGCGCTGCGTTCGACTCGGATCGCGAAAACATAGCGCGGCGGCTTGTCGTACCTATAACCGTAATCCGAGTCGAGCGCAGCGCGCCGTACATAATTTTCACATCGCTCTCACTTTTTTCCTCTGATGACTAAAGATCTAAAACTTCTTTAAAAAACTTCTTTGATCCCTGGGGAACATTTTTCTCATTGGAAGTTGTCAAAATTCGGAACTTTCTCACACAACTTTTTCGTTTGTATATATGCGTCCAATATTTCGAAGAAAATATTTTTAAAAATTCACCATACGGCTCTGAAGTGTTCTTTGAACTTCGTAAACATTTGAACAGTCGTAGAATATGTTGAAGAATGTTAAATAAAATTGTCAAGAAAAAATATCAATTCCCGGCAATGATCTGGCAAAAATAACTAAAAAAATCACCTCGAATTTGTTGCCATACAAAGAAGATAGGCAATAAAATTGTCTGCAAGTATGGAGTGTCAATACTCAAATTTGAACAATTTTCAAATTTGTTCCGCGGACAGTACTTCTCCGCGTGTTCGAGCGCTAAGGTGGTTATTGCATTTGGCCCTTCAATTGTGTTTAATTGATTCTTTAACCCTTCAGTGCACACGGCGTATTGTCAAAACTCTGTTCTTGTGTTAGTTTACTGGATCGGGAAGTCAAAGTATTTATTTTTATTATTATTATGGAATTAAGCTAAATTCTGTTGGGGGCATGCGTGACCTACTCGGTTCTGGCCTCGTTATACTGTCGGGGATCAAAGAGTTCATATGACAAAAGTGAGAGAGGGACGTGTACGAGGAGGTATAAGGAGGGAGGGGTATAGATTTTTAGATTAATCTAGAATTCCCTTGTCGCTCATTTAAATAACACATTCGTTCCACAAAACTGCTCCTACCCAGGTCGCCCATCAATCTCTCTGGCAACCTCCACAGGCTAAGAGCTTCAGAAGGTCATCATGTGTCATGGATCACACTAAAATACGCAAGATTGCTGATAATCACATAGTAAGATCCATACTCTTTACTCTAATAATATCCACCAAGTAAGGCTCTCCACGCGGGCCCATTAGTATCCAAGGACTTTCCTTTCAGGTGTCTCCCACTCCAATGACTCTTTTCATCACACATTTCTTATATATTATTTTTTGCCACACTTCACTGTCCTGGCATATAATTCTAGCTTCCTCCATGCCCATACATTTTTTCATGCAAGCTCTTGTGTTTCTATGGTTCTTTATATAATTTCGACTTAGGTTCTCATTCACACGTTCCCACGATTCTTTACTCGGTCTGTCTCTAGGTACGCTACCATTTTCTTTACCACGAACAAAATTGTTTCGTCAGTTGTTCTTCTTTCATTCTCTCGACATGCCCAAATCATCTCAAAAAATTTCTTTCACCCTTGTCCAACAGTATTTCCTTTACCTCGCTACCGTACAGCGCAGTGGGGTGCAAGTGCTGAATTATATATTGTAATTTTAGCTTTATATGTTATATTTTTATTTCTGGTAATGGCTCTAACATCGCCGATAACCTTCCTACCCTCGCTTATACGCCTGGCTATCTCTTCTTCAATCTTTTCATCAGTAGTAAATAAAATACCAACATACACGTACTTATTGAATTGCTCTATCCTCTCAACGTCTAAGGCAATGTTGCATACTGTTTTCTCACTCCTTCCTTCAAATACTATAATTTTTGTTTTATTTACCCTAATTTTCAGGCCCATGTTCGGCATGCTAGTATTCCGTCTGCTCAACATTCTCTGTAAGCCTTCGATTGACTTAGCCATAACTACCTTATCATCTGCAAACGCTAATCCACGTACCCTCACTGTCCCAAAATCCACACCTTGTTCGTCGAAGAGGGCTATTCTTCGACACTTATCCATGAATATAATAAACAGCCAAGAGAACATATCTCATCCTTGTCTAACGCCTTGCCTAATATTTTCAATCAGTTACTCAGTTGTCCATTTACCCTCAAACTCGTTTTGCTACCTGCATGTATTGTTTTTATTGCTTTTATGAGACATCCATTGACTCCGTACTCTTTCAGGACTTCCTCTTTCTTTCAGGACAAACGCTTTTTCCAGGTCAACAAATGCACATATAACTTTTTTTCACTCTCAAAATTTGTTCTGTGATCTGTCTCCAACTAAATATCTACTACGCATATGATCTTCCGGGCATAAATCCAGATTAGACTTCCCAGATTTTTCCTTTGGCTATTTTCATTACCCTGCGGATAAGTAAGCTGATACCTCTGTAATTATTGCAGTTGTTTTTACCTCCTTTTTCTTTGTATATTGGGACGGTAATCGCCTATTTCCAGCCATCTGGAACTTTCCCCATCTCGGTACATAAATTGATCAACTCGCACAACCTGTGAGGTATATATTTTGCCCCCGCTTTTAAGCCTTAATACCATATACGCAGCAGCCTTTACCATTCTTCAAGTTCTTAGCTATATCCTTAATCTCAGAGTCCAGTTTCTTTCAATTGGGTTTTCCAACGTATCGTCTTCTATGTCGCAGATATGCTGTCCTATAGAATATAGATTCACCTCCCAATAACTCCTTGAAAGAGTCTCTCAAAGCGTCTAGTAGCCCGTCCGTATCATATACCATTTCACCCTTACTATTCCTAATGCCGAATAACTCTGTACTATTATTTCCTTTCATAGCGACCTTGGCCAATTTCCAAAATAGTTTCTTACTTCCTTCAAAATCGATTTTCATTTTCTTCTCTTATTCCGCTTTAATTTCACCAAATTCTTTAACTAGTATTTTTACTTTTCTGTTTTTGTCCATATAATCACTTTCAAGTCTAATTATCTCTTCATTGCTAAGGCTTGTAGTATTCAACTTTCTTAGTTATGCCTGCTTCTTTTTGTTAATAGCTACGCGAATTCCATCTTTTCACCAAGCATCGCCAGCCATTCTTCCTACAACCGTGGTACCACACACTTCAGTCGCAGTCCTAACAATGATTTCACGGAGCGTCGTCCATGCGCCCTCTATATCTTCATTGCGTACTAGCCTCTCCCAAATTGCTCCATCTATATGCATTCGTTTATCTTATTCTGAAAATCTATTCGCATTTGCGGTTTCTGTCAATTCTCTATCTAGATTCACGTCTGTTTTGTCTTTTTAGTTCTCTTTCTTCTCCATCCGTGACATAACTTTTGTAACTTTTATTAGCTTTCTCAGTCACTCATCCACAACAACAATGTCAATCATACTGTGGCTTTCACATCTGCACCAAGTGTACAATTAGAAAATTGTATTCCTGAACCAAGTATTTGTAATGAACAAGCTCTTTTCTAACCAGAAGCTAACCAATCTGTACCCATTACCATTCGTTTTTGGATCTCCGAAATGACATACCTCTCGTTGGACTCGAAACCCATCCATTGATATCGCCTAGTAGCATGATTCTTTCCCCATGATCGCACGTACCTATAGTATCATTCACAGTGTTCCAGAAGGTGTTTTTTGCTTCACTCCTTTCACCATAAAATGAAGCATAGCACGTTATGATAAATAATCTTCTGATTCTCACTTTTATTTTCACCCAGAACAATCTGGAAGATACAAATGTATGCTCCTTGACATGCTTATGTGCTTATGTGCCCTCTTTCTCATTATATAAGTAGCACTTTTTGTTTCGCGGCTAATTCTTTCTTATGTAAATAAATTGAATTGTTCGTGTACGAAAAATGTTTTAAAAACAATAGCTTAACAGTCTAAACTCTATAATCTCGTTTTGTGCTGGCCCGTAGCGCCACGTACTCGTTGCGCGGTTAGGTGCCAACACAAAACGAGATTGAAGAGTTTAGACTGCTAACCCCAGATTCTTGTAAATCCTTTGTAAAAGTTACAGTCTCTTAAGAGAAAAAATTTAATTTACAATTTAATTTTCCACTGAAAAAGTCTTTTAAAACTGTTTTCAAAATTCTTATGCACTGAATCAAAAATATATTAAAGGTATATACTGATTAGTCCTACCATTCATGTTTTAAAAACTCAAAACAAAATATTGAATTTTTTGTAAGCACTTTAGGAAAAAAGGCTCGCAGAATTTGAGAAGGAACTGTATCCTAAGCTTATTGTCCTTGCTAATTAAATAAATTTGTTTAAAGAGAGACATTGGAAATGGAACGGTGGTTCTAAAGCAGATTTCATATAAAAATGTTTTGAAAATAATTCAGAATTGCTCAAGTTTCTCTCAAATTTAATTTTCTATTCGAAAGTTGTCGTTTTAGCTACAATAAATTTAACATTCCTTTCAAAATTCTAGTTCAATGAATTAGAAAAATGTCCAAATAAGTATATCCTGCTCTGACCTACTGTTTCATTTTCTAAAAACTCAAACCTAAATGCTTCGTCTTCAATTAATATAATGCTCCCAACTATTTGTAAAATTAACGATTTATTTTGTTGTTGAATAAAATTAAATAATAATATTCACATATTGTGAATCTCTTTAGTTAATGCTTACTAGGAAAAACGTAATTAAATTTTCTAGTAATATTTTCTGTTTTAATAAAATAATAACAATGATAAAATAATGAGTGCAGATAAATTGGCTTTAAAATTATATATTTTTAAAGAAATTTGGATAATTTTGAATAACTAAATGAATCATCTTTTCGTACATATTTAATATTTGCATTTTTCGAAATTATCACATGATTTTTTTTATTTGAGATTCTTAACACTAGAAGTACCGAGCGGGGTCAATTGACCCCTTTCGATTTTTAAACTGGTAAATCTCCGCAGCGGTTGCTTGCAGAGAGATAGCGTTTTGTGACTTTAAATTATTTATAAATAGGAGTATTTGACAATTTTTTGGGAAATATTGAATGCGTACTTAAAAAAAATTATTCAGAAATCATTCAAAAATCATCAGAATATGCCGGTACTTCTAGTGTTAAATTTAGTTGAAATTTAATGTATTTAAGGTAACTGTCCCGATTACTGAGGTATCAAGCATTAGTCTCACTTTATCTGATTATCATTTTTAATATATAATGAAATAAAAACACGTGTTTGTTTCACTTTAAAGTAGGACGTTTTTTTATATAACAAACAGTAATAATTGCCAAAATGTAAAGCAATGTAAAAAAATATTTAACATATAGATAAGAAGTATGTTCGTACCTATTACTGCGGATGAAACAAAAACTGTGTACGTATTACTGCATTCCTATTACTGTGGATTTTGTTTTTATGTATGCGAACGTATAAAAAGTAAAAAGATGATTTAAGTGGGGTCTTCTTATTGACAATAATCTCATTATTTATAAAACTAGCTATGAATTCGATCTTGGTTGCTTCTACTTTGTTTGTATTCGCAATTTTGTGGTGCCGATTTGATGAGCACTTTGTTTCCTTATTATGATTAATTATCAATTATATTTGCTTCCTCATAGACGAAGTCAAAATACACAAATACAAATAGGTCAATCAAAACTTCGCGAATCAAGGAGTCTTTTCTACTCTTGCATGAACTTTGAATTATGTTAATAAACAAATTTTTCTGTATAAAACAGATTTTTCGAATTATATATAAATGACAAAAATTTCCGCACTCTTCAATACAATGTATTAATATTATAGGTCAATCGATTCGTCTTGAATCAAGGAATCTTTTCCGTTTTTGCATTCTTGCCTGTATCCAGCTTAAGGTGTCACAATGCTTTGATATTTGGAGGGCGGCAGTCATACGAGGTAAAATAGCTTTACGCCCTTGATACACACCACACTTTTTGTCCCCCTCCTTGAAAACAAGCATGTGAAGCAGATAGAGGATGTTTGGTGTACTTGAAAATTTTGATTATAGGTGAAAGTAAGAAACAGCGTACTTTGCAGAAGGGAGACTGTCGGGTCTAACAATACAATTTTTTCAAAGATAAAGATCAATTCCTCCATATTCTCACTTGCGGGGTGCAGTGTATGTGTAGAGGGCGTAACGTTTTATGTAGCGGGCGTAAAGTTTCATGTTGGCCCGGCGGCGGAGTGCGCATGTGCATACGTCACTGGGCTGGAAGCCGCCACATTACGCCTGCTTCACGCGCATGCAATGGCGCGTTTTCAAGGGGGGTCGGACAAAAAATTCTTCTTGGTTTGTCACAATCATTCGAAGATCACTTGTAAATTCTCAACAATGCAGAGAAAGTTTTTTCAAATGCAGTATTTTCCTAACGAGTGTAGATATTCGGGATTTTCTTTTTTATTCGACGTATGAATTCTTGCTCTTTCCAGAGATTCCGACCAAAATTTAAAAATTTGAAAAATTACACAATAGCGGCTGTTTTTCAGATACTAGTTTATACACCTAGAAAAGTTCTACAAAAAATATTTCTGATTCTTTTGTGATATATTGCATTTTTGATGAGAAACAAAATATTTGGATTAAAAAAATGATTCACAGACTGATAGGATGTCTTTCTTTTATTAGCAGAAACAGTAAACAAAATATAAGAAAGAAATAAGAAAGGTGCTTTGCAGAAAATCTTCCTGATTTTTTAATCGAATTTTGAAAACAAGAAAAGAATATTTTCAGGAAACCATCCTATCATTTGGATGTGGGATAAGGCATTTTTGAGGCCGGTAAATTTTTTTTTAATGTAATTGTTTTTTTTTCTGGTAAACGATGAACCTGTCGTTGCTTCCGAGAAAAATGCAAAAATCAGATTTTTCAAAAATGATTTTTCTAATGTGATTGAATCGATTGAACTATATAAAAACCTTGTATGACCTATAGAAAATAAGTAATAATAAATATATAATAAACAATAAATAATAATAATAAAGTGCAAGCAAAATTGCCTTTTCAATTCCTTCAGCTCCTTTTGCAAGCCAAAATCTTCTTTCTAGCTCCCTGACTCAATAATTTTTTTAATAATTAATTACCCGTAAATTATCTATAACATAAACCCCATCACGGCGCGGGCTTGAATTCAATCCAACCCGAAAGGGCTTGCACCTCTCGTTTTTCTTCTGAAATAATTTCAGGGATACCTCACAATTATTTTGAGACCAAAAAGAAAAATTTCGCTGAAGGGATTGTTGAATAAACTTTTTTGTTTTTAATTTTCAGCTTATCATGTATATTTTCG
The DNA here is from genome assembly GCA_011634705.1 of Andricus grossulariae. Lineage (NCBI taxonomy): Eukaryota > Metazoa > Arthropoda > Insecta > Hymenoptera > Cynipidae > Andricus > Andricus grossulariae. Next base: position 212,626,187 of record JAABKJ010007545.1, on the reverse strand, counting down.
TAAAAGTAACTTTAAAGGGGTGCCTTTGTATCTTAATCTCAGTATTTTGGCACATAAAAAGGTATCCAAACGTTAAACATCTTTGGACATCCGGGTTCCATTAAAATTTTGGACTGCAGATAAAAATAGTCAGAATATTAGTTAAAGCAGAGTTAATTAGAAGGAATTCTAAAAAAATGTTGTATCTCTCATGTATGTCCGAAGTTATAGCGGGTTATAAAAAATACCCGCTTTTATGAAAGTACGTTAAAAAGTTTTTTTATTTTTAATATCGCGTTTCTACTGCAATTTGAGTTAAAACTTGTTCTTATAATAATAAAAATACATATAATAACATAGAAATTTGAGAAACTTTAATAATTCGTTAAATATATCCATATAAATGAGTTTTCTTTTAAAAGTGAATGCCCTTGATTTTTATGGATATACATTGGAACCTGGAATTAGTTATCTCGGATTTAATATATTCCTAGAACAGATCGCCCCGCAGTTTCTTGGTGAGAGTGGAGCCCGTGGGGTCGAGAGAGGCGTGCTGAACCATGCGTGACCACCAGCAGCGTAGCGACAAGGGAGCAGTGCGCGGGTACTTAAGCTCATATATTGCGTAATATTATGTATTCCAGTTGGAATTGGTTCACACGGCCCTGACTGTTTACGTTTGGAGGCCCTGCAAATAGCATCAAGGCCAATACAAGGCATGCCCGAAACCGTAATTCAATTCAGGTTCCAGTGTATTTCAGGAATTATTAAAGTTTTTTAAATTTGTATGTTACTTGATGTGCTATTATTACTATAACAACAACTTCTAACGCAAAATGCAGTTGAAACGCGATATTTCAACAAAATAACTTACTTTTTAATGTGCATAGGAAAAGCTTTCTTTCAACAAAACTAAAACTAAATTTTTTGTCAACACGCATTTAAAGTAGCATGCTTTAAAATGAAGAAATGTTTTTAAAACTGAGAAAAAATTCAATTTTTCACACTTTTTCAAAAATTTTAATCGGTCCCTGAATTTCAAACATATTTAACGTTTAGATACTTTTTTCGATGCCAAATTACAGAGTTTAAGCTACAAAAGCACGGCTTTGGAGTTATTTTTACGAAAATATACATAATAACCTGAAAAAAAGTTTATTCCAGCGATTTTTTTCTTTTTTGTCTCAAAGTAATTGTGAGGCATCACTGATTTTAGTGATGCCATTGTTAAATCTTGAAAATTAATAAAGATAATAAAATTAAAATTTTCACAGGAAACTCATTTTTTTGCTAAAAAAGTCTGGAGAGGAACGTAAATATATTTTTTAATTTTAAATAATCAAGGAAAGAATAACACCTTAATATTATAACCATTATAGAATAGTAATATGTAATTTAATGTATATTGTTGACAATGATATGCCAAGCTGCATCCCCGGAATAAAGTTTTGATCTGAACGCCAAATAATGTATTACATGCCCAGACGTCCAGCTTTAAATCATCAGCCCAAGTACTTTTCAGATATCATATATCAAATTATCGTTAACTATTCCCAATTATATCTACAGTAATCATGAATCTACGTTTATAGCTATCAATGATATAATAGAACTTCCAATTAAAATTGAATACATAAACATTTAAAAAATGCACTTAATTAAAAAAAAATGAAAATTCTGTCTCGAATTTTTCATTATTTTCATTATTTTGTATAACTGCAATAGAATTTCGAAAGAATTTATATTCCAGATACCAATTACAGAAGTTAAAAGTTAAAACTCAACCCAAGAAAGGCCTTCTTGTACGGCTGTTTCATGATGCGATAATGAGAAAAGTTTTTTGGCTTCGCTCTACCATCTGTTTCGGGAATTAATATTGCTTCTTGTATTTATTATACTTTTCCTACTGAAATAATAATTTAGCTTCCAAAGTATAAAAGTGGTTGGAGTTTTCTTCCTATCTTCTTTATATTTAAAAAAATGTAATAATTTCTATTAAGAAGCTTTAATCAAAATTGCATGGTTGTCTTCTACATACATTGTGAAAATATTTCAAATTAGAAAACGAGCTTGAAATATGTAATTTACACCCAAACATTTAATATCTTTCTACTCAAGAACTTAATAATTTCAAAACCGCAAAGCTATTATTTTCTTATGAAAAAAATGTATTCATCATTTTTTTCATCCATTCTTACTGAAAATAAAAATAAACTTTCTTATTTAGCTTGGCTTTTAAGGGCCTGCACTGACGAAGTCAATAAAGTAACGTAGGAGGATGCTGATATCGTTTCTATAACCTAATAATTCGAAAGTCAATAATGACGTTCGAGAGCACTGTCTCGTAGAAATTTAATTATCTGGGTATTGCAGACAAATTGAGGGAAATATCAAGAAAGCTTTCACGAAACATAGGGCAATTACTTAGCAAAAAATCCTTATTGAATTTCTTGTCTTAGATTCTTTATTGTTATTTTTATAAAAATTGTATTCTAAATTGAAATGCTTTTTAATGAGGAATAATATTTATTTCGTTAATTTTTAATACATAACTTTTTGTTAACTAATACTGTTTTCAATTCGGATCGTTTCAATTTAAACATAAAAATAAATTAAATACGAATTTGAATATCGATTCTTTAAGTTTCAGGTGTGTGAATAAAAACGGTGGAAATAAGGAAAATATGTGTAATATAGTGAAGTTTTAGAGAAGAAAAACATAATAAGTGAATAGCGGGGAAATAATATACAGGAATTAAAATACAAAAGTCGACCGTGATTTGAAAAAAGACCGTTATCTGCAAAAAATCGAAAAATGATTTTTTTATATCGTTGAAATTGTGGGGGAAAAAGATAACCTGATTTGAAAAATAATTTCTTAAATTGTTAATAACTTTTAATATAATTATTGCGTAATTTTTGGAAAACACCGTTAACTGCAAAGATTGGTGACATTTAAGAGAGAGCCGTAACTGACCATTAACTGCAGGCGTAAAGCATAGACGGCTGAATACGGCACTAAAAATTCGAGAAAACACCGTAACACCGAAGGACTTACTAAAAGATCGAACGGCTATCTCGAGCCTTTGTGATTTTGAAGACGTCCCCGAGAAAAAAGGTTTGTATTTCGAGAAACGCCGTAAATGCATTTATTATAAATTGAAAAATGAAAAATTGTCATCAAAAGTCTGTATTTTTTATCATTAATAACGGTATTAAAGTAACAAGAAGTTATATTGTTGAAAAATGTAATAGATAATATATATATCGCAAAATTTTTCAAAATTTATGAATTTTAAATTGAAAGACGTTAGCGTTGACAAGTTTTCAATTATAAGTCTCCAAAATTAAATTATTGAAAAAACCGTCTGAAATTACATTCCTTTGTAATATGAGTCTCAATAATGAAATAATTTGCAAATCTATTTTTGTAAAATTCAAGAATTTTTCATTGTAACTTTTCAAAATTGTAAAAATTTTAATTGACAATCTTTAAAATTGAAGATTTCCTAATTTTCAAAATGTACAATAAAAAATTATAAAAGTTTTATGTTTTACATTTTTAAAATTCGGTAATTTTGATGATTTACATACATTTGAAATTACATCAATTTAGAAGATTTAAAATTGAAAACTCTTGACTTTTGATCTTCAAAATCATCACAATTTAAGAATGTTTATTTATACATCTTTAAAATTGAAGACATTTAAACTGAAAATCGTTAAAATTGAAGAATTTGAATTATAAATCTTCAAACTTGCAGAAGTTTGAATTAAAATTTAAGACTTTAATGATTTAAATTCCAAATTTTATCAATTTGGAAAATTTGGAATTGAAAACTCTTGACTTTTGATCTCCAAAATTATCACAATTTAAAAATTTTCATTTATGCATCTTTCAAAATTAAAGAGTTTACAAGTGTAAATCTTCAAAATTGAAAAGTTTTAAATTGAAAATCGTTCACATTGAAGAATTTTCATTTGTCAGTCTTCAAAATTGAACTATTCTAAAACAATGTTCCAACTCACATACCTTTAAAATTTAAATCTTGAAAATTAAATAATTTGTAATTCCCTATTTTCAAAATTCAAGTGTTGTCAGTTGTAACTCTTTAAAATTGCAGAACTTTGAATTGCAAATCTTTTAAAATTGAAAAGTATTTAATTGTGAAAATTTACAGTTCAAAATTAAAAAAAAAATTATGAATAATAATATAATTAATATGAAATATTTCATAATAAGTGTAATGCCATGAACGGCGTTCTCTCAAGTTACGGCAAGCCTACTTCTGGGATCCGTAATTTGAAGAGAGCCGTAACTGCCGGTTACGGCGTTTCCCGAATTTCAGCATCCCAATCAACACCTTTAACTGCATTTTCAATTATTAATTAAAATTTTGAAACAATTTTTTTGCAGAAATGAAAAGATCATATGCAAATTAGTCAAGAACAACCAACAAACATTCAGAAAATGAATTAGAATCCGAGTTACACGCGAATAAAGATAACAGTTTTTGTCGATTTTCTCAGCTTCGTTCATTTTGCAGTTAATGGTGTTCTTCCAAGTCACAGCTGTTTATGAATCATTGATGGTGAATTTTCAAAAGCAAAAAAATGTCTGATATAAAAAAATATTTTCCTTCAAGATGGAATGATGCAATTTTGTATCTGATCAAATAAGAAGAAAAAATAAATAGAAACCCTGGCTAATTATAGAAGCATATGAAGCAATTGGCATAATTAAATTTCAAAGTTATATCTATATATAGGAATTTTTATTAATTGATTTGCTGATCATTTGAGAGGAAGATCAAAGTGCTTTCATTAATGTAAGCTGTATTAGATTCTGAAAATTTGAACAATTGTGGATTCAGTACACTGTGCAGTGTGCATCAAGAAATAGATTTCCGAATTGTGATGGTTGATCCCAAAAAATTTCTTTCGTCCAAAAACAATTATATCCTGTTTGAGCACTGTTTCTGGCCCATAGTTTTCTATTGATTTAACATGAGGAAAATTAAAATAATTTTAATTCGTCGTTTGCGTTTTCGTCCGTCATCACTTTTGTGTTAACCTTTGCGAAATTATCTTTTAAAACCCGGACTTTCCTCTCATAACAATAAATGAGGGCCTGGTTGGAATATAATAGGATATTATATAATTAAAAAAAAAGGTTAAACAACCACCGCAGGGTCCCACTGGGAGTAACTGCCATCGAAAAATGACATCGGCTCCTAGTAGAACCACGGTAAAACACACTTAGGGCCACGTCTCACGACCGTGAGATGGGTGGCATGATGAAATTACGACATTACAACGACAGGTCGGCGAAACCCTCGTGTGTCTTGAGGACACGAAGCGACCCAAGGATGACAGCTTTCTGCATGCATCTCGCAAGTGCCTTGGCATATTTTTGGCACGCGGGAATGACTTTAAGGTTACGAACCAGTGATAGTTCCGCACCTCCGAGAGCACCAATCATAAGGACAATTACTTTAACCGAATATTTTGGGTACAGCCGTTGCAACTCCCTTTCAAGGTCTTGATACCTCTCCTCCTTTTCCTTCTCCGTGACAGTGATGTTGTATTCGGACGGAGCCGAGAATTCGATCACGAATATAGTTCGTTTCTCGAAGTCTTGAAGAACAATGTCAGGTCTCGAGTGTGCAACGGAGACTGCTATCCGAAAATCGTAGTTCCAGAAAATTTGGCACATCTTGTTTCGGACAATTGACTCTATCTCCCTTGGAGCGTTCGGCAGGGCAGGGTCGCGGCCAATACCGTAAGAGCGACAAATTTGTTATCATTTATCGCATTATATTTGATTTAGGTTAAGTTATTTACATTAGGAACAACGCAAAGACAGGGTCAGTTTTATAAGCCAAATTTCTGACTAAAGATACAACGAAAAAGTACATGACAAGCTTACTTAATTGTAAGATAGTATCTGTAATTAAATAGTGTAGATATTAGTTTAATATAAGCTGACATAGGCAATATAAAAGGCTTAAACAAAAGAATGTGACTTCGAGAGCAATATGTAGCCTGTAAGTCCCCAGTGGAAAAAATGTAATAAATTATTTATTATTTATTTTGAATTCTTCAAAAATAATGCATATATGGCCAATCAATAAACAAATTAAAGAAAAGAAAAAAAAACAGTTCTCGTCCGATCACTGAAGTTAAGCAGCGTGGGGCGTGGTTAGTACTTGGATGGGTTGTCATCTTTTCTTTTTTGATCAATTTTGCATTTTTGTAACGATTTCATTGCTTCATTTTCATTAAATCTACATCTCTTGACGTGATTTCTTTTACATTGATTCCATTTGATTTCCTTTATACAATATTCCATTTTTTATTCTATCGTCAATAATCTAATACATGCTATCAGCAGTTCATGTTACCGTATTTCTCCTTGCCAGTTCTGTACGTTTAGAATCGAACGTGTGATTAACCTAAATAAACTTACGGACGGTCCGGAAGTTTAGAATAGGCTATTTTTTAATCACTTTAACACATAAACAGAAATGCAATGCAACGACAATTACTTATGCCTTTATTTCAGCATATTTAGTTTCATATAAAACTGATTTCTCATTTTTGATTTAGATATTGATTTACGTAGTAGTAAAATTATCATGTACATTTTTCGTTCACCTTAGGTCAGAAAAGTGGCGTACAAAAGCTGACCATACTTCGATATTTTTCGAGTATTTTTCGAGTAACATATAAAAATAACATATAAAAGAAATTAACAACACTACAATTAACATAAAAAAACACTGAAGGAACCTTAATACTAGAAACACTGTTAGAAGTAAGTTCATGAAATTTCATGAAAATGTTAGTGCAGCTTTTTACACTACGGTTAGTGATAAACTCATTTAAATTTCGTGCAACACTGAAATTTAAATAGCCTTATTGAAATTTCAATGTAAGTTTTGAAACTATTTTAAGAGATAGTGCATTGAATGTTTTGTAAATGTTTATGAATATCCTATGGATATTCGACATAAATAGTGAAACTTTTTTAAGAAGAGTTCTCTGAAATTACTTCTTTTGAAATGACAAAGTAAAACCAATTTTGTACATGTAATTGCAAAAAATGTATCAATCGATAGAAAAATAGATCACATACAAGGCTTCTAAATTTAATCCCACGAATTATTTAAAAAATTTGTTTCATATTTTCATTTAGGTTTATTAAATTTAATAAAAAATGTCACTTCATTTTCAATGCATGTTTATAAAATTTACACAAACCACAGTGAAATTTATTCAGCCACCAATAATATCTTATGTACAAGCAATTGGAACAGGTTTCAGAATCAATTTTATGAAATTTCAATAAATTTTTCTTAAAAATTAAGTTTTGTGTCACTGAAAACTAATGAATATGGTCTCATATATTGGTCATAAAAAAAATTATCTACCTAAACATAAATTACATGTAATAATTTTTCCCATCGATTTGGCATTTCGTATTTTATATATTTATCTTATTTACAGTGCAAGTAAGTTATCTATACAAGATTAATAGGATCATCAACGATGAGTTACATAAACTTGTAACCAATGAGATGGATTTTCAATTAAAATGATGAATCTTCCAAAATGAGAACTGTATAGTCTACAGAGGTTCATATCAGGTTGTAATTAAATGTTGTTGGCATGATTTTGAAAATAAATAAATAAATTAATAACGAATAAAAGCTTAAGATTTTGAAAAAAAGTTTTGGAACAAATTTTGTATTGGGATTTTTTAAACAGCACTTTTATGGCAGCATAAAACAGTATCCAATAAATATCACCTAACTTCAAGGATCTTTCGGTTAAAGTTGGTCGAGGCTCACCGCGCGAACAGCATATCAAAAAATAGAAAATAAATCAACCATGAGAAAAACTCCAATGCGCGAAAAAAAGAAACAGCCTTGACGAATAAAATCGCAAAAATCACCCCAATATAGTGTGCGCATTAGGACAGCTATTCAAATGCATTTTTGTACATCACGAGCAGCATATATAGAAAAATAAATAAATAATAACGATAAGGAAAACTCCCTGCGTAAGACATAAACGAAACATCCTTAAACATTAAAATTTGCAAACATCACCCTGATAGAGTGCGCCCATTGATACCCGTCTTAAAATGCATCTTTGGACACCCCAAACATATAAAAACATTTAAGTTACCTATGTGGAAAACTTTTGGCGCGAAAAAAAACCGAACACATTTAACGAAAAAGAAAAATAGCAAAAATCACCATAACGGAGTGTGCCTATTGAGGCCGATCTTGAAAAATACTGGATGTAGTGGTTAGGAATAATTGAGACTAGAATTTATCTATAGGTGAAAGTAAATTTCCTAAGAAGTATTGTAGAAATAAAATTAGTTTAAACACATAGTTTATATACAATATGATCTACTGAACAAAAAAAATTAATATAATTCAAATGCTCAAAATATCTTGTCTACTTATCATTTTCTTTATTTACCGCCACACACGTAGAAAAATAGATATTGAAAAGTAGATATGAAAAATTTTGATATTTAAGCATAATATATAGATATTACGTAATTATATTTCATATCTTCTATTAAATTAACAAGATATTTAAGGACAATATCTGTTTATAATAAAAGTATAAACTCTGTGATATTAATCGCCAATATCTAAGATACTAAAAAATTCCGCTTTGTCCATATCCTCAGAATTTTTCATGTGTGTTGTGGTTTTTCGATATTGTGTACAAGGATGTGGTGGGAAATGGATTAAGTGTTTTTCGATATTACTATTATTATTATTATTATATCATTAAGCCGTTTTCCTTTCGGGGTAGGCGTGAATTGCTCGCTTGGAAAGTAGTGATGTGTGGATGATTATATCATAATTTTTCCAAAAAACTAAAGACTCAGCACTATAGACGTCACGCACGGAAAAAATTAGCATTGATTTGTCTTGTCTCAAGAAAATATACTTTTAAATACTGAAAATCAAATTCTTCAATCTAGTATACATTTTTTTGAGACAAGAAATATTTGATCAAAAAAGGCGAATGCTCGATGATCGGAAACAATAAACAGCGGCCTATGGTCAAAAATACTTTTTCTTTAAAAATCTGTTCTTTATAAACTACTGTTTCACATAGAAAAAAATTATTTTTCAAAAATTGAAGTTTTGCATATTTCCCGAAAACGACGAAAAGTACAAGCAAATGTTTCGATAAAAGTTTACACGTCTACAAAATTTCTACAAAAAATACATCTCGCTCTTTTGTCCAATATTTAAACAAAAGTTTCTGCTAATACATATAAAAAAAGGCATCCTATCAGTCTTATGCGGTTAAAACATTTTTTAGGCCGGCAATTTTTTTCTTATTTATAATTTTTTTTGTAAACAATGCAAGATATCACAAAAGAGCAAGAGATATTTTTTGTAGAACTTTTCTAGAAGTGTGAACTTTTATTCAAAAATTTTCTTGTAACTTTCATTGTTTCCGAGAAATATGTATAAATTCGATTACTCCAAAATATTGGTTCAATGTGAATTACAGTATCTTACTAAGAACGAAATTCAGGATATGATCTATTTCTAAAAAGAAAATTTAGTGGGATTTTTTAGAAAATCCACTTTCAAGAATTTGAGAAAATCAGCTGCCATTTTGTTATTTTCTAAAAATTTTCTGAATAATTGAGAGAACAAAATTTCCTACGCTGCAAAAATAAAATAAAATCCTGAATACCTACGCTCGTTCGGAAAAACATCATTATACTAAAAAACATCATTATTACAAAAAATGGTCTACACTCTAATTAATATAAAATATATTAGTGAAATACTAGAAACACGCGTCATTATTTTGGCTCAAAAATTTATGTAAGTATAAATAAAAAATTGCATGGTATATGATTGATATTCATATACTATAATATGAATATCAAATTGGGTCGAGCAAACAATTGTCCAATACATAGAGTTTATGTAACTTTCCGCAGAATAGAATGGCACTATTAGTTTTTCCATAAGATGCATATTTGAACAAATTGGTTAAATACAAATTATTTAAACAAATCGAAAACAAATTTTTTCACCACAATGTGCGGTGAAATTTTTGAGAATTTTTAGGCCAATAAAACTTGTTTTCGGATAAGTAGCACATACATACAGTGGAACTTGGAATTATGGCATCCGAGTTTATATCCTTACGAGAACTGCCGGCCTCGGAATGTGGTAATGTGCAGAGCCAAGGAGGATTGCTCATTGAAGCGTGACAAACAAGCAGGAGTTTTGGACTCTCCGCGAGTTAGTTGCATCAAGTTGTGTAATCCGTTCAAATCCAACAGAAATTATATATGCGCCCCTGCCTGTTTACGTTCGGAGTGTATGGATTTATGTCCAAGGCCACTGCGAGCAATGCCCGAAACCCGTTAAAATTCCAACTTCCAGTGTAGTTATACCGTGACATCCTTCAACTACCAAATTGGGTTTTCATTTTTCATCTAAAAAAAATAAATTTTTTTTTCCTTTAATATCACGAATTGAGGGTCCGACTGCAATAAGGGGGAAAAACACGGGCTTGTAGAACACAAGAAAAAAACTTTTTTCTATTTCAAGTTTTTTATGAAACATGCATGATTTCAGCTCTTTTCGACGCCCATGAATCGGGGCTAAATCTCTACTTTTTACTCCCTAGGGACTGAAAAGTGATGTCAGAGGTGAATAATGAAAATTATACATTTATGAGCTCGCATTTTACGATTATCAGCCTACTCACCGTAAAAATTGTGAGGAAATTTTGGTTGCAGATAATAAAATTTGGCGGATATTTATGGAAAGTTACCATATATAACTAATCCCCTTCCTCACCGAGCAAGTCACGCCTACCCTAAAAGGAAAATGGCTTAATGGTATGATAATAATAATAATAAAATTACCGTAAATTACCGAAAATTTCCAGAAATTTTTAAATTGAATTTTGGGTAATTTACCTTAAGTTCCCATAAATTACCTGCAAGATTATCGTAACTTACCGAAAATGTTCATAAATTTCCGAAAATTTATGGACCATTTTTAAACATGAATTTGGGGTACTTTATGATAAGTTACCATATTTATCTGTAAAATTACCATGAACAACCGAAAATGTCCATAAATTTCCGCAAATTTATAGATATTTTTAAATTGAATTTTTGGGCAATTTATGGTAAGTTACCATAAATCATTTCTAAAATTACCGTCAAGTAACAACAATTTCCGGCAATTTTTTGATAGAATTTTTGATAATTTGGAATAATTTAACATAAATATCATGCTTCTTTATTCAAAATATAATATGGACTGAAATCATGACTGTATTTCAAGAAATGTTTCAAATCTACGCGCTTGCCTACGACTTGTACTGAAAACATACACTCATCGAAAATATCCCTCAACTCCTCCCAGGTGCATTTATTATTATTATTATATCATCAAGCCGTTTCCCTATATATATATACACGCAGTATATTCTAGCGATGCCCACAAAACAAAGAAATAAATTAAAATTGCCTCTAGTTTAATGATAATTAATTAAAAATTGAGACCGGTAGGTAACCATGTTTTTTAGTTTCACTGACAAAAAGTATCGACGGAAGTTTAAAGTTAAGAAAACAGACAGGAATGTGTTTCTTACTATTCAAGTAAGATTTCTGAAAATTTTCAGATTGATTCATTCAAAGTTGACGGAATTAGGTATTTTGTAAGACAACATTCTATGCCGCCAACAGAATTGATCACTATCAGTCGGCTTACTCGTCGTTGGCGGCATGCGGCATTGTATATTTTCTTATAAAATACCTAATTTCGTCATCGTCCAATAAATTGATATAAGAATTTCCAAAAATCTTCCTTGAATAGTGAGGAACAAATGCCTGACTGGAAGTTTCTTCAATCTTGAACTTTCCTGGATATTTTTTGTCTGCGAATCTAAAAAAATATGATTACCGAACGGTTTCAAGTTGCAATTAATTATTATTAAACGATAGTCAATTTAAATTTTTTGCTCACTTTGTAGCTACGAATGTAGTATACAACGTGTGTATACCAAATTTCAAACGTTTTTGATATTTGGCTGAGTTATGACAATTTATGTTTAAAAAAATAATTGAATTTGAGGACATTTTTTCACTTTTTTAATTTTATTATGAAAAATGTTCAGGGGATAAACGCTTTGAATAGGAAAAAGTTCCATCTTGTCATTTTCTACAAATCCGTATTTTCAAAAATCTAAATTTTTTAACTTTAAATTTTGGATATAACGATACGCTTGGACAATACTTCTTAGTGTTCTCGAGCGCTCGTCCTCTTCTCGAATCCGGACCCTCAATTGACGGCAAACTGGTTTAAACCTTTTCAAGTTTTTATTTCCACAACAACAATTATGTTCTAAAGTAGATATTTCAAGTTGTGTGACGTCAATTGGTAAGATATCTGATTATCAAGGGCAAAGCTTGAAAAAAATACAAAATAATCTACAAATAAACATATGGTAAAAAAATATTATTTTTTTAATTAATTGAACAAATAAGTTTTCCTCCCATGCAATTGGTATCATTGTTTGTCCCTCAGCGTATAGACATATTTTGTCCATGAAAGGAAAATAATGACATGTTTCTTGATTCAAATAGAAGAAATTTCAGGTTTTACATATTCAACTTTTTCGAAAAAAGTGTGAATTTATCTTAATGAAAAAAACATGCTTTTTCAAATTTAAAAAAAATTTTAAATTTAATAATTATTTTGTTTAATTTTTTATCACTGTCTACTACAAAAAACTGTATATACAAATAACTTGCCAGAATTGGTTTTCATAATTGAAACAAAAAATTCTTCAACACCGTCAACTTTTTTTTCTGTGTGATATAGAGCTAAGTAATAGCTCGAAGGTAACTTCTGGGTTTTTTTTTTATTATAAAAATGAAGAAGTGTTGAAACTCTTTTTGAGTCAAAATCCTCGTTTTTGGGATGCACTGTACCTTTGGCAAGAGTTTTTTTGGTGGTGGTTGTTTCTATTAGGATGTTTTTTCCATGGTTCGATAGACCTAAGTAAAAGCTAGAAAGTAATTTATTGTTGGAAAAAAATTAAATGCGATAAAGTTATACATTGTTTTATGTATCCTGCTCCTGCAAAATTCGACTTTTTGCACTTACGCCTTTATGACCTGGGACCCTTCATCTAATTAAAAAAATTGTTGTTTTTTTTTTTTACTTTTTTCGGATCTTGAGACACATTTATTTTCTGGACCTAAACTGGATTTTTGCAAAAGTGGGATTTCAGAATTCCAGGATACTTCCAAGTGCTCCAGGTCAATTTTCCAAAAATTTCCAAAACAAATTTTTCGAAAATGCTATCAAAATTGGAGCTCAAATCAATTTCAAAGTATTTTACTTAACTGATGCAATATAATTACCCAGCAAAACTCTTGCACAATACATAGAAAAAATATAGTTTCATTTTGAACAAAGAAGCTGCGTCAAAATTTACTGAAACAATATTGAACCATAACTGATTCATGTTGAGCAATACGAATATTGAAAGCAATTTAATTTTTTCCCCGTCTTTACACTGATCAAGACAGCGATCATAACTGAAGTTCAAAATGAGTTTCTACGAAAACGACCTGAAACAAAATTGAATCCATAGTTTTTCTGCCTATCAGCGTAAATTATCTACACACCTGTTTTTGAGCTGTTGCTAGTGCCTTAATTCTTCTAATACACTGAAACTTGGAATTACGAGCAGTTTCGGGAATTGCTTGCAGTAGTCTTCACCGGAAATTCAAATACTCCAAACGTAAACAGGCAGTGCGGCTGAAAGATTTCTGTTGGATTTGGACGCATGACGTAACATGATACAACTAACACGCGGAGAGTGCGGCCCTCGAGCCGTTTGTCACGCTTGGCTGAGCAGCCCCTCCCGCGCTCTCCGCAACCCCAAATTACGAGGCCATCAGTTCTAGGAACGCCGTAAACTCGGACTTCATAATTCCAAGTTCCAGTGTATTAACAAGAACATTTTTCCTCATAATAGCGCGAAAGGTATTAGGTAGTTTCATATATACAAAAAAAAAAATAAATAGTAGATGACCCCATTTGTCAAATAAGCAGAAAAGTACTAAAGTATGTAATTATTAAAATTTCAAAACGAAATAACAATACTAATTTCCAGGCTCTTTTTAAAAATTTCAGGATTTTTCCAGGTTTTCCAAGTTTTGTAGCAGCCCTGATTTACTCCCACCTCGTTTCCACACCAGGACTAGCCGAGAAACGTTTCATTTTCGTCCAACTCGCGCATACCAGCTCCACGGCCATCTTGGTACCATGCAACAGTAGCAAAAAAATTTGATATTGAATAAGTGTACAGCTGGCGGCAGCGGCTGGCAGCAGCAGCCGCCAGCTGTACACTTATTCAATATGGCGGTGTAGCTGGTATCGTTTCTGATTAGCTGAAATTTTTCTTACTTGCGCGTGGCTAGACCTATGGCGTCATGGGCCATGTCGTCAGCGGTCAGTTGGCGTCTGTTTAAAGTTAGCTTCGCGTCTGTTTATCGAATCTTTTGCAAACGAAATAATAAATTGCACATATTTCCCAATATAAAGTAGAAATTTTAGTCGTACAGTGCTGCCTTTGTTTAAAGTTACACTTATTTCAGTAATATTCAAGGATATAATGAAAACTGTGAATTTCGTCGCATCGCGGCAGCAAGAAAGTGACAAAGCAAAGTGACAATTAGGAAACGCCAGGAGAGATGGTTGAATAAATTATTGTGGCCAATTATTGGTGATTTAATCAGAAGATGGCCGATTGCCTCAAATCGTATTTAACGAGGAAATTTGAATTGAGAAATAAAATCACAAGGTTTTTGGAGGGAGAATCTCAGCCGAACCGAGAGGCGACATCTCTCACCGCAATTTCGAAGCAAGGCAAGAAGGCGTCGATCGATGTTCTGTGGAAAAAACACGAATGCTGAGATAATATTTCAAGGTGAGAAAAACTAAATAAATATCTAATCATAGTACGTATCTAGGTTTGCGGATAGCTCTGTCATCTTTTGCTCACGGATTTTCGGTGTAGGAACGAAGGGGAAGGATAAAAATTAAAAGGGAGAAAAAGAGCGCGCGAAATTCAACATTTTTGTAAACCTATGCGTTATTAATTCAAATTAATCTATCACTGTATCAGTACAATTTGGGAAGCATAGACGAAATATTTTCGGTGTGCCTAAAAAACTTCGTTGAGCATAATTGTGTACAGTTTTATACAGAGAAAAAACTCATTGATTCAATACATTTTCTGTCAATTATATGTATTTTATTCAAAAGCTCGATTTTTTTAAATTGGTTGAAATTGGCGAAGATAAATTTTTGCTCACTGTCATCGGTACCATTTTCAACAAAGTTTGTAAACAAAAGAATTGAAGAGTTTTAATTTAAATTGTTCGAATTTAACAAATTTATTTGAATTATGACATCATAAAAAAATAGAGTTTGCGTAGGTATTTTTACAACTTTGAAAAAATGTATAAGACGCGTTGAAAAATATTCTCAAGATCAGAATATATCGTAATTTAAATATAAATTAGTCATGCGACGCACACAATTTTTCCAAATTTTGAGTGGTAATTTTGCAGATTGGAAACAACTCCAATCTAAGAAGAAATCTAATTCAATTGAAAAATGTTTGGAGATCCATCAGCTCGAATGTCTTGGGAAACCCGTTTCAACTAGAATGTATTTGGAGACTCACCTCAACTGGAGAATATTTGGAGGTCCATTTCAACTGGAAACTTTGTGGAACTCCAATTCAGCTGGAAAATCTTTGGAGATCCATTTCTAACCGGAAGTGCTCATCCATTCATTCGTCAAAAGGAACGTGAAGCAAACTCATTGATTGATTAAAACATAAAGGTATCTGATGATAACAAAAAACAAATTCTTGTTGGTTATAAGCTACTAAATAATTTACCACCAATAAGTTAGGGAAACTGCAAAATAAAAATTATTTATTACCATAGTTGAAAGAAGACCTCGTAATAAATTATTTCGAGGATAGGTGAACAACTTGTTTAATTAATATTATATTTTATCGATGAAAGCTTAACTAAAGTTATTAAATTGAAGTAGAATATAAATATTATAAATAATAATCATAATTATAAATGTTAGGGTATAATATTATTGTTCAATTCTGAAACAACGTACAGAATGATTTTTTTTTGTTAGATGTTACAAAAGAAGGATACAATGGTTTACCCACTCACATTTTTCTAACTTTTTGAACTTTCGAATTAGGTGTTGAAAAATACATTTGTCACTGAGAATTTTTTATATTTGTTGGAGAAGAGGCGGAAAATGCTAGAATAAGTGCAAAAATTTCGAATGTCTCAAAAAAATATATTTAATAGATAAATGGCCATTTTTTGGTTGAATATTATATTTACGCTATGCAATACTTGATTTCATTCAAAAACATTTCTTGATGTATTTATTATTTAATATTGGCCGATATTTAGAGGTAAAACGATGGAAAATGTTCGAAATAGTTTTATATTTAAACATTAAATTAGATGTGCTTAAAAATATACTGTAGTCAGGGTTACTAGTAGAGACAGCGAACCGCTCACCTGCATGATGATATTTCATCATGTGTTACACGTGTGGTGTCAGAGGTCAATAATGGGTATTTTTGCTCTGTCGGGAGAAAAAGTGCCCATTATTGACCTCTGACGTCACGTAAGACTGAAAACTGCTACTTCTATCCCCGTTTACAGGGGTAGAGGAGACGCTTTATATACCTGTATTTAAAAAAAGTAGATTACATTATTATATATTAGTTTAGATAGTAGTTTTGTATACACTTTTTTCGTTAAATATTTTGTATTATAAGGAATTTTCTTCTATTATAATGAAGAATTTCTTCTTTGAAATTAATCGATGTTTTTGGTAAAACGATGGAAAGTGTTGGAAATAGAATCTACTATATAAATTTTACTAGAGTATTGGTAACGTTAACTTGTCAACTTTGTAGCTTAAAATTTTGTCTTTGATCAATTTTAGATATATGTTTATAAATTTTCAATTTTTATCCTTTTTTATATAATTCAATTCCGCATGAATACCATATATTTTCTTTTAAATAATTTTTTTCACCTTAGGAATATTTCGATGTTTTTGGTAAAACGATGGAAAGTGTAATAAATAGAGATTTACATAACCAAATAATTTTTTGCTAGAAAATATGCTTATTTTTATATTCTTCGTACATATTTCACTAGATTATTGTAAAAATATATTAGATAGTTTTTTTCTGGTACGTTTTTTTCTAATATTTGTTATAAAATAATTTTTTCCCTTTATATTTAATATTTTTCTTCCCTGCAGCAGATCGATGTTATTGGTAAAACGATGGAAAATGTGAGCAACTGGGCCATTAAAATTACTATAATTTCTCAGTCTTCACGGTTAAGGTTTTTTACTGGGGTCTGATCTGTTTTAATGATCTTGTTTATTGATTTTTTTCTTGTCAATGTAGATATATCATATTATTGATAAATTATATAGGTTTAAATTAGATTATATGTATACATTTATCCAGTATGCTATTGTTCTACAAATATTTTCTTTAATTAAGTTTTTTCTCCCTTAAAACTCTTCAATGTTTCTGATAAAACGATAGAAAATGTTAGAAATAGTTGTATTGACATTATTGTCGAATATCTAATTGCTTGCGAAAGGAATGTTGTCCTTTATTAGGAATCATTGATAACATTCTTTGAAAAATGTAATTCAAAATTCATATTCTGCGTTTCTTTTCAATATTCTTGGAAATGTAATTTTACTTATGAAATTGAATAAAGCTTTCGATAAAAAAATTCAACTGTTTTATTGCTAACCTTTACGTTTTATAAAAAATAAGTTCCCATTTAAAATCAAATTAACACCTTTTTCGAGTAGTTATTTAAGGATTAGTTGTTTAAAAAGTATCATAAACTTCTTTTCTAGTAAGTGATTCTCGTTTTGTTTCTATACTAGCCAAACATAATTGCTAACTTTATTCTAAATACATAAGGTTGCAAAATTTACCTGATAGTGCGAAAAATATTGAACATAATTTTATTCCCATTGTCTATTCATTCAAAAAAATGTCTGCATAATTCATCCGCAATTATTTAAGAATATAAATGAAATAAAATCGTAAACTGATAGTACAAATGTGGATATGGTACCAAAATATAATGAAAGTTAAAAAAAATCAGATAAAAAAGAATGTCAACAGCACGCGGTATTCCCAAGCGGTCACCCATCCAAGTACTAACCGCGCCCAACGCTGCTTAACTTCAGTGATCAGACGAGAACTGGTGTGTTCAGCGTGGTATGGCCGTTGACGTGATGTTGTATTAACACAACCTTAATAAGGAGTGTACCACGATATGGTCAAAATAAGAAATAATACATTACAGTGTACGGTGAAAACGCATTTATTAATATAAATGTGCAGTCTTTCTGTTATCTGTCCTTATGAGTTTTAGGAAAGAAGTATGGTAGGTAGTAGATACGGTTACGATGGTGTTTTATTGCAAGGATAAGGGTACACCCAGGTATAAAACCTAAGTATAGTAGGCCAGGTAGAATATTCTACCTCTAGCCTATGGTTTACTATCTGCTTTATGGGCTAAAGTCTACTGAAAATCCGAAAACATTCAAGGAACCATGTGTCACAAATTCAAAACCATTTACCATGCTATATTCTATAATCTATACACATTCTTACTATCTGAAGATTGGAGTAGAACGCTTCTTTATATACAAAAAAATTCTAAAAATAATATTTTTTTGTTCATAATTGTAAGAATTTGTAAGTACATAAACGTTCCTTAGTCCCTTTTATTTATTTTCCCAAACTTCCAGCTCGATATCTAATTTCGTGTGGATTGGTATCATCAAAGATATGATAGAAAAAATGTCGGTAAGGTAGGAATCGGATAGGTATCACTATCAAATGTTCATAAGTACTGAAACATGCATGCCTTTACAGAAAAACTGCAAGGTGTCAAATTACAGCGGAAGCATAGGTATCAGATAATAGACTTATTGTGCGAACAATACTTGTAGGTGCTCGTAACATGATACCATCTCTGATGATACATATTTTTAATTAGAATTTAGCATATGAGTAAGGAGTTGAATAATTTATTATATAACATCAATTGATAAGGAAGCGTTCTATACACAAACTGTAGATGGTAAGAAGGTGTTGCGTTCAAGGATTTTGATACAATTGTTCAAACAATCAGTGAGACAGGTAAGAAGCCAAAGATGAATTTTTCACTCAAAATGCTACTTTATTATTTTTTATTTTTACCCTATCCATGTACACTCTTCATGTACATTTGTTTAACATATCTTTTCGACAACGGCCATACCACGCTGAAAACACCAGTTCTCGTCTAATTCCAAATGCGAATTTGCTATAAAAATGATACGGATATTTTATTAGAAAAAATGGAAACTGTGCACAAACTTAATTATAAAAAAACTAAATGGGAAAAATTTGCAAAGTGTTTAGAAAAGGAATATATCTCTGATATTCCGAATAATAGAAATTTATCCAATGAAGAAATTGAGATCTATCTGCGAGATATAAATACTTTCAGACAGAAATTTTTTGTAACAAAAGAGTTAAATTTTTACGAAAAAAAAAATTCAACCAAGAAGATGAATTTTCTGCTGAAAACATTAATTTTTAGCTAAACAAGTTAATTTTTCAAAAATGAATTTAACTTTCACCCTACATGTTGAACTTTCAACAAAGAATATGAATTCTCTACAAAAAATAATAATAGTTGATATTAAAAATATAAAATATTTTAATTTTAAATACAAAAGGGTTTAATTTATGCAAAGAAACAAATTTAAAAAAAAAGTTGAATCCTCAACTAGAGAAACAAATTTTCAACAAAATAGTTGAATCATCAACCAAAAAGACAAATGTTCAATCAAGCACATTAATTTTCTACCAAAAATGACGGATTTTCAAGAAAACAGTTTCATTTTCAACCAAGGAGATGAATTTGGATATAAAATAATGAATTTTTGATTATACGAGTGCATTTTTTGAAAATTAGTTGAAATTTTTCCCTAGAAGTTGAATTTTTAACAAAAAAGATGAAATCTAAAAAAAAAAATCATATTAAAACTGAAAGATATTTCAATTTTGAATAAAAAAGGGTTAAATTCATCCAAAGACACGAATTTTTAACAAAATAGTTGAATCCTCTACCAAAAAAATAAGTTTTAACGAATTTTGATTGAAAATAATGAGTTTTTAACTAAGCAAGTGAATTTTTAACTAATTAGTATATCTTTTACGCTGGAAGCTGAATTTTCAACAAAAAAGATGAATTCTCAACCAAAAATACAATAGTTCATATTAAAACTAACAAATATTTTAGTTTTCATTGAAAAAGGGTTAAATTCATCCAAAAAAACGAATTTTCAACAAAATAGTTGAATCCTCTACCAAAAAAATAAGTTTTCAACCAAGAAGATTAATTTTCTACCAAAAAGAAGAATTTTTAAGAAAATAATTACAGGTTCACTCAAAGATATGAATTTTGATCTGAAATGATACATTTTTAATTAAAGAAGTCAATTTACGACAAATTAGTTTAACTTTTATGCTAAAATTTGAATTCATCCGAAGAAACAAATTTCCAACAAAATAGTTGAATCCTCAACCAAAAAGACAAATGTTCAATCAAGAACATTAATTTTATACCAAAAAAGAGGAATTTTCAAAGAAATAGTTTGATTTTCAACCAAAGAGATGAATTTTGATTAAAAATAATGAATTTTTAACTAAGCGAGTGAATTTTTGACAAATTAATTTAACTTTTACCCTAGATTTTGAATTGATTCAAAGGGACAAATTTTCAAAAATATAGTTGAATCATCAACCAAAAAATAAATTTTCAACCAAGAAAATTAATTTTCGGTCAAAAAAGACGAATTTTTAAGAAATTTTTTTTCATTTTCAACCAAAGAGATGAATTTTGATCTGAAATAATGCATTTTTAATGAAACAATTGAATTTTTAACAAATTAATTCAATTTTTACCCTAGAAGCTATATTTTCAACGAAGAAGGATGAAT